>BSBK01010680.1:295000-772500 GCA_027943335.1 Chamaecyparis obtusa
GAAGGCCAGGCCAGAGTTGCACATGTAGATGAAGATGCCAGATCATCAAATTCTGAAGATGCTAAAATAGGAGAAATGTTGATTAACAGAAGAGTCCTGTTGAGTGGTGAGAATGAGCCTGAGCAAAGGAGGAGCCTGTTTTGCACCAGGTGCAAGTGTGAAGGTAAATGTTGTGATGTGATTATTGATAGTGGAAGCACTGACAATTTAGTGTCAGAAGAAACTGACAAAGTTGAAGCTCAAGAGACAGAAACACCCACATCCATATTGGATTGCCTGGGTACAGGATGACCACAAGGTCATGGTCAATGAACAATGCTTAGTGAAGTTCAAGATTGGCAGATACCAAGATGAGGTATTGTGTGATATCATATCTATGGATGCATGTCATATGTTGTTGGGTAGACCATGGCAGTTTGATAGATGTGATGTACACGATGGCCATGCGAATACCTATTCCCTGACAAAGGATGGAGTGCGGCATAAGCTAAATCCATTGAAGGAGACCGAAGAAAAGGTATGTGGTAATGCAAGGATAACTTTTGTTGATGGAAGAAATTTCCTAGATGGTATGAGGCATGAGCATGTATGTTTTGCTTTAATTCCAAAAGCTGGTAAAGAGGAAGTAGAAGATGTTCCTATAGAAGTCATAGATTTGTTGAATGAGTTTCAGGATATTATATCTGATAACATGCCTGATGGATTACCACCAGTCAGAAAGATTAGTCATCAGATGGACTTGATCCAAGGAGCGAGTTTTTTGAATAAGGCAGCACACAGAATGACACCTGCAGAAAGTGAGGAGTTGAACAAACAAGTACATGAACTATTACAGAAAGGATTGATTCGAGAGAGCTTGAGTCCCTGTGCTGTACCAGTGGTATTAGCACCAAAGAAGAATGGAGAGTGGAGGATGTGTATGGATTCTAGGGCAATAAACAAGATCACAATCAAGTACAGGTTTCTATTGCCATGAATGGATGATATTATGGACTCTTTGAGTGGAGCTGTGTATTTCTCAAAGATAGATCTGAAGAGTGGATATCATCAGATTCAGATCAGAGAAGGAGATGAATGGAAGACTGCCTTCAAGACAAAGGAAGGACTGTATGAGTGGTTAGTCATGCCTTTTGGGCTAACCAATGCACCGAGCACTTTCATGCGGCTCATGAACGAGGTTCTGAAAGAATTTCTGGGTAAGTTTGTCATTGTTTACCTAGATGATATTTTGATTTTTAGTAAGACATTGGAGGAGCATATGATGCATATTCGTATGGTATTTGAGAAGATGAGATATGAGAAATTGTTGATTAATTTGAAGAAGTGCAGTTTTGTGAAGAAAGAGTTAGTGTATTTGGGATTTGTAGTTTCAGGAGAAGGTCTAAAAATGGACCCAGAGAAGGTACAGGCTATCCTTGAATGGCCTATGCCAAGGAGTGCTACTGAGGTAAGATCTTTTCATGGTCTATCTAGCTTTTATAGAAAGTTTATCAAAAATTTTAGTAGTATTTGTGGACCCTTGACTGAAACAATGAGAGGGGATAGAAAAGAGTTTAAGTGGACTAATGGGGTAGAAAAGAGTTTTCAATTGTTGAAATGAAAAGTTACAGAACAACCTGTTTTAGCACTTCCAGATTTTAATAAGGTGTTTCAAGTAGATTGTGATGCTAGTGGTATTGCAATAGGAGCTGTTATGAGCCAAGAAGGTAAACCTGTTGCTTATTTTAGCGAGAAGTTAAATGACGCCAAGAGGAAATATTCTATTTATGATCAGGAATTTTATGCTATAGTTCAGGCATTAAAGAAGTGGAGACATTATCTGCTTCCTAAGGAGTTTTTTTTGTATACTGATCATCAAGCTTTGCAATATTTGAATAGTCAAGGAAAATTGAATCAAAGGCATTTGAAATGGGTTGAGTTTTTGCAGAGTTATACATTTGTTTTGAAACACAGGAGTGGAAAGTCTAATAGGGTTGCAGATGCTCTTTGCAGAAGGCAACTATTGCTGACAGAAATGTAGATTGAAGTGGTTGGGTTCAAGGAACTCAAGAATTTGTATCCAGAGGATCCTAATTTTGGTGAAGCTTGGAAAGCTTGTACAAAACTTGTTACTCTAGACAGGACAAAATGGTTGGATTTCATCATCCAGGATGATATGCTATTTAGAGGGAGTCAGTTGTGCATTCCACAAAGTTCTATGAGGGAGAATCTCATCAAGGAGAAGCATAGCAGAGGATTGGCTGGACATTTTGGTCATGACAAAACCCTTGGTTTGGTTAGTGAGAATTATTGTTGGCCACAATTGCAGCAAGATGTGAAGAAGTTTGTACAGAGTTGCAGAGTATGTCAGATGGCGAAAGGAGTGAAGCAGAATACAGGGTTGTATCAACCATTACCTGTACCAGAGAAGCCTTGGGAGGATATCATCATGGACTTTGTTCTTGGTTTACCGAGGACACAGTGGGGACATGATTCAATTTTTGTGGTAGTTGACAGATTTTCAAAGATGACACATTTTATTCCCTGCAAGAAGACTAATGATGCTGTTCATGTAGCAAAATTATTTTTCAGAGAAGTAGTGAGACTTCATGGTTTGCCAAAGACCATAGTTTCAGATCGGGACACTAAGTTTGTTGGATATTTCTGGCGTACATTGTGGAAGAAGTTGAAGACAGATTTGAAGTTTAGTTCATCACATCATCCATAGACTGATGGACAGACAGAGGTGGTGAATAGGAGCTTGGGAAATTTGCTGAGATGTTTGGTTGGAGATAAGCCAACAGGATGGGATTTGATTTTACCATAGGTGGAATTTGCATACAATAATTCTGTCAACAGGAGCACTGGTAAATCACCATTCCAGATTGTATATGGAAGTAGTCCAAGAAATGCATCTGAATTGAGGAAGATAGATAAAGGAGAAATAAGTAGTGCTGAAGCTGAGAATTTTGCAGAACACTTGAAGAACATCCATGAGGAGGTGAGGAAGCATATTACCAAGATGAATGCATAGTATAAGGCTAAGGCAGATGAGAAAAGGAGGTATAAAGAATTTCAGGTTGGTGATGAATTCATGATTCATTTGTGGAAGGAGCAGTTTCCAGTTGGTACATATAACAAGTTGAAAATGAAGAAGTTTGGACCATGTAAGATATTGAAGAAGCATGATTCAAGAAATGCATATGAGGTAGAATTGCCTAGTGAGCTGAATATTTCACCAGTGTTTAACATTTTAGATCTGACAGAGTATCATGAAGGAGGTGTTGAAGATGAGATCACAACAGCACAGTGGAGTATTCCAGCAACTCGTTCAGACACTAAGGAGATCGAAGACATATTGGACAGTCGTGTTGGTAGAAGCACAAGGAATAGGACATGTGAAAAGTATTTGGTCAAATAGAAAGGATGACCTGTAGAAGATTCATCGTGGCTAACAAAGGAGGAGGTTAACCATCTTCGTTTTTCTCTGCACACCTGAGTCGTGACAAAGTCACTTCTCAAATTACCCTGGGTGTCTGATGCAGGAGCATCCTAGGTGTAAGAGCAATCTTGCATCACCCAAAAATATTTCTATTTTTATATTCAATAAGGGCTATTTTAGTGCAGAGCTGCTATTTATGGAAAGTTACTATTTTTGGTAATTTTTGCATGTGCTCAGAATGATTTGATTTCTTTCTTGGAGGTTCATTTTGGTCATGTAAGTCTGCCAGTAAAGTTTCATTGCCAGATCAAGTGTATATTGGAAGATATTGAAGATTTTTGGTATTGGCAGCAGGGTACAAAAACTTTGAACTTAGTTTTGAAGGCTTTAGAGGCCCCGGATGAGGTCAAAAATTTGGGTGACAGGTGCTTGTGTAGGTCAAGCCTATAGAGCGCTTCGTGGCGTTTCTGAAATGGGGTTATAATAGCCGATCAGGTCAACTGGTGATGACTTATGGTCTTCGAAAGTTGGGCCACCTGAAATGGCAAAAAATAATTTTCTTCAAAATTTCTGTTCGGGTTTCAAAGGTTATCTTGAGCTGACTATGATGTAATAAAATGTAAAATAAAATAATTCTAAGTTTGGTCGGCCTTATTGGCTAAAATTCTAGAACCTTCTCAGGCGGTGGATAATTGCCTATATAAGGAAGGCTGTATTATTGTCTTAGGCAGTTGGGAATAATTCTGGGTAGTAGATCTGGGTATTGATTCGAGGCTTTGTCCTACAGAATATTGTAAGGAAATGCCCATGTGGCTTTGCATATTGTAATTCTGAAAGTTTTTAATTCCACATTTGTGGAGATAATAAGAAGCCAATTTTTTGTTCTTGCATATTACTGTTGTTGTTTCTCTATTTCTGTTATGTGTTTGTGGTATTAAGGGGAGCACCCTTCATCATTTTTCCTTATCAATTTCTTTTAGATACCAAAGAAAATTACCTCAATCATAGCTGACCATCTGATCCCTATGATTTCTTATACTCATTTCTTCATAAGATGTCATCTCTCAGAAATCGACCTTCTCAGGTGATTTTTTAACAAAAGAGAAGCTGAAAACCAATTCTCCAAGAAAATTCAATTACTCAATTTCTCTTATTATGAAATCATTTTATCCAATGCAAAGATTTAATCTTAACTCCTCAAGATCTCGATGTTCATCTTTCGGGAACCTTTGATACACTTTCGACTGTCTTTCTTTGAAAACAACCTCCGGATGGGAAACTCTGCAAGTAGAGAAGTTTATTATTTCTTTTTATCAAAGTTAATTTTCTAGTCCCCACTCATAAAAAAATCCAAGAATCTTGATTCCCATGCCCTGTTTGTGCACTTGATGACTCCTGTATTTTCATCCTATAGAAAATTACCTTCATGGGTTGCAACCCGCCAAGGAGAAGGAAATTTTCAATTTTATGGCAAAGAAGAAAAAGGTTAATTTGGAGCTTTACATCTATATGAATACCATCATCAGGGAAGAAATAATAAAAGCCTTTATCGAATTAGGAATTATAACTTAGCCATTTCTAGGATCAAATTAAAACCATCCCAGCTTCAAAAGAAGAAAAAGGCATGAGGGGATTATTCGATAAAGGCCACCTATCCTAGGTGAATACTAGACTTAGACTTCGGATTATCATCTCAAAACTTACGACTCTATCTAAACACAAGGTATTCCCTTTTGTTTTAAAGTGTGAAGATCAAAAGTGGGGCAACAAGTCTCATCTAGGATGTTTATTTTTCTCTCATATTTTGGTGTCAAAGTAATCATCAACTTATCCATTATGTCTTCTTCATAAATCTCTCCACCATTTTTTCTGATTCCTACAACTGCTTCATTAATCATTTGATTGTAGGCTCTAATGTTATCTTTAGGTAGCATCTCCAATGTAATATAATTTTTCTTCCATGTCTTTCTGATGAAGGGTGCTCCCCTTAATACCACAAACACATAACAGACATAGAGAAACAACAACAATAATATGCAAGAACAGAAAATTGGCTTCTTATTATCTCCACAAATGTGAAATTACAAATTTTTAGAATTACAACATGCAAAGCCACATGAGAATTCCCTTACAATATTCTGTAGGACAAAGCCTCGAACTATTACCCAAATCTACTACTCGAAACTATTTTGAACTGCCTAAGACAACAATACAGCCTTCCTTATATAGGCAATTTTCCACCGCCTGGGAAGGTTCCAGAATTTTAGCCAATAAGGCCGACCAAACTTAGAATTATTTTATTTTACATTTTATTACATCATAGTCGGCTCAAGATAACCTTTGAAACCCGAACATAAATTTTGAAGAAAATTATTTTCTGCCATTTCAGGTGGCCCAACTTCCGAAGACCATAAGTCATCACCAGTTGACCCGATCGGCTATTATAACTCCATTTCAGAAACACCACGAAGTGCTCTATAGGCTTGATCCACCCAAGCACCCATCACCCAAATTTTTGACCTCATCCGGGGCCTCTAAAGCCTTCAAAACTGAGTTCAAAGTTTCTGTACCCTACTGCCAATACTGAAAATCTTCAATATCTTTCAATATACACTGGATCTAGCAATGAAACTTTACTGGCAGACTTATATGACCAAAATGAACCTCCAAGAAAGAAATCAGATCATTCTAAGCACATACAAAAATTACCAAAAATAGTAACTTTCCATAAATAGCAGCTCTACACAAAATAACCCTTATTGAAAATAAAAATAGAAATATTTTTGGGTGATGCAAGATTTCTCTTACACCCAGGATGCTCCTGCATCAGACACCCGGGGTAATTTGAGAAGTGACCCTGTCACGACTCAAGTGTGCAGAGGAAAACCAAGATGGCTAACCTCCTCCTTTGTCAGCCATGATGAATCTTCAATAGGTCATCCTTTCCACTTGACCAGATATTCTTCATATGTCCTGTTCCTTGTGCTTCTGCCAACATGACTATCCAGTATATCTTCGATCTCCTTAGTATCTGAACTAGTTGCTGGAATACTCCATTGTGCTGCTGTGATCTCATCTTCAACACCTCCTTCATGATACTCTGTCAGATCTGAAATGTTAAACACTAGTGAAATATTTAGCTCAGTAGGCAATTCTACCTCGTATGCATTTCCTGAATCATGTTTCTTCAGTATCCTACATGGTCCAAACTTCTTCATTTTTAGCTTGTTATATGTACCAACTAGAAACCGCTCCTTTCACAAATGAACCATGACTTCATCACCAACCTGAAATTTCTTATACCTCCTTTTCTCATCTACCTTAGCCTTATACTATGCATTCATCTTGGTAATATACTTCCTCACCTCCCCATGGATGTTCTTCAAGTGTTCTACAAAATCCTCAGCTTCAGCACTACTTATTTCTCTTTTATCTATCTTCCTCAATTCGGATGCATTTCTTGGACTACTTCCATATACAATCTGGAATGGTGATTTACCAGTGCTCCTGTTGATAGAATTATTGTATGCAAATTCTACATGTGGTAAAATCAAATCCCATCCTATTGGCTTATCTCCAACCAAACATCTCAGCAAATTTTCCAAACTCCTGTTCACCACCTCTGTCTGTCCATCAGTCTATGGATGATGTGATGAACTGAACTTCAAACCTATCTTCAACTTCTTCCACAATGTACGCTAGAAATATCCAACAAACTTAGTGTCCCGATCTGAAATTATGGTCTTTGGCAAACCATGAAGTCTCACTACTTCTCTGAAAAACAATTCCGCTACATGAACAACATCATTAGTCTTCTTGGAGGGAATGAAATGTGTCATCTTCAAAAATCTATCAACTACTACAAAAATTAAATCATGTCCCACTGTGTCCTTGGTAAACCAAGAACAAAGTCCATACTGATATCCTCCCAAGACTTCTCTGGTATAGGTAATGGCTGATGCAACCTTGTATTCTGCTTCACTCCTTTCGCCATCTGACATACTCTGCAACTCTATACAAACTTCTTCACATCTTGCTGCAACTGTGGCCAATAATAATTCTCACTAACCAAACCAAGGGTTTTATCATGACCAAAATGTCCAGCCAATCCTCCACTATGTTTCTCCTTGATGAGATTCTCCCTCATAGAACTTCATAGAATGCACAACTGACTCCCTCTAAATAGCATATCATCTTGGATGATGAAATCCAACCATTTCATCCTGTCTAGAGTAACAGGTTCTGTACAAGCTTTCCAAGCTTCACCAAAATCAAGATCCTCTGGATACAAATTCTTGAGTTCCTTGAACCCAACCACTTCAATCTGCATTTCTGTCAGCAATAGTTGCCTTCTGCTAAGAGCATCTGCAACCCTATTAGACTTTCCACTCATTTGTTTCAAAAAAAATGTATAACTTTGCAAAAACTCAACCCATTTCAAATGCCTTTGATTCAATTTTTCTTGACTATTCAAATATTGCAAAGCTTGATGATCAGTATACAAAACAAACTCCTCAGGAAGCAGATAGTGCCTCCACTTTTTCAATGCCTGAACTATAGCATAAACTTCCTGATCATAAATAGAATATTTTCTCTTGGCATCATTTAATTTCTCACTGAAATAAGCAACGGGTTTACCTTCTTGGCTCATAACAGCTCCTATTGCAGTACCACTAGCATCACAATCTACTTGAAACACCTTATTAAAATCTGGAAGTGCTAAAACTGGTTGTTCTGTAACTTTTTGTTTCAACAATTGAAAACTCTTTTCTGCCCCATTAGTCCACTTAAACTCTTTTCTATCCCCTCTCATTGTTTCAGTCAAGGGTCCACAAATACTGCTAAAATTTCTGATAAACTTTCTGTAAAACCTAGCTAGACCATGAAAAGATCTTACCTCAGTAGCACTCCTTGGAGTAGGCCATTCAAGGATAGCCTGTACCTTCTCTGGGTCTATTTTTAGACCTTCTACTGAAACTAAAAATCCCAAATACACTAACTCTTTCTTCACAAAACTGCACTTCTTCAAATTAATCAACAATTTCTTATCTCTCAACTTCTCAAACACCATACGAATATGCATCATATGCTCATCCAATGTCATACTAAAGATCAAAATATCATCTAGGTAAACAATGACAAACTTACCTAGAAATTCTTTCAGAACCTCGTTCATGAGCCGCATGAAAGTGCTCGGTGCATTGGTTAGCCCAAAAGGCATGACTAACCACTCATATAGTCCTTCCTTTGTCTTGAAGGCAGTCTTCCATTCATCTCCTTCTCTGATCCGAATCTGATGATATCCACTCTTCAGATCTATCTTTGAGAAATACACAGCTCCACTCAAACAGTCCATAATATCATCGATTCGTGGCAATGAAAACCTATACTTGATTGTGATCTTGTTTGTTGATTGTGATCTTGTGTACCTCATCTTGGTATCCGCCAATCTTGAACTTCACCAGGCATTGTTCATTGACCATGACCTTGTGGTCATCCTGTACCCAGGCAATCCGATATGGATGTGGGTGTTTCTGTCTCTTGAGCTTCAACTTTGTCACCATGTCTTCTGACACCAAATTGTCAGTGCTTCCACTATCAATAATCACATCACAATATTTACCTTCACATTTGCACCTGGTGTGAAATAGGCTCCTCCTTTGCTCAGGTTCATTCTCACCACTCAACAAGACTCTTCTGTAAATCAACGTTTCTCCTCTTTCAGCATCTTCAGAATTTGATGATCTTGCATCTTCATCTACATGTGCAACTCTGGCCTGGCCTTCATTTCTCCTATCTGTTCTGCCTTGGTGCTGAGGACATTCAAATGCCCTATGACCTTCTTCTCCACAGTGAAAACATGTTCCATAAAAGCCACCCCTTCCAGATCCTTGTCCTCTTCCTCGTCCTCTCTGATCTCTATTATTCTGATCCTGGAAGTGATTGAAATTATTTCCTCGCTGATTCTGACTACTACTGGCCTCATCCTTATTTTTTGGATCTTCATTTCGGCCACCATATGACCATCCACCAGATCATCCACCGCGACCTCTTCCATTTTGTCTTCTCTCAAACTTCTGGTTCGGCTTTTCCTCTACTTTTAGGGCAAACTGGTATGCCTCTTCAATACTGTTCATTCAAACTAGATTCAGCTCCTCCTAAATGCTTGGCCTTAACCCATTAAGGTATCGGGCAACTTTCTCCTTATCAGCTTTTGCATGGCCTGTTCTGATGAGAAGTCGATAGAACTTCTCTGTATACTCCTGAACAGATCTTCCTGCTTGCTTCAAACTCTGCATTTTCTTTAGTAGGTCAAGCTCATAATCAACAGGAATGAACTGTCACTTCAATTTATCCACCATCCGATCCCATCTTGTGATTTTATCTTTCCCTCTTCTATTTCGCTCCAATTGAATTTCTTGCCACCAAATCTTCGCATGACCTTTCAGTCTGGCCTTTGCAAATTTGACCCTATCAAGATCCTCAACATCTTCATACTCAAAATACTCCTCACATTCATTGATCTAGTCGATCAATTCTTCTGGGTTAAGATTTCCAGAAAATGTAGGAACCTCAATCTTAGGTCTTTTCCCAATCTTGAAAATCGCCCGAAAAAGTCTTTCTTCCTCCTGGTTCACAATTTTGGCTTCTCCTTCTTGATATTCTTCTTCGGCTTCATCCTCGCTTTCATCTCTGACATTAAGATTCATTCCTCTACGAATCTCTTCTTGCAATGCTCACACTTGTCTCTGCAGCTCTCTAACCTCAGGTGTTACAACACCACCTCTTCCATCACGTTCCCTTCGTGGAGGCATTTTCACAATGCGCGCTGAAACCCTAGCCACGGTCCTGGTGCAAACTGCCTCACAGTCGGTGATCTATTTACACACTCAAGAACTCCTGCTCTGATACCACTTGATGAAGGGTGCTCCCCTTAATACCACAAACACATAACAGACATAGAGAAACAACAACAATAATATGCAAGAACAGAAAATTGGCTTCTTATTATCTCCACAAATGTGGAATTAAAAATTTTTAGAATTACAACATGCAAAGCCACCTGGGCATTCCCTTACAATATTCTGTAGGACAAAGCCTCAAACTATTACCTAGATCTACTACCCGGAACTATTTTGAACTGCCTAATACAACAATACAGCCTTCCTTATATAGGCAATTTTCCACTGCCTGGGAAGGTTCCAGAATTTTAGCCAATAAGGCCGACCAAACTTAGAATTATTTTATTTTACATTTTATTACATCATAGTCGGCTCAAGAAAACCTTTGAAACCCGAACAGAAATTTTGAAGAAAATTATTTTCTGCCATTTCAGGTGGCCCAACTTCCGAAGACCATAAGTCATCACCAGTTGACCCGATCGGCTATTATAACCCCATTTGAGAAATGCCACGAAGCGCTCTATAAGCTTGACCTGCGCAAGTGCCCGTCACCCAAATTTTTGACCTCATCCGGGGCCTCTAAAGCCTTCAAAACTGAGTTCAAAGTTTTTGTACCCTGCTACCAATACCGAAAATCTTCAATATCTTCCAATATACATTGGATCTGGCAATGAAACTTTACTGGCATACTTATATGACCAAAATGAACCTCCAAGAAAGAAATCAAATCATTCTAAGCACATACAAAAATTACCAAAAATAGTAACTTTCCATAAATAGCAGCTTTGCATAAAATAACCGTTATTGAAAATAAAAACAAAAATATTTTTGGGTGATGCAAGATTGCTCTTACACCCAGGATGCTCTTGCATCACTTTCTGTGCGCATTCTTGGCTTGGACATCTCCTTCAAACATGTCTTATAGATACTTCCATATCTTGTAGGCTTTATCTACTTTCTTGATCTTTGAAAACTCACTGTTAGACAATGCGCTGATAAGGGCTTCTTTGGCAATAGCATTTTGAGTGAACATATCCTTCTGCTTAAGATTTGCATCTTTCTTTGCAACATCTGCTAGAGAGGGAATTATAACTTCTTTGGTAGCTACTTCAAAAATCTCAATGATAATGCACTAAAAGTGTGTCATCATTTTATTCTCCCAATCTTGATTGTTCTTTCCATCAAAATTAGGACTTTCTTTTCTAAAGAATTCCATCTGATCAACCTCAAGCTATTAAATTTTCTCTTTGAGGCACTTGGCTCTGGTACCAATTATTAGGAATAGTCCCAAGAGATAATTGAGAGGGGGGTGAATTAGTTATCTACAAGATTCAATTCTTTATCCAATTAAGTATAGAATAACATTAATCATAAACACAATCAAATAACATTTAACACAACACCACAATTTTTGTTATAGGGAAACCCAAATAAGTAAAAAACCTGCCAGTGGGAATTAGCACCCACTATGAACTGCACTATCTAGTATAATCATCCTTGTTAGAATATCTTACAACCCTATTAGGATTTGATCTTTACAATGCATTAAGTACAATGACCTAGTTGAAGGTTGGACCCTGTTGGGAGTCTTTTACAATTAACCCTCTTAGGGATGAGGACACATTGTCCAGGAGCACACTGCTCAAAGGGGTGAAGGCTACAACCTTTTGTTCAATAGACACACACTATATCTGGATCTTGGTGAATTATGAGTTAGACTTTTTGTCTCAATTAGATCCAATGGATAGTAGACACTCTCTAATTTGTCAGATAGACCTTCTACTGATAGATCAACATTTTGTAACTTTTGCTTTGTTCTTGTCTTTTAACTATCTACCATACATAGCAAGCACAAATGACTGCCTATAAATATCTTTGTCTAAATGATATAATTAATTTGACCTATTAGAACCATCTTGAAATCATATTAGAGGAAAAATACAACTCTCCAATAACATCTTAGTCAGCTATACTAAGCATGCAACACAAATTTAGGACCGCACAACTCCATATGAGTAGACACGTCGCTTCATACTATCGGCTCCACCAAATTAATTGATAGTTTCTTCTCATTCTGAATTATGTCATGCAATCTTAACCAAATAATCTTAACTATCTTCCAAAAACTAATTCAAAGACACATTTCACAATGATAGGCACAACTGCTACAATAATAAAAACATTGTCGGCTCTACTAGATAAACTTAGGAAACTATGAGTGTCAACTGGAGACTTCATAACTCAACCTGTACTGCATATTTGACTCTAGGTCCATGAACATAGCATCATACACATGTCTACAACATAAATATAAATGTGAAAGGATTCATTACAAGCATATTGTAAATCACATATAGAACTGTTCCTAGGACCTTTTAGGAACACTCACTAATACAGACTAGTGTATTACTGTCTTTACTCAGAATCAACCTTTGCATCTATGATATCATGTTGATAACATATCTATGAAACATATACTCAAGGCTCTCTCCATTAGGCTTCCATGCACATTGTTTATCATATGTTGTAATCAATGACAAACATATAGTCATCACTCTGGCTTGCTATAAAATCTCCAATAGATTACATGTTATAACTATGTGTAAATGAAAAGAAATATATGAATATATAAAACTATACTTAAATTTGCAATACTAGAGTGTACTAATAGTCGTAAAGGGTCCTAGGATGTACAAATTGGTATTAAAATAGGTCTTATTAGGTCAAGTAAGTGGTATTATTAGGTCTTAAGGGTCCTAGGATGTACTAATTGATTTTAATAGGTCATATTAGTCTTATTAGATCTTAAGTCTAGTATTATTAAGTCTTAATGGGTCCTATTAGGTCTTAAGGGGTCCTATTATAGGTCATAAGGATTCTAAGGGTTATTAAAAAGTTTTATGTCAAAATAGGAGTCCTAAAGGAACCTAGAGTGTATTAATAGTCCTAAAGGGTCTTTGGATATACTAATTGGTATTAATAGGTTCTATTAGGTCAAGTAAGTGGTCTTATTAGGTCTTAAGGGTCCTATGATGTAATAATTGGTATTAATAGGTCCTATTAGGTCAAGTAAGTGGTCTTATTAGGTCTTAAGGGTCCTAGGATGTACTAATTGGTATTAATAGGTCCTATTAGGTCAAGTAAGTCATCTTATTAGGTCTTTAGAGTCCTAGGATGTACTAATTGATTTTAATAGGTCATATTAGTCCTATTAAGTCTTACGTCTAGTCTTATTAAGTCTTAAGGGGTCCTATTATATTTTAAGTGGTCCTATTGTATGTCTTAAAGGTTCTTAAAGAGTTTTATGTCACAATAGGGGTCCTAAAGGAGCCTAGAGTATATTAATAGTCCTAAAGGGTCTTTGGATGTACTAATTAGTATTAATAGGTCTTATTAGGTCTTAAGGGGTCCAATTATAGGTCCTAAAGATCTTAAGGGTTCTTAAAGAGTTTTATGTCATGATAGGGGTTCTAAAGGAACCTAGAGTGTATTAATAGTCCTAAAGGGTCCTTGGATGTACTAATTGGTATTGAAATAGGTCCTATTAGGTCTTATTATGTCTTAAGGGTCCTAGGATGTATGAATTGGTATTAATAGGTCTTATTATGTCAAGTAAGTAGTCTTATTAGGTCTTAAGGGTCCTAGGATGTACTAATTGATATTAATAAGTCATATTAGTCCTATTAGGTCTTAAGTATATTATTATTAAGTCTTAAGGGGTCCTATTAGGTCTTAAGGGGTCCTATTATAGGTCTTAAGTGTCCTAAGGGTTCTTAAATAATTTTATGTCTACGTGAATAAAATTTATACATGTAACTCTAAAACATATGTACATAATTTATAGAGAGAGAGAGATAGATTCTTAATATTTACTTTAACTTTAAAAGAAATTTAAAAACAAATATTTAAATTAATAATTTCTATAAGATTAATGGAACCTAAGATACATGAATGGGTCCTACGTAATACTAAGATACATTAATGGGTCTTTTGGGGTGATACATGTGTCTTAAGACATCATAAGAGATGTATAAGTTTGCTAGAATGTATTAAGGGATCACATGTGTTGTAATTGGTCCTAAGGGATCCTAGGTTATATTAATTAATTCTAGTATACATATTAAGGGTTGTTTAGAATGAAAATGGGTCCTCATTTTTATTAATAGAACCTAAGATACATGAGTGGTGTTAGGAATAGTCCCATGAGATAATAGAGAGGGGGGGAGGGGGGTGGTGAATCAGTTATCTACAAGATTAAATGCTTTATCCAATTAAGTGTAGAAGAACATTAAGAACATCCACAATAAGAAAACTTAACACAACACCACAATTTTGGTTACAGGAAAACCCAAATAGGTAAAAACCCCGGTGGGAATTAACACACACTATAAAATGCACTAGTATATAATGATCCCTATTAGAAGATCTTACAACCCTGTTAGGAGTTGATCTTTACAATGCATTAAGTACAATGAACTAGTCAAGGGTCAGACCCTATTAGGATTATCTTGCTACTAACCTTGTTAGGGGTGAGGATGCATTGTTCGAGAGCTCATTTCTTAAATGGTGAAGGCTGTAACCTTCTGAATAATAGATACACACTATATTTGGATCTTGGTGAACTGCATGTTAGACCTAATATCTTGATTAGTTCCAATGAATATCATACACTTTCTTCTTTGTCACATAGACCTTCTACTGATGGCTCATTACTTCACACCTTCTTCTTTGTTCTTATCTTTCAAGTAAATGCCATACTTAGCAATCACAACTTGATCAACTATAAGTATCTTTCTCTAAATGATATAATCAAGTCATCCTGTTAGAAATTCATGGAAATCATATTAGAGAAAAATAAAACACTTCAACATCTCCAATGACTATACTAAGCACACAACACTAATTAGGACCATGCAACTCCATATGAGTAGATGTGTCACTTCACACTATCAGCTCCACCAAATTAACAGATACTTTCTTCTCATACTGAAATATGTTATGAATTCTTAAAAAAATATTCTTAACTCTTCTCCAAACATGAATCCAAACATGCATATCAAGATGATAGGCACAACTACTACAACAATATAAATAATGTCGGCTCCATCAGATAAACTCAAGAAACTGTAATTATCAACTGGAAACATCATAACTCAACTTGTACTACACAAATGACTTTGTGTCCACAAACATAGCATCATACACATTTCTACAGCATAAATATAAATGTGCAAGGCTCCATCACAACCGTACAAAAAATCACATGCATAACTCTTCGCGGGACGTATCAGGAACACTACTGATACAAACAACTGTATTACTATTTTCACTTAGAATCAACCTCTGCGCTTATGATATCATGTTGATAACATATATAGGAAACATATGCTCAAGGATCTCTCCATCAGGCTTCCATGCATGCTTCTTACCATATGTTTTCATCAATGACAAACATACAGTCAATATTAGCTTGCTGGAAAATCTCCAACAATCTCCCCCTTTGGCATTGATGGCAACATATGGAATCAAAAACACCACCAATCCAAATGTACAATTCTTTTTGTAACATTCTCCATTTCCTCAACAAGACTCCCCCAAAGATGAATCCTCCATCTACTGCTGAATGCTCTATATATCAACTATTGTATCTCCTTGTTGTATACTCCCCCTTACTTCTTACTCCTCAACTGTATAACTATTTTTTTTTCAATGACTATATACTCACTCCCCCTTTGGCATCAATGGAAAAGGGAACCAAAAAAAATAAGCACCAGTACTACTCCTAAAGTAGAGTAGTCAACCATTCATCAGTCAGTGAGGACTGATGCACTCCTACAAACTCTAATCAAATTCAGGGAAGGGAATTACACAATCTTTTCCCTGAGATACACAAAAGTATCCTTTGGTAAAGTCTTTGTGAATATGTCTACTAGTTGTTCTTTTGTACTCACATAATCCAACTTTACTTATTTCTCTACAACTTTCTCTCTTAGGAAGTGATATTTTATCTCAATGTGTTTTTTCTTTTCATGCATCATAGGGTTCTTTGACATATTGATAGTGCTAGTGTTATCACAATGAATAGCAATAGGATAATCAATCTAAATTCCAAAATATTTTATCATCTACTTGATCCACACAATTGTAGAACAATTTAATGTTGCTACCACATACTCTACTTTTTTTGTGGATTGAGAAATACAATTCTACTTCTTGCTTGTCCAAGTAACAAGTCTATCTCCAAGAAATACTGCTCCTTCTAATGTGGTCTTCTTATCATAAATGCAACTTTCCCAATCTGTATCTGTATACACATGAAGTTCTACATTTTCTAAATTAGGATACCATAAACCCTAGTCTATAGTTCCCTTCAAATATCTAAATATCATCTTACCTTCCATAAGATGACTTTTTTTAGGTTCTTTTGCAAATCTTCCAACTATACCAACTGCATTAGAAATGTCTGGTCTAGATTGAGTAAGATATATGAGTTTACCAATGATAGACTTGTATAAGGTTATGTCTACTACTGTAGAATCAACTTCTTTTGAAATATTGCATCCTGTTATCATAGGTGTATTTACTGGCTTGCAATCATCCATCTTGAATTTATTCAATATCTCTTTCACATAATTAGAATGATTAATGAAAATACCTTTGTCTATCTGCTACACATTCAGTCCCAAAAAGTACTTGATAGGTCCAATCATGCTCATCTCAAATTTTCTCTGCATCTCTTTAGAAAATTCTGCACTAAGCTTGTCATTACCTCCATAAATAATATCATAAAAAAAAATAGCAACAAGTAGTTATCCTTGAGGTGTCTCTCTTATGAAAAATTTACAATCTGCTGTGTTAGCACTTAGAAAATTTTCATGGCTTTACCAGTTTTCCTATGGTCTCTGCACCCTTTTTCCTTGCCTCTGGCTTAAACCCTAAGTTCAAAAATTCATATTCTAGCCATTGGGAAGGAAACCCTAAGTTTTCCCTGGCCCTGTTCTAATCTTTCATTACTTTTTCGGGCCACTTAAAGGACTTAAAACCCATGTGCCTTATTATTTTATCACCTCACAGGGTCATGTCTTTTAATTTTCCTTAGGTCTCTATGTCTAGCGGCTTTATTTTTCCTAAGTCCTTAACACTTAATATTTCCCTAAGTCTAATGTCCTAATGTCTTTAATATTTCCTAGGCCCAGTCTTCTGACAACATCTTGATCCAATGATTGGTGTATAAGTGCATAGAATCTTTTAAGCCCTTCAGATCATGCACCATCCATCCGATTATCTAGCTGTTCAGGTCAGTGATAAATGATGGGTCCAAAGTGACATGTGAGCACAGTTGGCAATTTGTGATTGGTCCATGAAGAAATACATTGGTAGTTGTTAGTGGGACCTAGTTTTCAACTTGTCAGAGGGTCCTGACATTTGTAGAAAATCAATGATGGGCATAAGTTCTCATAGAGTTTTTCAGAAGCATGCGAAATTATGCCAGCCATTGATTCTCCTTTATGATGTAGCTTTTTCAAACAAGTGGGTCCACTGCTACGTGGCACAAATGGTGGTCTCCTATTGGTCGGTGTGTTAGTGAGATGGACATGTTGTCAGGCGGGCCCAATATCTCAATCAGAAGATTCAAGATCGATGGTGGGCACATGATCTCATGGAATCTTCCAAGCCTTTGAGATCATGCACTGTTTGTTTGATTTTCTAGGTGGTATAATGTTCTCGGTGGGACCATGATGCCAGCTATGCTAAAATGGCATCTTCTCATTGGTCAATGTGGATGATGATAGGGATTTTTTAGAAGGGGCTGAGGTGGGTCATATTTATATGGACAGTGGGTCATTGTCAGAGAGATCAGTGATGGTGACTGAATCTATGGTTGGCGTAAGTTCTCATGGGTTGTGTCAGAGCCATGAGATCTTACACCCACTATCCAATTTAAGGGTTTCTAAAAAGTGGGTCCTATGTCAGTGATGAATGAGTAGGTACAATGAATAACATGACAACAAATGGCATAATGCGAGCCCAAGCAGGGGTCTAAGGTTTAGCAGTTCGGCTAAATTCATTTAGCGGTTTTGATAAATTTCAAAAGGGGTTCATTCATTCGTGAAGAAAATAGTGATGTGCTAAAAGGTGTGGTGATTCAGTGAACATGTGTTCATGTATTCTCTAAATAGACTGGTAGTAACATAGGGTATTCCATGAACTGGAGAAAGCCTTCAGTCGCCAATTCGCTAAATGTGACTGGGTCTTTTTAAAAGATAAATCATAAAGCTCGTGAAAAGGAAAGATCTGATGGTCTCAATATAAAGTTGACCTAAGTTTAAATACTGACCACCAATTTGCTACTGGTGCTTTGATACTAGCCATTTAAATTCAAATTCAAATTTGCAGAGGGTTTTTCGCAACAGAAAGGACTAGTTTTTATGGTTTCTTCAGCCGGATTTGATTTGGTTGGTGGTGCTAGTGGATGCAATGTGATCCAGGGTGCCATGATCGATTACTGGGGGTTTTTTTTTATCGTGAAGTTTGGTTTTGTGCTTGAAAAGTGTTTGTAGGTGGCCGATTTGATTGGTCTTCATGGTAATTCCTTGGTTTACTGTGTTGATCTCATAGATTTTCAATATTGCAAATCTGTATGAGATTTATTTTCTCTGAGTTGCCTGTGTCTCTTCCCCTGCAATAAATTTTGGTGTAATTTTTGGTTGGTTGGGTAGTTAAAACCCTAACCCTAGTCTCCCAAAGCTTGATGCATCCTCTTTGAGGATTCCAAGGTGACTAGGGGTATAAGTAGTGTGTTTTTTATATGTAGAAGGGGTTCTAAAATCTTGGTTCCTAAGGGTTCCTTTTTGGTTCCATGAAAGGTCTTTTCCTGTAGATTTTCTTGTACTTCTCTGCATATAGGGTGTTCTTTTTCCTTTGTTGGTTCAGAGAATATGATATATATTGTAGTTGATTTATCTTATGTATGAGGATTTAGTATATTCTTACTGTTACCAAACTATCTCCATTTGAATTCTGAATTCATTAATCATACATCAAGGGTGTTTGATTTTTCTATTTGCACTTCCTATGTGTTTGCAAGTGGAGTTGTCTTCACAGAGCTAACTAGTTTAGGATTAGTTTTCATGTATGTATGAGTTGAGGTGTCAAATATATGTCATGCTTGTCTTCTAGTGGATGCTAGTTAATGTATTATCTATTTATAGGTCTCTTCTAAGGGGAGGGTTAAAATCCTTTGGATGGGTAATAACATACTTGAATACATGGGTGGGTTGTTGAAGTGAGGTTTGGTCATGGTGTGTGATTGATGTTAGGCATCAACACATTGAATTTATTGCTTTCTTTTTTCATATCTATCTATTGCAATAGGGTATTTGACTCTATGGCCCATTGGACAAGGCACTGGTCTATGAGGGACTTAGGGTATCTTAGGGGTCCTTTCAAACCCATCATTAAATCATTTACATTAAGTTCCACCCTTTCTCTTTCATGTTGTTAGAAATAGGTCTCTAGTTTTCATACTCACTCTATGAAAGTATGGCTATTGCATGAGATCTTGGTTTCATTGAGGTACAGGATACCTACAAGGGTTTGAGAACCATTCCATAGTCAGTTACCTATAGGCCTATAGTGTGACATAAGTTGTATGTGTGTGCAGATGAGGTATACTTGTCTGAGTGATGTGGAGCTCAAAGTGTAGAAGGATTTCTCTTTGATCCTTGTTAGTTGGCCCTTTTTCTTGTCAGATTTGGAATATTGAGTGAATGTGACACTAGCCCTATCAATCCTAATGTCAATCTAACCTTTGGGGAAAAAGAACACCAACATGTTGCTCCTTTCTTGAATCCAATCTTAGTCAAGTATCCATCTAGTCTTTCATACAATTCTCTAGGGGCTTTCTTGAGTCCATAGAGGGCTTTCTTTATTCTACTTACCATATCAGTTCTGTTTGATCAATTAAATCCTTCAAGCTGCTCCATGTATACTTCTTCCTTCAACTCTCCATTCAGGAATGCTGATTTGACATCTATCTGATATCCTTTAAATTCTTTGAATGTAGTATAGGATATAAATAACTTTATGGCATCCAATCTACTTATAGGGGCAAATGTATCTGAATAATCAATTCCTTCTCTTTGCACATATCGTTTAAATACTAGTCTTTATTTTTTCCTTACTACTATACCATCTTCATTCATCTTGTTTCTAAAGAACCACTTGGTTCCAATCACATTCTTGTCACTAGGTCTAGGGACCAATTCCCATGTGTCATTCTTAATTATATGATCTACCTCTTCTTTCATTACTTCATGCCAATCTAAATCATTACATGCATCATTAATACTCAAGGGTTCAATTTTTTATAGTAAACATACCTCTTCATCAACTGTTGAACTCTTTTCTTTTGATCTTGTCATGAATTTTCTATTCTGATCTCCAATGATGTCTTCTTTTGAATGGTATCTAGATGTGAATTTTGGAACATTAGGTATGACTCTCTCATCTTCCTTCTATGATTCTTCTTCACTTGTCATAGATTCATTGAATAATACATCAATGATGTCAAACATTTCTTCAACAACTGCTTCACTATAGGTAGGACTAGGTTCTTCTTCAATAATAGGTTCATAGTCATGATATCTCTCTTGAATCATAAAATTTTCATCAATATTCACATGATAAATTTCAATGATCTTCTTCAATCTTAAATTAAAAGATCTATAAGCTTTTCTTTTAGTAGAGTAAATAAGGAAAATAATGTTGGAGATTTTCCAGAAAGATAGATTGTTGACTGTATGTTTGTCATTGATGACAACACATGGTAAGAAGCATGCATGGAAGCCTAATAGAGTGAGCCTTGAGAATATGCTGCATAGATATGTTATTAGTATTATACCATGGAGGTAGAGGTTTATTATGAGTACAAACAGTTGTGTAGCAGTTTGTGTCACCAGTGTTCCTGACAAAGTTACAGACAAGAGTTCGGTATGAGATTCACAGTATGGTTATCATGGAGCCTTCCAAATTTATATGTATGTTGTATACATATATATGAAGCTATGTTCATGGATTTAGAGTCATATATGCAGTGGAAGTTAATTTATCATGTTCACAATTAACAATCACAGTTTGTTGAGTTTATCCAGAAGAGCCGACAGAGATTATATTGGTACATGAGTTGTGCCTATAATTTTGATATGATCTATTGGATTAGTGTTTCTTGGAGAGTAAAGAAATGTTTTTTAAGCATGCATGATGTAATTCAGAATAAGGAGTAAGTATCAGTTAATTTGGTGGAGCCGACAGTGTGAAGTGATGGGTTCACTCATATTGTGTTAGACAGGTCCCAATTTGTGTTGCATGCTTAGTAGAGTTGAAAAGGATGTTGTTGGAGAGATTTATTGTTTCTTCAATATAATTTCAAGATGGTTCTAATAGGCCAACTTGATTATATCATTTAGAGGAAAGATACTTGTAGGCAGTCATTTGCGATTGCTAAGTATGGTTTTGAGTTAGAAGAGGAGAGAAGAGCAAAGAGTGTGAAGTGTTGAGCCATCAACAGAAGGTCTATGTGACATAATAGGAAGTATGTTCTATTCATTGGAACTGATCAAGACAATAGGTCTACATGCAGTTCACCAAGATCTAGATATAGTGTGTATTTGTTAAACAAAAGGTTGCAGCCTTCACCCCTTTGAGCAGTGTTCTCCCAGACAGTGTTTCCTCACCCCTAATAGGGTTAATTGTAAAAGACTCCTAACAGGGTCTAACCCTTGACCAGGTCACTATACTTATTACATTGTAAAGATCAACTCCTAACAGGGTTGTAAGATCTTCTAATAGGGATCATAATACACTAGTGTAATTATTAGTGAGTTTCAGTTTCCACTAGGGTTTTTACGTGTTTTGGTTTCCCTGTAACCAAAATTGTGGTGTTGTGTTAAGTGTTCTTTCATTGTATTTAAGCTTAATGTTATTACATACTTAATTGGACAAAGAATTGAAACTTGTAGTTAACTGATTCACCCCCCCTCTTAGTTATCTCTTGGGACTATTCCTAACAATTGGTATCAAAGATAAGTGCCTCAGAGAAAAATTTTAATAGCTTGAAGTTGATCAGATGGCATTCTTTAGAAACAAAATTCCTAAGTTTGATAGAGAGAACTATCTGGACTGGAAGAACAAAATTATGACACATCTGCAGTGCATTGCCTTTGATATTTTTGAAGTAGCTACCAAAGAAGTTCAGATTCCCTTTCTAGCAGATCTTGCAAAAGATGATGCAAATTCAAAGAAAAATGAGATGTTCACTTCAAATTCTATTTCCAAGGAAGCCCTTATCAGTGTCCTATCTGATAGTGAGTTTTCAGAGATCAAGAAGATGGACAAAGACTATAAGATATGGAAGTATCTAGAATTCATATTTGAAGGATATATTCAAGAAAAGAATACACATAGAAAGACATGGAAGAAAAGATACAATACATTAGAGATGTTACCTAATTAGAATGTTAGAGCCTACAATCAAAGGATTAATGAAGTAGTTGCTAGAATCAGAAACAATGGTGGATAAATTTTAGAAGAAGACATACTGGACAAACTAATGAAAACCTTGACACTAGAATATGACAAGAAGATATGCATCCTAGATGAAACTATGAAGTCCACAAAAGACTTCAAAAGAGAGATCTTAATCAGCAAGCTTTCAGCCTTTGAGATATCAAGATTAAAGACAGAGCCTAAAAGTGAAACATCATTCAAAGCTTCAGTCCATGGTAAGAAATCTTTGAACACCTCTGGTAATTTTGATGATGATGATCAATAAAAAGATCTAGATGATTTCATTTCCTTAATTTCTAAGAAAGAAAGGAAAGGAATAGGGAAATATGAAGGTTAGTTACCATTCAAATTCTTTTTATGTAACAAGAGTGGTCACTTTGCCTCTAAATGTCCTACAAGAGTCAAAAAGTTCAAAAATAACTACAAGCCCAAGTAAAAAAAAGAATGCTACTACGCTAGTGATGGAGTATCAAATGAAGACTAAGAAGAAGATGAAATTGGATTCATTAGTCTTGAATACATGGAGAAAATGGACCTTGAAGATGAAAATAAAACACAAGAATTAGCACTTATTTCACACGCTGACATCGGGATAGATTGGATCATTGACAACGGTTGCTCACCTCACATGACATGAGACAAGGATAGATTTGTACATCTAGATAGATACAAAGGAGGCATGGCTATATTTGGACACAACACTCCTAAACCTATCAAAGGTAGAGGAGCTATCACCTTGGATGGAAAGAACAATAGTAATGATGTTCTTTATGTTGATGGATTGCGACATAATCTACTGAGTGTTGGATAGTTGCTTGAAAAAGGATATCAGTTGGAATTCAAAGACAAAAAGTGCATCATTAATAGAAAAGAAGGAGAGATGATTGCATTAGGTTCAAAGACTAAAGGTAATTTTTTCAGCTTAATGCCAAAGTAAGTTTTTATGTTGCTAAAGTAGATGACAAATGGCTATGGCATAAGAGACTATGTCACATCAATTTTGACAACATAGTTAAGATAAGCAATGTAAAGGCAGTAACAGACCTTCCTAGAATTTCAAAACTAGTTGATACAATATGTAGGGAATG
This sequence comes from Chamaecyparis obtusa, assembly GCA_027943335.1. Lineage (NCBI taxonomy): Eukaryota > Viridiplantae > Streptophyta > Pinopsida > Cupressales > Cupressaceae > Chamaecyparis > Chamaecyparis obtusa. Next base: position 318,979 of record BSBK01010680.1, read on the forward strand.
TTTGATGGGGAAGCATGTAAGGAATTAATTTAGAAGAAAGCATAATATGGTAGAGAACAAATTTGATTTGGTACATATAGACCTATGTGGACCAAATCAAACAAGATCGTACTATGTAAAAAGGTACTTTACTATGTTTGTTGATAATTATTCTAGAATGATGTGGGTTGCATTCATAAGATACAAATCAATAGCATTTGAGAAGTTCAAAATATTCAAAGCTAAGGTTGAAAATGAGTCTGGTTTGAAGATTAAATGTTTGAGATTAGATAGAGGAGGATAATTCACCTTTGATAGATTTTATGAGTACTATGAAGAACATGTGATAAAGAGACAGTTAAATGCACCTAGAACCCCTTAGAAAAATGGAATAGCAAAAAGGACGAATAGGATCATTCTTGACACAATGCACACCATCATGATTGAAGGAAAGGTCACACACACCTATTACAGAGATGCGGTCAATACTACAATCTACACAATCAATAGAATTCAATTGAGGCTAGGTGTAGACAAGACACCTTATGAGATATGGTTTGGGAATGTACCTATAGTTAAATACTTTAGAATCTTTGGAAGAAATTGCTACATCAAGAGAGATGAAGCAATTGGTAAGTTTGATGCAAGAAGTGATGAAGGTATTTTTCTTGGTTATTCTACTAAAAGAAAACATTATAGATGTTTTAATTTGAGATTGAAGAATATCAATGAAATTTCTCATGTTAAGATTGATGATAAGTTCATGATTCAAGAAAGCTATCATGATTATGCACCTATGATTGAAGAAGAACCTAGACCTATCATTAGTGAAGCAGTTGTTGAAGAAATGTTTGACAACATAGATGTTCTATTCAATGACCTTGAAACAAGTGAAGAAGAAAAACAAAAGGAAGATGAAGAAGTCACACCTAATGTTCCTAAATTCACATCTAGATATCATTCAAAAGAAAATATCATTAGAGATCAGAATAGTAAAGTCATGACAAGATCAAAAGAAAAGAGGTCCACAACAAATGAAGAGGTATGTCTACTATCACAGATTGAACCCTTAAGTGTTGAAGATGCATGTAATGATTCTGATTGGCATGAAGCAATGCAAGAAGAACTAGATCACATAATTAAGAATGATATAGGGGAATCTATCCCTAGGCCTAGTGATAAGAATGTAATTAGGACAAAATGGAGATTCAGAAATAAGATGAATGAAGATGGAACCATGGTAAGAAACAAAGAAATACTAGTGTGTAAAGGATATTTGCAAAGAGAAGGAATTGATTATTTAGATACCTTTTCTCCTATAAGAAGATTGGAAACCATTAAGTTATTTCTAGTCTATGCTACCTTCAAATATTTTAAGGTATACCAGTTGGATGTTAAGTCAGCATTCTGAAATGGAGAGTTGAAGGAAGAAGTATACATAGAGCAGCCAGAAGGATTCACCTTATCAGATAGACCTCATACGGTATGAAGATTGAAGAAAGCCCTCTATGGACTTAAGAAAGCCCCTAGAGCATGGTATGAAAGACTTGATGGATATTTGACAAAAAATGGATTCAAGAAAGGAGCAACATATTGTAATTTAGAGAGAATTATAGTTGAGCATGATTGGTTCTATCAAGTACTTATTGGGATTAAATGTGTAGCAAACAGACAAAGTTATATTCATAAATCAAACTAAGTACGTGAAAGAGATCTTGAAGACATTCAAGATGGATGATTCCAAGCTAGTAGGTACCCCTACAATAATAGGATGAAAGCTTTCAAAAGAAAATGACTCACCAGTAGTAGACATAACCTTGTATAAGTATATGATTGGTAAACTTATATATCTTACTCAAACTAGACTCGAAATTTCAAATGCAGATGGTATTGTTGGAAGATTTGTAGAAGAACCTAAGAAAATTTATCTCATGGCAGTAAAAAGAATATTCAGATGCTTGAATGGAACCTTAGACTATGGTTTATGGTATCCTAATTTAGAGAATGTAAAGATTCATGTATATATAGATGAAGATTGGGCAAGATACATGGCTGATAGAAAGAGTACCTCTAGAGGATTTGTATTCCTTGGAGATAGACTTGTTACTTAGACAAGTAAAAAGAATAATTATATCTCTCAGTCAACAATAGAAGTAGAATATGTAGCAGCAACATTGAATTGTTCCACAATTATGTTGATCAAGTAGATGATAAAGGATTTTGGTATTCATATTGATTATCCTATTGTCATTCATTTTGATAACACTAGCACTATCAATATGTCAAAGAACTCTATGATGCATGCAAAGACAAAACATATTGAGATAAAATATCACTTCCTAAGAGAGAAATTAGCAGAAAAATAAGTAATGGTGGATTATGTGAGTACAAAAGATCAGTTAGAAGACATATTCACAAAGCCTTTAACTAAGGATACTTTAGAGTATCTCAAGGAGAAGTTGGGAGTAATTCCCTTCCCTGAATCTAATTAGAGATAGCAAGAGTGCATCAGTCCTCGATGACTGATGAAAGGTTGACTAATCTACCTCAGGAGTAGTACCGGTGCTTAATGTTTTTAGTACCCTTTTCCATTGATGTCAAATGGGGAGTATTATATAGTCATGAAAAACATAAAAAGAAGGAATATATAGTAATAAAAAATAAGTAGAAAGGGGGAGTAAAAATATAGTCATGGGAAGCAGTACAATTGAGGAAATGGAGAATAATAAAGAATATTGCAGTAGATTAGAGGATACTTCTTTGGGGTAGTTTTTTTGAGGAAATGGAGAATGTTATAAAATAATTGGATTTTTGGATTGGTGGTGTTTTTCATTCCATATGTTTCCATCAATGCCAAAGGGGGAGATTGTTGGAGATTTTCCAGCAAGGTAGATTGTTGACTGTATGTTTGTCATTGATGACAACATATGGTAAGTAGCATGTGTGGAAGCATGATGGAGTGAGCCTTGAGGATATTTTTCATACATATTTTATCAACATTATACCATGGACATAGAGGTTGATTATGAGTATAGAAAGTTGTGTAGAAGTTTGTGCCACCAGTGTTCCTGATAGAGTTACAAAGAAGAGTTTGGTATGATATTCACAGTATGGTTATCATGTAGCCTTGCATGTTTATATATATTTTGTAGACATATGTGTGAAGCTATGTTCATGGAAACTGAGTTGCATATGCTATAGAAGTTAAGTTATGATGTTCACAGTTAACAGTCACAGTTTCCTGAGTTTATCTAGAAGAGCTGACATAGATTATATTGCTACAGGAGTTGCACATATTATTTTGATATGTGCGCTTGGATTAGTGTATTTTGGAGAGTTAAGAATGTTTGGTTAAGAGAGCATGGCATAATTCAGCATAAGGAGTAAGTATTAGTTAATTTGGTGGAGCCGATAGTGTGAAGTGACGTGTTCACTCTTATTGTGTTGGACAGGTCCCAGTTTGTGTTGCATTCTTAGTAGGGCTGACAAAGATGTTATTGGAGAGTTTTATTGTTTCTTTAATATGATTTCAAGATGGTTCTAACTGACTAATTTGATTATATAATTTAGAGGAAAGATACTTGTAGGTAGTCATTTGCGATTACTAAGTATGGTTTTGAGTTAGAAGAGGAGAGAAGAGCAGAGAGTGAAAAGTTTTGAGCCATTAGCAGAAGGTCTATGTGACACAATAGGAATTATATGCTATTCCTTGGAACTGATCAAGACAACAGGTCTACGCGTAGCTCACCAAGATCTAGATATAGTGTGTATCTATTAAATAGTAGGTTGCAACTTTCACCCCTTTGAGTAGTGTGCTCTCGGACAGTGTGTCCTCACCCCTAATAGGGTTAATTGCAAAAGACTCCTAATAGGATTTGACCTTTCACCAGTTCAATGTACTTATTACATTGTAAAGATCAACTCCTAATAGGGTTGTAAGATCTTCTAATAGGGATCATAATACACTAGTGCAATTCTTAGTGGTTGTTAATTCCCATTGGGGTTTTTACCTATTTGGGTTTCCCTGTAACCAAAATTATGGTGTTGTGTTAAGTGTTCTTTCATTGATTTTAAGCTTAATGTTATTACATACTTAATTGGACAAAGAATTGAAACTTTTAGTTAATAGATTCACCCCCCCCTCTCAATTATCTCTTGGGACTATTCCTAACAAATACCTATTAGGAATTAATGCTAAAGTGTTTGGCAACCATTATGTAGCAGTTGTTGTTGCATTCATGAATATGATTGTCATTGATGTCAACATAGTGATTTATCAAAGACTTGCAGAGAAGCAGACAGAGTTTGGATTAGCGCATGTGGGTTATTGTAGTTGGAGCTATGTGATGTTGAGGATATAGTCTTTGATATGTCATATGTCTATGGTTAAGAGCATAGATAGTAATTCATTGATTCATGGAAGTTATGATCATTTTGGTGGAAGCAGTGTTCAGGAAGTGTTCCTAAGTAGTGATTTGTAGAAATTAGATGATATCTCCTAATCGGGATGGAATCTAGTTTTGTGTAGTTAAGGGGAATTTTGAGAGACATTGATAGTGATGTGGATGATAGCATAGACTTCGAGGTCATAGGAGTGAAGATTTATTATATTTCTAAGCTGACAGTTTTATGTAATTTTGGTGTAGCGTGTGGAAAATTTTATTTTTGTAATTGTATGCCAACTCATTTGTAATTATTTTAGTGTGGTATAAAGGAAGGAATGTATTTCCTTATTTTAGTGTAGTTGTGGTGATGATGTGTGATGAGGTATGCCTGAAGTGAAGAAAAGAGCTAAGTATGAAAGCTAATGTGTGAAGGAAGGCATGCAAAGTACAGAGATCTGAAATTGAGATATGATGTAATAGTGAGTGCGGTTTGGCATGGTCAGAGAAGAGGTACCATATTATTCTATTGGGTAATGCAAAGATTATTTGGACAGTGTGTTCAGTGATCTTACCCTGAAGCTGTTTGGGCAGCGGGTTCTTTTGTCTTCCATAACTCTTAATAGGGTTAGAATCTTTTAACAGGGATTCAAAATCTCCTAACAGGGATTCATATGTACTAAATGTATTTCATAAGAATCCTAATATATTCCATCCTCTCACAAGGAATATTCATATTAGTGCATCTTTTGTGGGCATCATTCCCACCAGGGTTTACTCTTTGATCAAGAGGTTCCCTAGTCAACATATCTTGTGTCATTGTGTTATTGTGTATGAATATCTTTATATGGTTGGTAATTATATTTCTTATATGGTTTAATGTTTTTGAAGATGATAAAAGTTATAATTATCTGATAACTAACTCACTTTCCCCCCCCTCTCAGTTATCTTGATGGACTTTACTTTCTAACAATTGGTATCAAAGCATTAGGTCCTTGAAATAGAAGTTTAACAACTTAAGGAGATCCATGGTGAATTTTAGGAAAGAAAGCCCTAAGTTTGGTGGAGTAAATTTTAATAGTTGGAAACAAAAGATGAAGACACACTTATTATGTTTAGGACCAAGTTATTGGTTGATTACAAAGAATAATAAGACTATCATTGAAGAGGACAATCTTGAAACATGTACTATAGAAGAGAGAGATCTATTCATGTGTAACATACTTGCCAGAGAAGCACTTTTGACAGCACTTCCAGAGAATGAGTACAGTTAGGTAAAATATTTGAAAAAATCTCATGAAATTTGGAATGCTTTACACTCTATTTTTTAAGGTCATGAACATGCAAAAAGAGTTAGATTACATAATTGGATATGTGCATTTGAAGATATAAGAATGTTGGAAGATGAATCTGTTAGAAGTTATATTGGTAGAATGTCAGAGATCATTTCAAGTATAAAATTTTGTGGAGGAACAAAGATAGATAATGAAGTGATATGGAAAATTATAAGGACATTAACTCTTGTATTTAAGCAGACAACACATATGATTGAACAAGTGATACCTTGTACAACAAAATTTACAAGAGAGACTCTTCTTGGAAGATTGGAAGCAATAAAAATGAACCTGTGATTATCAGGAGACTTACCTAGAATGGAGACAACATTCAGTGCTCTTAGTGTTCACCCTACTTTGTCAAGAAGCATTAGTGTGAGTGGAGACTATGCTGGCAGCAACAGATCTAGAAATGAAGAAGACAAGAAGATTGAAGAAGGTATTTCCTTTCTTATGAAAAGAGAACCAGACGGTAAGAAAATTTTTAAATGTTGTACTTGTCAAGAATATGGTCATTTTGCATCTAAATGTCCTAAGAGAGTTAACAAGTATAGAAGCAATTTCAAACCTAGAAGATCTAAGGAATGTTATTATGCTAATGATGAAGATCTTGAAGCTAGTATAGAAAGAACTTTAAGTGAAAGTGATACTGAGAATAATGATGACATAGGATTTGTAGCAATTAAAGAAGAAAATCCTGAATCTGATGTTAAGGAAGAAAAAGCCTTAGTTTCTCAAGTTGAAATAAAAGTTGATTGGATTATAGATAGGGGTTGTTCACATCATATGACTGGAGACATGAAAAAGTTCATAAAGTTGATTGAATATGATGGTGGAGTTGTTAGAGGTGGAAACAATGCACCTTGTTTGATCAAAGGTATATGATCTATTACTCTTGATGGAAAGACTAATAATGATGATGTTTATTTTGTGGATGGATTGAAACATAATCTTTTGAGTGTTGGATAGTTAGTTGATAATGGATATCAAGTTTGGTTTACTGAGAAAACTTGTGTGATAAAGGATAAAGATGGAAATCTGATTGGAATTGGATCTAGAACTAGAGGTAATGTATTTTAGTTGAATAGTAGTGAGATGACATGTTTGATTACAAGGATTGATGATACTTGGTTATGGCATAGAAGGTTTTGTCATATAAACTTTGATAACATTGTGAAAGTAAGCACTACACTTGCAATAAGAGATTTACCTAAAATTATGAAGCCTACTAACATGATTTGCAAAGAATTTGTAATGGCTAAATAGAAGAGAAGTTATTTTCCTAGTAAGAAGTTTACATCTATAGAGAAGCTGGAGATTGTTCATACAAATTTGAGCGGTCCTACCAGGACTAGAGGATTCTATGGAGAAAGGTATTTTATGATTCTTGTTGATGATTTTACAAGAATGATGTGGATTTCATTTCTTAAAGAAAAATTTGAAGCTTGTGAAGATGAAAGTTGGACTAATGCTATGAAAGAAGAACTAGATCAGATTGAAAAGAGCAAGACATGGGAATTGGTCCGTAGACCTAAAGACAAGAATGTTATTGGAACTAAATGGGTATTGAAAAACAAGATGAATGAACAAGGAGAAGTAGTAAGAAACAAAGAAAGATTGGTATGTAAGGGTTACTCACAACAAGAAGGAATTGACTATGAAGAGACTTTTGCACCTGTTGCAAGAATTGAAGCAATAAGAATGTTTTTGGCATATACAACTTACAAGAAATTCAAAGTGTATCAGATGGATGTGAAGTCAACATTTCTAAATGGAGAATTGGAAGAAGAAGTCTACATTGAGTAGCTTGAAGGTTTTCCTTTAACTCAAGAAGGAGACATGGTATGAAAATTAAAGAAAGCTTTATATGGACTTCAACAAGAACCTAGAACTTTGTATGCAAGATTGGATAAGTATTTGTTAAAGTTGGGATTTATAAAAGGTACAGCTGATAACAATATTTACACAAAAGAAATTGAAAATGGTTTGTTAGTTATAGTTATTTTTGTTGATGACATTATCTTTCAAGGAGAAGATGAAGCTAGTGAAAAATTTACTGATGAAATGAAGACTGAATTTGAAATGAGTATGATTGGTGAAATGAAATACTTTTTGGGATTATAGATATCACAAAACAATGATGGTATATTTTTAAGCTAGATAAAGTACTTGAATGACTTGTTGAAAAGATTTGGAATGGAGGTTTGTAAACCAGTTGGAACACCTATGGTTACCAGACATAAGTTATCTAGTAGAGATGAGACTCCTGCAGTAGAACAAAAGAAATACAAATCTATGATTAGAGGATTACAGTATTTGACTCATACAAGACCTGATATAGCACATTTAGTTGGAATTGTAGTAAGATTTCAAGATGAACCTAGAGAATCACATTATGCAACAATAAAGAGGATACTGAGATATTTGAGAGGCACAATGGACTATGGATTATGGTATGAAAAATTTGATGATTTTACCCTATGTGCATATACAGATGCTGATTGGGGAGGTAGTGTTGATGATAAGAAAAGCACCAGTGGAGGAGCTTTTTTCCTTCAAGGAAGATTAGTTTCTTGGCTAAGCAAGAAGAAGAATTGTATCTCACAAAGCACAACAGAAGTAGAATATGTACCAGCAGCAAAAAATTGTAACCAGATAATTTGGATGAAGTAGATGCTGAAGGATATTGGAATAAAATTTGTTAAACCTATTGTTATACATTGTGATAACACCAGTACAGTTAGTATGTCTAAGAATCTTATATTACATTCTAAGACAAAGCATATAGAGATTAAGTATCATGTTGTAAGAGAGAAAGTTGCTGAAAAAGAAGTCAGACTTGAGCACATAAGTACAAAGGAAGATAGCAAATATATTCACAAAGCCTTTGCCTAAGGATACATTTGAGTATCTGAGAGCTATGCTTGGGGTTATGCCCTAGCCTACTTTTGAGAAGTGATGTAATTGGTTTCATCTGTCAAGTGGTATATGAGCCTTATCTTTCTTCTGGACTGGATGTTAATACTTCCTCTATGGGGGAGTATGTGTATCTAAGTTGAATCATGAGGAATCTAGTAAATGTATTTTCTTAAAAGTGTCTTTTGACATTGAGTTGTTGTTGACTCAGTGATGGAATTTATGTCATTGAGGTCAATGGGGGAGAATTACAAATGAAAAACAATATGAGACATCTATTGAAGAGAACTGAACATGATAACAAAGCAATATTTGATTGATGAAGAGGATTTGAAGTAGCAGTGTTGTAGTATTGGATTTTTGGAACATTTGATGCTTTTCATCTATGTTTCCATCAATGCCAATGTGGAAGATTGTTAGGAATGAATGCTAAAGTGTTTGGTAGCCATTCTGTAGCAGTTTTTGTTGCATTCATGACTATGATTGTCATTGATGTCAACATAGTGATTTACAAAAGACTTGCAGAGAAACACACAGAGTTTGGATTAGCGCACATGGGTTATTGTAGTTGGAGCTATGGGACATTGAGGATATACTCTTTGATATGTCATATGTCTATGGTTAAGAGCATAGATAGTAATTCATTTATTCATGGAAGTTATGATCATTTTGGTGGAAGTAGTGTTCAGGTAGTGTTCCTGAGTAGCGGTTTGTGGAAATCAGATGATATCTCCTAATCCAGATGGAATCTAGTTTTGTGTAGGTAAAAAAAATTTGGAGACACATTGATAGTGATGTGGATGAAAGTGTAGACTTCGAGGTCATGTGAGTGAAGATTTATTATATTTGGAAGCTGACATTTTTATGTAATTTTGGTGTAGCGCGTGGAAAATTTTATTTTTGTAATTGTATGTCGACTCATTTGTAATTATTTGATTGTGGTATAAAGGAAGGAATGTATTTCCTTATTGTAGTGTAGTTGTGGTGATGATGTGTGATGAGGTATGCATGAAGTGAAGAAAAGAGCTAAGTATGAAAGTGAATATGTGAAGGAAGACATGCGAACTATAGAGATCTGAAATTGAGATCTGATGTAATAGTGAGTGCAGTTTGGCATAGTCAGAGAAGAGGTAGCATATTATTCTATTGAGTAATGAAAATATTATTTGGACAGTGTGTTCAGTGATCTTACCCTAAAGTTGTTTGGGTAGTGGGTCCTTCTATCTTCCATTACTCTTAACAGGGTTAGAAAATTTTAACAGGGATTCAAAATATCTTAACAGGGATTCATATGTACTGAATGTATTTCATAAGACTCCTAATAGAGTCCATCCTCTCACAAGGAATATTAATATTAGTACATCTTTTGTGGGCATCATTCCCACCGAGGTTTACTCTTTGATCAAGAGGTTCCCTAGTCAACATATCTTGTGTCATTGTGTTATTGTGTATGAATATCTTTCTATGGTTGGTAATTATATTTCTTATATGGGTTAATGTTTTTGAAGATGATAAAATTTATAATTATCTAATAATTGAATCACCCCCCCCCCCTCTCAGTTATCTTGGTGGAATTTACTTTCTAACAATACCTTCATTGCTGCTTGCATCAAACTTTCCAATAGCTTCATCTCTCTTGATGTAGCACTTGCTTCCAAAGATTCTGAAGTATTTCATTGTAGATACATTACCAAACCATAGCTGATAAGGTGTCTTGTCTTTTCTTGCCCTTAATTGAATTATATTGATAGTATAGACTATTGTATTGATTGCACATCTCCAATAGGTATGTGCAACTTTTCCTTCAATCATGATGGTGCGTGCTATGTCAAGTAGATCCTATTTCTCCTTTCTACAATTCCATTCTACTGAGGGGTTGTAGGTGTACTTAGCTATCTCTTCATCCCATGTTTTTCGCAGTACTCATAAAATCTGTTAGAGGTGAATTCTCCTCCTCTATCTATTCTCAAATATTTTATCTTTAATCCACACTCATTTTCAACTTTAACTTTGAATATTTTGAATTTCCCAAATGCTTTTGATTTGTCTTTTAAGAGCACAACCCACATCATTATAGAATAATCATAAACAAACATAATAAATTACCTTAAACCATAGTATGATCTTGTTTGAGTTGGTCCACATAGGTTTGTATGCACTAGATCCAATTTGTTCTTTTTTTTATTTATTCTTACTTCTGAATGAATTACTCACATGCTTTCCCATCACACATTCCCTGCATATTGCATCAACTAGCTTTGCAATTCTAGGAAGATCTCTAACTTCCTTTACATTACTTATCTTCACTATGTTGTCAAAATTGATGTTATATAGTCTTTTGTGCCATAACCTAATGTCATATACTTTAGCAACAAAACAAATTGTTTCTAAATTAAGCTAAAAAACATTACCTTTAGTCTTTGATCCTGATGCGATCATTTCACCTTCTTTTTTTATTAATGATGCACTTTTTGTTTTTGAATTCCAACTAATATCCTTTTTCAAGAAACTATCCAACACTAAGTTATGCTGCAAAGCATCAACATAAAGAACATCATCAGTGTTATTCTTTCCATCCAAAGTGATAGCTCCTCTTCCTAGGATAGGTTTAGGAGTGTTGTCTCCAAATCTAACCATGCCACCTTTGTAGTTATCCAAATGAACAAATCTATCTTTGTCTCTTGTCATGTGATGTGAACAACTGCTCTCAATGATCCAGTCTATCCTAATGTTTTCTTGTGAAATCAAGGATAGTTCTTGAGCTTTCCTCTCATCTTCCTTATCCATTTCATCAAACATTTGTTCCATCTCTTCAGTAGCAACAAATCCAATTTCATCTTCTATTGAATCTTCATCTAATACTCCATCTTCAGCATAGTAACACTCTTTATACTTAGGCTTGTAATTTTTGTATTTCTTGACTCTTGTAGGACACTTAGATGCAAAGTGACCAATCTTGTTACATTAGAAACATTTGTATATAAATTAAACTTCATATTTTCCTTTTCCTTTTCTTTATTTCTTATAAATCATATAAATGAATTCATCTAATTCTTTATCATCATCTTTATCATCAAAATTAGCAGAAGTGTTCAAAGATTTCTTACCATGGACTGAGGCTTTGAATGATGTCTCACTCTTAGGCTCTGCCTTCAATCTTGATATCACAAATGCTGAAATCTTATAGATTAAAGTATCTCTTTTGAAGTCTTTTATGGACTGCATAGTTTCTTCAAGGATGTTTATCTTCCTGTCATATTCTAGTGTCAAGGTAGTCATCAACTTATCCATTATGTCTTCTTCTGAAATCTCTCCACCATTATTTTTGATTCATGCAATAGCTTCATTAATTCTTTTATTTCAAGCTCTGATGTTCTCTTTAGGTAGAATCTCCAATGTATTGTATCTTTTCTTCCATGTCTTTCTATGTGCATTCTTGGCTTGAATATCTTCTTCAAACATGTGTTCTAGACACTTCCATATCTTGTAGGCTTTATCTACCTTCTTGAGCTCTGAAAACTCACTCTAAGATAAGGCGTTGATAAGGGCTTCTTTGGAAATAGCATTTTGAGTGAATATCTCCTTTTGTTTCAAGGTTACATCATCCTTTGCAAGATCTGATAAAGAAGGAATCTGAACTTCTTTAGTAGCTAATTCAAAAATCTCAAAAGCAATTCACTACAAATGTGTCATCATTTTCTTCTTCCAGTCAAGATAGTTTTGTCCATGAAACTTAGGACTTTCTTTTCTAAAGAATGTCATCTGATCAACCTCAAGTTGTTAAACTTCTCTCCGAGGCACTTTTTGCTAATACCAATTGTTGGGAATAGTCCCAAGAGATAACTGAAAGGTAGGGGGTGAATCAGTTATCTACAAGATTCAATTCTTTATCCAATTAAGTACAGAATAACATTAAGCACATACACAATAAGAACACTTAACATAACACCACAATTTTGGTTATGAGGAAACCCAAATAGGTAAAAACCCCAGTTGGAATTAACACCCACTATAAACTGCACTAGTATATAATTGAATAGGATTAAAATGGTTACATAGTAATATACCTAACATTCAACACCTATTCATTTGAAATTGGAATTTGGAATTGAAATAGCATAAGTAAATCTAAAAATACTTGAAAATCAATTAGCTCAAGATACATACCTCATCATGAAATTGATTCATAAATACCTATTTTCTGAAGTCTATGCACACTTTCAAAAAAATCTGAAACCTGTCTTGGACTGGAAATGCTGAGACAAAGAAAACCCAAAAATCTTTCTCCAAAATATCTTAGCTCAGGTTTGACCCTCATAAAAGGTCAAATACCACATTCTTTATTTGAAGTGCAATTCAAATTCTGTTCATAGATCTTGGAAGTTCAGTGAAAAGGGTACTCAGATCTATCCTCTGGTCCTTAAAACAACAACTATAGATATCTGAAAAGGGGAGTTTTGGGGTGGCTATATAGGTTTTTGCCTTAGTCAAACCCCCTTTTTGGTGGTCTCCACCTCCATGAATAGCCAATTGAAATAGAATGTGTGTGTGTATGTATGTATTGAAAGTGTAATGCCAAGATCCAATCCTCTAGATCAAAACCCTAGCATGAATATGTATGAAATAATAATGCATAGATTTGAATGAGATAGAAAAGCATACCAAGTCCTCAAAGCTAAAGTAATTCTACCAAACTCATAATTTGTAATTGCTATTCCATGATTGAATGCTTGAAATTTGATAATGGTGGATCAAGGAAGAAAGGATCTCTCTTACACCAAATATGAATTCACAAAGATGCTTGATGTCAACAATGGCTTGATCTTCTATGTCTTCCTCTTGCTAACTTGCACCTTCACTATTCCTTGCTTGCTTGAATTCTTGCTTGCACTTGAGAGCTTGCAATTGCTTGAGATGAGATATAAAAACTTGATGTGAAAATGAGAGAGGAAGGCCTCCTTTTATAGTGATCTAGGGCACACTCCTCTAGATGGGCCACCTTGGAGAATTAAATCCAAATTAGGTCCTCACCTTTAGAAAATATACCTAGATTAAATACAATTAAAGGATTTACCATCCTAAAACCTGAAATGGCCAACCCAGAAGTGGGAAAATAAATCTCCTGAAAGCTCGAAGCCTAGAGATTTTGGAAATTGAAATTTTGGAGGAAGGGGTCAAAGTCAAGGTTGAACTTGACCTAGTCAAGGTCTTAGGTCAACCCTAATGTAGTTAGGGTCTTACCTCAACCCTAACTTGGTCAGGTTCTAAGTTGAGCTTGACCCTAGTCCTGAATTGACTCTGAACCAAGTCAGGAGGTCCCAGGGATGTCCAGATACCTAGAACTAATGCCAGAACAAGATAGAATGCTAGTGATAGACATAAAATCCTATGATTATAATGATGAAGGCTAGGAGGATCCATTTCTAAATCCTACCTAGAAAATAGAGCCATGGAAGAGGGAAATTAAGGAGAATCCTTGGGATCCTAACCCTAATTTCACCTAGAATGAAGAGGATGAGTGCAAAATGCATCCTAAATGCATGTCTATCATGATAAATGTAATAAAAGAGGGTGCTAAACCTATTAAAATTTAAGTGCTTCCATTTTAAGATGATACATTTAGCCCCCACTTTAGCTTAGTTATGACACTACGTGAATATGCAAGCTAAAGTAAGAAAACATCATAGTAAATAAAAAGGATATAGCCAAGTCCTTGATGTAAAGATCCTATAGAAAACTATTAGAACCTGCAACACACAAGGTTAATGAAAATCTATAAATCACCTAAAGCTTACTATATCATAATTTGATAGGTGTATAGAGCCCCTTATGCCGACCCTATTTTGGCTTTCTACTTCGGAAGGGTGAAACAAGGTGATAGGAAAAACTCTATATACTGGATATGCAGAGTGTTGAAAAGGCCTTTCCTAAACCAATTAGAAGGATTCCTAACCTTCCTAAATTGGTTAAATGAGTTAAGTATCTGAATCACAATTCCAACACCACTAACGACACTAAAAATAGAGTTACCAAACTCAAGTTATGATTAAAAGAGTGGATGTCTGTCTAAATGCATAAGAAAGAAATTTTGAGTTTTTACTTTAAGAAAACCCTACTTTGAACTTATAAAAGAGATGAATAGTAATACTTACTCATTCTTACCATTTGTATAGTCAAAATGAGAAAGAAAGATGCTGAGAAGAGAGGAGCTACGAGTGACATGCCTAGAGTCTCTAAGACACAGCTTAGCTACCAGACGACCACTACCCAAGGTGAGTTGTGCCTTTATCCACCTTTGTGTTTTTCAAATTCCTATTTTTGAGAGGTCAGGTTGATTTTTCCCCCTTTAGGTCGACCTTGACCCACTTAGGTCAACATTGAACCACCTAGGTCAACTTTGACCCATAAAAGTTGACATTGCCCAGGGGGTCTTTTGTCATGTTTTGAGATGAGGTTGACCTTGACCCAAAAAGGTTGACCCTAACCCAGTAAAGTTGACATTGACCCAGTAAGGTTGACATTGACCTAAATAAGGTTGAATTTGACCTAGTCTAGTTATATTTGCAGATTGGATGATGTAGATTACTGATATGATGTTTTTTTTTTTCTTACAAGACCTAGTCTACTTCCAAGAACATCCTTTTGGGGATTTTCTAGTGAATGTCAAGCAAAGACTATCTGAGCTAGATGATGAGGGGATGTAGTTAATGATGGTTGTAGGACTATACTAGGTATCAGTCCTTCCATAGATTTGACTACATTGAGCCATGTTGTTAGCTCTGATAGAGAGATGGGAAGAGGATACTTGCTCCTTCCATCTTCCATGTGGGGAGATCACAGTGACTTTAGAGGATGTATATAGGATTATGTGGCTTCCAGTCTGAGGGGAGACTGTCAGACCTAGAGCATAGTGTGGTTGTGAGGAGATCCATGCAGACTCAGAGTATTGTATAGGTGTGCATCGATTGATGTGGAGCTGATCAGATTAGATCCAACTATCTATCGTACTAGTAGGCCCTACACCTTTAATACAGAAGTTGATGTTGTGCATAGTATCCTTGGTTGTGTTACCCAACTCAAAGGGTACCATATTTTGTTCACCTCTGATGCATCTCATATAGAAGATGGAGAGAGAGAGGACCATGTTCTCATGGGGTCACACCATGTTAGCTCATCTATACCATGAACTAAGTCAGTTAGTGAGGTATCAGTGAGAGAGTCTATCGACATCCATAGTTCTACAGATATGGATCTTTGAGCATTTCACATGTACACATCCATAGGGAGTGCCAGTGAATGTAGATGCAAGGAGAGCGAGAGATTTTGCATATCCTTTGAGGGATGTTTGGTAGTTTTGTGATATGCTCTATTAGAGAGTACATCTAGACCACATTGCTAGCACTGATGTGATATGGAGACCCTACTACCAAATGACAGAGTGGCCTGATACAAAAGTCTAGATGAGACATTCACAGTAGAAAAAGCTGCTAGAGGGTCATCAGAGTCATATAATGATGCCCTACTATTATGATTGGGTGAAGAGGTAGTTTGGCCTCTTACAGGGAGTCCCTAAGGTAGTACCTCACTATGTGCATCCAATGAGATACTATTAGAGACCTGGTGCCATACATCAACCATCAATAGAAGACATTGAGGATAGCAAAAAAGAGGAGACAGAGGATAGAGAGATACCATCAGATGTAGCCTATGTAGGTGTGAGATGAGATTACATTAGGTACTAGAGTTTGGGTGGGACCCATCCTATCTTTCCCAAGGATTATCCCATAGGTGATCTAGGCTTTATAGAGGGGACACATTGGGATAGTGGAGCCACCAAGGAGGATGAGGATATTAGAGATGAGGAGGAGCACATCTCTGAGGGAGATCCCATGAAGGAGGAGAGAGTAGAGGAGAGAGCCAAGGACATGCCCCCAACTAGTGATACTATTACAAATATACCTATTACACGTGCATCATCATTGAGATCATGATGGCCCCCATGGCCTCACACAGGGACACCACCATCGAGGCCTAGACATAGAAAGCATGGAGAGAGTAGTCACTCCATGCCCCCACCATCTAGGCATTTTAGTGACATCCAGGAGGGAGACCAAGGTATAAATTTGATTGAAATATTGTTTGAATATATGATTTGATTTGATATAGATAGGATACTAGACTGATAGATGTTTTTCTATCTAAAACTAGTGTAGCGGAGTGGAGGAGCTTTTTATTTGAGGTTCTCAAGGATAACATTATATCCTACCAACTACCAGCTGATGAGCGAGCGTCTTCCATTGGTCATAGGGATCCCAAAAGACATGCTGACATCTTTATATGTATCCAGCGAGAGCTGAGGATGTGCAGAGAAAGAGAGGAGAAGATGATGGCAGAGATACAAAGTATTCATGAGTGTGTATAGGATATGAGCATATCCAAGAGCCAAACATAGGCACACAAGTCTTCATCTTCTTACTATAGGGTAGAGAGATCTGGGAATCACCCGGCCAGTAGAGCATCATAGTGATAGATGTAGTGATAGAAAGGGCCATTGGCCTCATATGTATCAAAAATTTGAAAAAACAAATTTGTGATGAATGAAAAACTTTCTCTACTAATTAGTTCTATGTTTGATTACTATGCTTTCATCAATATAAAACTAAATAGAAAGAAATTCAGAAAGAAAGTGCATAAACATATTCAATATGTTATTTTTACTAAAACTACATAACCTATAAAAGAAATCTTTATAAGGAATACATAAATGCACATGGAACAAATCAGATTAAGGGTAATAGCATTTAAGATGCATAATATTAATGGTTTCCTTAAAAGAAACACCATCCATATCAGCAAGTTTGTAAGCACCCGAACCAAAGTTTTCAATAACAACAAAAGGTCCAAGCCAATTAGGGCTAAATTTTCCTTTTTCATCCGATAAAGCATTCACATTCTGTTGATTCTCATAAAGAACTAAATCACCAACCACAAATGTTCACTCAATTACCTTATGATTGTATTTTTTTTGAAGAGATTTATGATAAGCTTTTATATGTTCTAATGCATGTATTCGTTGTTCATCTAACATTTCTAATTCTTGTAAGTGTTGTTCATGAAAATTATCTTTATCAGTTATCCCATGAAATGAAATATGTAAAGAAGGTATTTCTAGTTCCAATGGCATAATAGCATCAGTACCATAGACAAGATTATAAGGAGAAGTACCTATTGTGGTATGAACACTAGTCCTATAAGCCCATAAAGCATAAGTCAATTGAGTATGCCAATCTTCGGCATGCTTATTAACTATTTTTCTCAAGATTTATTCAATAATTTTATTTGATGCTTCAACTTGTCCATTAGATTGAGGATAGTAAGGAGTTGAAAATATATGTTGAATCCTATATTTCTCCAAAAATTTTGCAACTTCCTTATTTTTAAAAGATGTTCTATTATCCGAAATTATCGTCGAAGAAATACCAAATCTTGTTATGATATTATTAAGGATAAAATCACAAATAACATCCATTTTTGTTGAATGAAGAGGGACAACTTCAACCCACTTCATGAAGTAATCCGTAGCAACGAGAATGTAAGTATGTCCTTGAGAAGAAGCTGGTGAAATTTTTCCAATAAGCTCAAAACCCCATACACTGAAAGGCCATGGAGAAACTTGATTACGAAGCTCATGAGCAGGAGCATGAATCAAATTACTATGTTGTTGACATTGAGGACATTTCTTAACAAATATGAAAGAATCATCTTCCATGGTTTTCCAATAATATCCCATTCGAAGCAATTTATTAACCAGGGATTTTCCACCAAAATGTCCTCCACAAGAACCAGAATGAGCCTCCACTAAAGCTACAAGAATTTTAGTTCTATTGAGACATCTTAATAACAATCCTTCATAAGAGTGTTTGTAAAGTGTATCTCCTAAAAGGATGTACCATGCTACAAGTTTCCTAATACAATTACACATGTTCCATGTTGCTGATTCAAGAAAAGTACCATCTTTCAAAAAATGAAAAATATGTGAATACCATTCATCCGAATGCAAATTGAAACAGTCAAAAGTGATCTTATTAGAAATTACAGGGCATTTAAGAGTTTGTCTAGTAAATTGAAATTTTTTTGCATTATTCTTGAGACAAACCAAGGAAGCTGCACTAGCCATAGCATCTGCATGTCGATTATCCTTCCTATGTAAAGTCTGAATCATATAAGATGGGAATTGTGAAAGCACATCAAGAGCTAAATCTCTATATTGTGTCATTTTAGCATTTTTAGTTTGATATCCTCCTTTAATCTATTCAACTATCAGTTGTGAATCACCATATATTTGTAAATGTTGGATATTGAGGGATGAAGCTACTCGTAGTCTAGCTATAAGGGCTTCATACTCTGTAATATTATTAGTACAAGGAAAGGTTAATTTATATGATAAAGGGATGGGTTTTTTTGTAGGGGAAATCAAGATGATACCCACACCAGAACCTATTTTACACTTAGACCCATCAAAATATAATTCCCAAATATCATCCTGTTGAATAGTTAGAATATTATCATCAAGAAATTCTATAGAAGTAGAATTTTCATCTAGATAAGGACTAGGAGCCTCGGCTAGATAATATATCAATGTTTGTCCCTTAATAGATTTCTAAGAAATAAATTTAAGATCAAATTTAGTGAGAAACATAACCCATTTTGCTAATCGACTCGAAAGATCAGTTTGTGAGAAAAGATGTTTCAAAGGATTGAACTTGACAATCACATTAACTTCAACATTTATAAGATAATGCTTGAGTTTCTGACATGCATAAACTATAGCTAGACATTGTCTTTCTAAATCTATATATCATGTTTCATAATCAATTAAATTTTGACTAATGTAATACATGGGTTTTTCTTTACCATTATCATTAATTTGAGCTAACAATGCATTCACAACCTGTGGAGTTACTGAAGTGCATAATTGAAATGGTTTATCAAAATTTATGGGTTGCAAAATAGGAGGATTCACAAGATACTCCTTAAATTGCTCAAAAGTTTGTTTACACTCCTCATTCCAAGAGAAAGTGGTATCCTTTCTAAGAAAGGAAGTAAAAGGAATAGTTTGGTCAGCTAAATTACAAATAAAGCGATGAATAGCTTGTATTTTCCCTTGTAAACTTCGTAACTAAGAAATATTCTTAGGAGGAGGCATATTAACAATAGCATCAATCTTTTCAGTATCTACTTCGATGCCTCGCTTAGAGATTATAAATCCTAATAATTTACCAGAATCAACTCCAAAGACACACTTCTTAGGATTCAATCTCATATTATAACTTCTAATTCTTTCAAATATCTATTGCAAATTAGTAACATGATCTTCTCTTCGTATAGATTTTTCCAAGACGTCATCCACATAATCTTCAATAATCTTATGAATGTAATCATGAAAAATCATAGTCATAGCCCATTGGTAAGTTGCTCCCACATTTTTTAATCCAAAAGGCATCATGACCCAACAAAAGGTTCCCCAAGGAGTTATAAATGTAGTCTTAAATTGATCTTTAGGGGGGATAAAGATTTGATTATATCCCAAAAAACCATCCATGAAAGATAACAAAGCATGACCTGCTGTTGAATCCACAATCACATCAATATTAGGTAGCGGGAAATCATCTTTCAAGGATTCCTTATTTAAATCTCTAAAATCAGTGCACATCCTTATCTTATTTTCTCCTTTTGACATAGCCACAATGTTTGAAATCCAATCGGAGTAATCAATAGAATGGATAAATCTAGAATCCAATAGTTTTTCAATTTCACCTTTGACTAACAAAGCAATTCATGGATTCATCTTTCAAATTTTCTATTTCACCAGTTTCATATTCAGTTTTTAAACAATGTTATGAGTAACAATTTTAGAATTGATACCTGGCATATTAGAATATGTCCAAGCAAAGATATCCTTAAATTCAAGCAAAAGGGAAGCCAGTACATTCATCTTGATTCAAACATTTCCCAAATTTTATCATCCTTTCAAAATCATTTTCATCCACTTGAATATCAATAGTCTCAGTGATTAACAAATCACTTCTTATTAGAGAATTCATTGGTAAAGGAAGAATATCCCATTCATCAGGCTCTCCAAAATAAGCATTCGTTTTTAAGCAATAAGGCTTTCCTCATTTGTGATGAAATTTAAGTAGATCTTCATAAACCCCTAAAAATTCCATTAAGGCTTCATCCTTAGGAAAAATATCCAAAGGGGATTGTTGATTAAGGTCAATAAGCAATGGGTTAACCAATTTCAACTTTCCAATGAAAATATGACTAACATTAAGAGGAAAAATTGATGGTTGTCTATAAGGATTAAATCCTAATCCATACATATGATCATAGATGTCATTATCCAGATGTACTTGTATACCTTGTTCATATTTACCACATCCTTTCCCATTAAATCCTGATTTCTTAAGAAAATGATAGCTAGGGCCATATCGATTAGTCATATCAGAAGGAGTCTAAGGAGTGGCATATGTCACAATGTCATAACAATCTAGCTTTATAGTGTCAACTGTTTCATTAATCGAAGAGGCAAAAAAATTACTTTTTAATTCTTCAGACAATGGGGAAGAAGTAAAAACCTTTTTGTCAAATTCATTCTATTAATTCATGAATTCTAAATCAGAAACCTTGTATTCTCCAATAAAGGTAGGGTTAAAATCCAATGTCCCCCAATCATCCTCAATCAAGAAAGAAGAAGAAGATGGAACTTCTTGTTGTTGAATTTCAGGTTGTATAATCTTAGGTTGTTCTTTCTCTGATTGTTTTTCAATCTCTTTATTAGGTTGAATAGGTTCAAATTTCTTATCATATTCTACATTTAAGCAAGTGTTTGGGGCATCATCCACATGTAATGTATACATTAGGTTGTTATAGATGAACCTAACCTTGTGATGAAAAGTAGAAGGAACTGCATGCATAGTATGTAACCAAGGTCTTCCTAAAAGAAGGTTATAGTTGAGAGGTCCAAACATAACATGAATAGGAGTATTTAGAATAACTGGACCTACTTTAATAGTTAAGGTAATAATACCCAAATTTATTTTCACAATATTATCAAATCCACTTATAGGAACATTATCAGGTTGAATAGTAGATAAATCAGCCTTAATCTCCTTGAGCATATCCATACTACAAACATTAAGTCCGGATCCATTATCAATTAAAGTTCATTGAATGATACTCTAATTAATCAAGATAGCCACCATAAGAGCATCATATTGATTCTGCACCTCTAAGGATGGTAAATCATTATCAGAAAACACAATAGTAGGTACAGAAGGCATAGTATGCATACAATCCAAAATAGAATGAATGTTTTCTTGATTAGGAGGAGAAGTAGGAAGAGTAGATAGAGCTTTTTGCAATGCCTCATGATATGTCAGGGATGTTTGAAGTAATTCCCATCAAGATATCTTAGCAGGAGTAGCACATAATTGGTCAACTAAGTTATACTCCTTAAAGGTAGATGGATACCTAGGTGCTTGAGGAAGCATAGGTTGAGAAGGAGGTAAAAAAACTAGAATAGTAGGATGAGAATTATTCTATGTATGATAAGCATGTGAAATGGAATCAGTGTTATCAAATAAATCCAAAGGATCTCTAGGTTTACCCTTAACTGTTATACGAGGGCATCATTTTACCATCATCAAAGGTGTAGGATATATCAATGTTACAAATAGTGGGACATGAAGGTGACCATGCACACACCCTATGGTAAAGGTCAATTGGAGAGGTTGTGGAGGAGATTGAAATAGGAATATGATCCATAGAGACCATATTCGAACCATTTTCAGTCTCACTACCATGTACCTCATTAGGGAATCTATCTTCTTGTACAATAAAAGATTCATCAAAGTACTCAAAACAAGAATCATACATGTTGAAAAAAATGAAAGTACTAAAAGGATGAAAATATTTTTGTATTTTTAAAGGAATTTTGCAATTTTTTTGTATTTTTGAAATATAAATGCAAGAAAGAAATCTAATCTTATAAGCATACAAGAGTTAAATCTAACACCATAAAAGAAAGAGTTGTCATAAATGAGTTCACCAAAATGAATAGGATTAAAATGGATACATAGTAATATACCTAACATTCAACACCTATTCATTTGAAATTGGAATTTGGAATTGAAATGGCATAAGTAAATTTGAAAATGCTTGAAAATCAATTAGGTCAAGATACATACCTCATCATGAAATTGATTCATAAATACATATTTTCTGAAGTCTATGCACACTTTTAGAAAAATCTAAAACCTATCTTGGATTGGAAATGCTGAGACGAAGAAAACCCAGAAATCTTTCTCCAAAATAGCTTAGCTCGGGTTTGACCCTCATAAAAGGTCAAATACCACATTCTTTATTTGAAGTTCGATTCAAATTCTGTTCGCAGATCCTGGAAGTTTGGTGAAAAGGGTACTTAGATCTATCCTCTGATCCTTAAAACAACAACTATAGATATCTGAAAAGGGGAGTTTTTGGGAGCCTTCCTCTGAATTCTTGCTTGCACTTGAGAGCTTGCAATTGCTTGAGATGAGATATAAAAACTTGATGTGAAAATGAGAGAGGAAGGCTTCTTTTTATAGTGATCTAGGGCACACTCCTCTAGATGGGCCACCTTGGATAATTAAATCCAAATTAGGTCCTCACCTTTAGAAAATATACCTAGATTAAATGCAATTAAAGGATTTACCATCCTGAAACTTGAAATGGCTAACCCAAAAGAAGGAAAATAAATCTCCCGAAAGCCCAAAGCCTAGAGATTCTGGAAATTGAAATTTTGGAGGAAGGGGTCAAAGTTGAGGTTGACCCTAACCTATTCAAGGTCTTAACTTGACCCTGACCTAGTTAGGTTCTAATTCGACCTTGACCCTGGTCCCAAATTGACTCAAAACCAAGTTAGGAGGTCCTGGGGATGCCCAAAAACCTAGAACTGATGCCAGAATAGGATAGAATGCTAGTGATACACATAAAATCCTATGATTATCATGATGAAGGCTAGGAGGATCCATTTCTAAATCCTACCTAGAAAATAGAGCCATGGAAGAGGGAAATTAAGGAGAATCCTTGGGATCCTAACCCTAATTTCACCTAGAATGAAGAGGATGAGTGCAAAATGCATCCTAAATGCATGTCTATCATGATAAATGTAATAAAAGAGGGTGCTAAACCTATCAAGATGGAAGTGCTTCCATTTTAAGATGATACAATAATGATCCCTGTTAGAAGATCTTACAACCCTGTTAGGAGTTGATCTTTACAATGCATTAAGTATAGTGCCTTAGTCAAGGGTCAGATCCTATTAGGATTCTTTTACAATTAACCCTATTAGGGGTGAGGACACACTATCTGATAGCTCACTACTCAAATGGAGAACACTTCAACCTTATGAATAAAAGATACACACTATATCTAGATCTTAGTGATCTAGGAGTTAGATCTGTTGTCTTGATCAGTTCCAATAAATAGCATAAACTTTCTTATTTTTCACATAGACCTTCTACTAATGGCTCATTACTTCACACCTTCTACTCTACTCTTATCTTTCAAGTGAATGCCATACTTAGCAATCACAACTTGACTGGCTATAATTATCTTTTTGTAAATGATATAATCAAGTCAGAATGTTAGAACTTCCTTGAAATTATATTTGAGAAACAATACAACTCTCCAAAAACATCTCCAATGACTATACTAAGCACACAACACTAATTAGGACCACATAACTCCATATGAGTAGATGCATCATTTCCAGCTGTCAGATCAACCAAATTAACTGATAATTTCTTCTTATGTTGAAATATGTTATGTGCTCTTAACCAAACATGAATCCAAAAATGCATATCAAGATGATAGGTGCAACTACTACAATAATATAAATAATGTTGGCTCCATCAGATAAACTTAGGAAACTATAAATGTCAACTGGAAACATGATAACTCATCTTGTATTGCACAACTGACTCTACATCCATGAACACAACATCATACACATGTCTACAACATAAATATAAATGTGGAAGGATCTATCACAACCATACTAAAAATCACATGTTGGATATTGCTAATGCATGGGTGGTGATTGAGACATTTAATATGTTTAATCACTACATTACTGAATGGGCAATCATACTGTTGTCATTTGTGTTTTGTCACTGATGTCAACATATGCTTGTATCAAGAAACTAGACTAGTAATCATAGTGTATGGAAGGTGTACAGATGTTTTAGATACTATGAAGTCAGATGAGAGTTCAAATGGATGTTGTGATCTTATATCTGAGATTGCATCATTAATGGATTCATATTAAGGAAGTTACAGTTGTTTTGGTAAAGACTAGTCACTAGACTATGACAGTGAGAATTGCCAGAGTTAGTCTCTTAGTTTTTGGTATAGATATCATAGGGATTGGATTCAAGGTATGTGATCTTTAAGGATGATGGAAGATGTACTAAAGAATTTTCATTGGTTAGTGCAAGGTACAGAATGGTTGGTGATGTCATTTGGGACGTGTGCTTTGGTGATGGCTTATTCTGAAGCCGACTCAAGAAATGAAGCATGTGTTTTGTTTTGACAAGCATAATTCTAGGATGTCGGTCCTAAATTGTTGTAATATAATCATTTTAAACTTGTTTTAGATACCATGTGTATCTTAGCAAGGGCTTATGTAATTGTTTGTAATTAGGAAAGCCTTATGGGATGACCTGATCTTAGTAAAATGTAATAAGGTATAAATGTAAGGTCTTTTCTTTGGAAAAGACATGGATGAATATATGTGATAGAAGAAGGTTGTGAACTTGTGTCTGTTGTATGTAGAGTAGAGGATTGTTGGTGGACTTCATTGGAACTGATCAAGAAAAGATAGTTGCTAGAAAATAGTTCAAAAGATTGTGTATTTCTTCATATACACTTGTTGCGAACTAGTGAGTTCAGAAGGTGGACTTAAGCTTCTTTTGGGAAATGATCCCTCCTTGTTCTTGACTCCTAATAGGGTCTATCCTCTAACAAGGAATATTTACTATAATGTTTCAACAAGCTCCTAACAGGACTATATCTTCTTACAAGGATTACTATACTCTCAGTACATCATTAGTGGGTGCTAATTCCCACCTGGGTTTTTACCTTTAACAAGGTTTCCCCATAACCAAAATATTTTGTTATTATGTTTACATTCATTATTTTCATTGGATCTAATATTAATAAGCTTAAAATTTTAAGTTTAATATTTTATCATACAACTGATTCACCCCCCCCCCCCCCCAACCTCTCAGTTGTATTATGGATTGTTAATCCTAAAAATTAGTATTAGAGCATGTGGTCCTTGGAGAGAAAGATTAATAGCTTGAGGTGATCTTGGAAAATGACATTCTATAGGAAGGACAGTCCTAAGTTTGATCCTAAAAAATTTGATAGTTGGAAAAAAAAGATGTGAACACATTTTCTATGTTTGGGCATAGACTGTTGGATGATTGTGAAAAAGAAGGAAACTTTGAAGGCTGAGAATGACTTAGGGTCAGCTACTGATGATGAAAAGAAACTATTTTCATGCAACATGGTTACAAGAGAAGCATTTATTAGTGCACCATCTGAGGGTGAGTTCACTAAAATCAAAGATCTGGATTTGGAAGATGATATTTGGAATAGACTAGAGGCACTCTATGAAGGAGACAAATATACCAAACAAGAGAAATTACAAAATTGTAAGACAAAGATGGAGAAGTTGCAAATGAATGAAGATGAAAGCATTAGAGCTTATGTTCAAAGGGTTACATAAGCTATAGTTGGAATTAGAAATTGTGGAGGTACTTATGATGATGAAGTCATTGCGAAGATTCTCAGATCTCTAACTCCTACTTACAAATTCAAGGCAATGTCTATTCAAGAAACTATACCCCTAACTCCAAACTTTAGCAGAGAGATTTTAATTGCAAAGTTAACCACTTTTGAAGCTATGGAATTGGGAGAAGCTTCTCCTAAAGTTGAAATTGCATTTAAGGCATCTACACACAAGAAAGCATCTGCACTTCTAAGCACAAGAAAAGAAGACCTGAGAGAAGAGCTTAGTGAGTATGCTGAGGAATGTGAAAAAATAATGGAAGAAGAAAAGAAGATGGGAGAACTTTTTGCACTAATCGCCAGAAGAGATAAAAGAGGTAAGGGAAAATTTGAAGGTAAATTAACTTTGAAATGTTTTTCATGCAATAAGATAGGTCATTTTGCATCTAGATGTCCTACAAGAGTTCCTAAATATAAACCTGACTATGCAAAGATTAGAAGAGATAAAGAATGTTATTATGATAGTGAAGGAATCTCTAATGATGATGATGATTTGGACAATGAAGAGATTGGATGTTTTGCTATTAAAGATGAAACTATTCATGAAGAGAAAGCATTAGTATCTCATGTTGACAAGAAAACTAAATGAATAATTGATAGTGGATGTTCTCATTACATGACTGGTGATAAGAATAAATTTGTTAAATTAGTAAATTATGATGGAGGTGTTGTAAGGTTTGGGGACAATCTCCCAAAATCCATCATAGGAGTAGGATCTATCACTCTAGATGGAAACACTAATACAGACAATGTACTACTTGTTGAAGGACTAAAACATAACTTGTTGAGTGTTGGACATTTGATGGACAAGAAATTTCAGTTAAGTTTTACTGATCTTAAGTACTTTATCAAAGGAAAGGAAGGAAAACTGGTTGCTACCAGATCAAGATCTAGAGGTAATGTATTTGAACTAAACACATTTGGAGCCTCTTGTTTTGTTGCAAAGTTAGATGATAGTTGGCTATGATAGAAGATTTTGTCATGTTAACTTTGATAATATTGTGAAAGAAAGCATGGCCAATGCAGTAAGAGATCTGTCAAAGATTGTGAAACCTTCTAACACTATATGCAAAGAATGTGTTATGGGAAAGCAAACCAAAAATAGTCATAAAAGAAAAACATTTACATCAAAAGGGAAGTTGGATTTGGTACATACAGATCTGTATGGGCCTACAAGAACAAAGTCATACTACACTAAAAATTATTTCATACTCTTTGTTGATGACTTTTCTATAATGATGTGGGTTACTTATTTGAGAGAGAAATCAAAAGCATTTGACAAATTCAAGTTGTTTAAAGAAAAAGTAGAGAATGAATCAGGACTGAAAATAAAGTGTTTAAGATCAGATAGAGGTGGAGAGTTTACATCAAATTTATTCAATTCATATTGTGAAGAGCATGGAATAAAAAGACAAACATCTGGTCCTAGGACTCCACAACAAAATGGGATAGCAGAGCAAAGGAACAAAACTATACTTGATGCTACCAGAACAATGTTGATTTAAGGAAATATATCTCATGTACATTGGAGAGAGGCTATTGGAACAACAGTGTACACATTAAACCAAATTCAGATCAGAGATGGCACAAGTAAGACTCCCTATGAACTATGGTTTGATCACACTCCTACTGTAAAATATTTTAGAATTTTTGGTAGCAAATGTTATATCAAGAGGGATGATGAGATAGGGAAATTTGATGCTAGAACTGATGAAGGTATCTTCCTTGGTTACTCTATTAAAAGAAAGGCATACAAATGTTTTAATCTGAGATTAAGGAAGATGGTTGAAAGTAAAAATGTAAGAATAGATGAGAAATTTTAGATATAGGAAAGAATGTATGACAACAGTTAGATATCAGAAGTGAAAGAAACCTCTACTGATGCCGAAGAAGAAGAACTTGTTGAGGAAGAAAGTGATGAGACAAGCAAGAATACTCCTAAAACTCCAAGGTATGTAAAAAATAACCATCCTGAAAATCAAATTATTGGCCATACCAGTCAGGGAGTACTAACTAGATCTAAAGTTAGAGAGGAAATTTGTTTAATTTCTCAAGTTGAGCCAAAGAATATAGATGAAGCCTTTAAAGATGAATCTTGGATAAAAGCCATGCAAGAAGAATTGGATCAGATAAAGAAAAATAATACTTGGGAATTGGTTCCAAGACCTAAAAATAAAAATGTTATAGGAACTAAATGGGTCTTTAGAAACAAAATGGATGAAGAAGGAACAGTTGTAAGGAACAAAGCAAGACTAGTATGTAAAGGTTACTCATGGCAAGAAGGCATAGACTTTGAAGAAACATTTTCTCTTATTGCTATACTAGAGGCAATAAGATTATTCTTATCTTATGCTACACACAAAAACTTCAAAGTGTATCAGATGGATGTTAAATCTACATTTATGAATGGAGATCTTGAAGAAGTATACATAGAACAACCAGATGGATTTCCTCTATGCGAAGACAAAGACATAGTGTGCAAATTAAAGAAAGCTCGGTATGGATTGAAGCAAGCTCCTAGAGCTTGGTATGCAAGGTTGGAAAAGTATCTACTTAGACTTGGATTTAGAAAAGGTAATGTAGATAGTAATTTGTACTTAAGAACTACTGAAGATGGAATTCTAATAGTAGAAGTATTTGTGGATGACATTATCTTTGGAGGTAATGAAGATCTATGTAATAAATTTGCAAAAGAAATGGAAAGTGAATTTGAAATGTCCATGATAGGTGAAATGAAATTCTTCCTTAGACTGTAAATAACTCAAAATGAGAATGGTATTTTCATTTCTCAGACCAAGTACCTCAAAGAATTACTTAAGAAATTCAGTATGGAAGATTGTAAACTAGTAGGAACACCTATGGTGACTAGAAACAAGTTAAAAATTGATGATGAATCAAAGTGTGTCTTTCAGATTTTGTATAGATAAATGGTTGGAGGGCTACAATATTTGACTCACACCAAACTAGATATTGCTAATGTTGTTGGAATTATTGCTAGATATTAGGCAGAACCCAAAGAGACTCATCTAGCTGCTATGAAAAGGATACTGAGGTATCTTAGCAGAACCATAGACTATGGTTTATGGTATGAAAAAAATGATAGCTTTGAACTTCATGCTTATATTGATGCTGATTGGGTAGGAAATATTGATGATAGAAAAGGTACAAGTGGCGGTGCATTTTTCCTTGGGAAAAGTTGGTTTCTTGGCTAAGTAAGAAACAAGATTGTATAGCACAATCTATTGTTGAATCAGAATATGTTGTGGCTGCAATAAATTGCACTCAAATTGTTTGGATGAAAAAAATGCTAATGGACATTGGAATAACTTTTAATGATCATTTGGTTATCCATTGTGATAACACCAGTACAGTAAACATGTCGAAGAATTCAGTAATGCACTCTAAAACTAAACACATTTATATCAAGTATCACTTCTTAAGAGACAAGGTGGTTGAAAAAGAAATCAAGCTTAAATATATCAGTACAAAAGAGTAGATTGTAGACATCTTTACAAAGCCACTACCAAAAAAATACCTTTGAATATCTTAGAGGTATGTTAGGGGTTCAGGCCCCTCCTAGTCAGAACTAAATGATGTAGAGATGCATCAGTCCAGAAGTGCTTAGAGCCTCATCATTTTCTGGAATGGATGTAGGGATCTACTCCTCAGGAGGAGTGATCATGGAAGAAAGGTTATGTGTGACGGAAGTTGGCACCCTTTTCCATTGTTATAATAGGGGCAGTGATGCTATGAGAAAATCCTCACTGATTGGGGAGATTATTCAGTTGAAGGACTTTTGGGTTGATACAACTTTGGGATAAGATTTTCCCATATGTTGAAATCAATACCAAAGGGGGAGATTGATGGATATTACTAATGCATGGGTGGTGATTGAGATATTTAATATTTTTAATCACTATGTTACTAAATGGGTAATCATACTGTTGTCATTTGTGTTTTGTCACTGATGTCAACATATGCTTGTATGAAGAAACCAGACTGGTAATCACAGTGTATGAAAGGTGTATGAATGTTTCAGATGCTACAAAGTTAGATGAGAGTTCAAATGGATGTTGTGATATTATATCTAAGATTGCATCATTAATGGATTCATATTAAGGAAGTTACAACTATTTTGGTAAAGATCGGTCACTGGACTATGACAGTGAGAATTGATAGAGTTAGTCTCTAAGTTTTTGGTATAGATATAAGAGGGATTGGATTCAAGGTATGCGATCTTGCAGGATGATGGAAGATGTACTAAAGAACATTCATTGGTCAATGCAAGGTATGGAATGGTTGGTGACATCATCTAGGATGTGTGCTTTGGTGATGACTTATTCTAAATCTGACTTAGCAAATGAAGCATGTGTTTTGTTTTGACAAGCATAATTCTAGGATGTCGGTCTTAAATTGTTGTAATATAATCATTGTAAACTTGTTTTAGATACCATGTATATCTTAGCAAGGGCTTATGTAATTGTTTGTAATTAGGAAAGCTTTATGGACCGACCTGATCTTGCTAAAATGTAATAAGGTATAAATGTAAGGTCTTTTCTTTGGAAAAGACATGGATGAATATATGTGATAGAAGAAGGTTGTGAACTTGTGTCTTTTGTATGTAGAGTAGAGGATTGTTGTTGGACTTAATTGGAATTGATCAAGAAAAGATAGATGTTGGCAAATAGTTCAAAAGATTATGTATTTCTTCATATACACTTGTTGTGAACTAGTGAGTTCAGAAGGTGGACTTAACCTTCTTTTGGGTAGTGAGCCTTGGGCAGTGAGCCTTCCTTGTTCTTGAATCCTAATAGGGTCTGTCCTCTAACAAGGTGATGCATGAGCATCTAGGGTGTAAGAGAAATCTTGCATCACCCAAAAATATTTCTATTTTTATATTCAATAAGGGCTATCTTGTGCAGAGCTACTATTTATGGAAACTTGCTATTTTTAGTAAGTTGTTCTTATGACCTCAGAATGTTCTGATTTTACATGTGGAGGTTCATCTCATATCAGCCTACCAATAAAGTTTCATGGCTAGATCAGGTCTAGTTTTGAAGATATTGAAGATTTTCAGTATTGGCAGTAGGGTATAGAAACTTTGAACTCAATTTTGAAGGCTTTACAGGCCCCGTATGAGGTCAAAAATTTGGGTGACAAGCACTTGCGCTAGTCAAGCCTGTAGAGTGCTTTGTGACCTTTCCAAAATGGGGTTATAATAGGCAATCGGGTCAACTGGTGATGACTTATGGTCTCCAAAAGTTGGGCACCTAAAATGGTGGAAAATAATTTTCCTTCAAAAATTTTGTTTGGGTTTCAAAAGTTATTTTGAGCCGACTTTGATGTAATAAATTGAAAAATAAAATAATTCTAAGTTTGGTCATCCTACAGGCTAAATTTTTGGAACCTTCTCAGGTGGTGGAAACACCTATATAAAGAAGGCCTGTAGTGTTGTCTAGGGTAGTTCTAGGTAGTAGATCTGGGTATTGATTTGAGGCTTTGTCCTATAGAATATTGTAAGGGAATGCCCATGTGGCTTTGCATATTGTAATTCTAAAAGTTTGTAATTCCACATTTGTGGAGATAATAAGAAGCTAATTTTTTGTTCTTGCATATTGTTGTTTTTTCTTTGTTTATGTTATGTGTTTGTGGTATTAAGGGGAGCACCCTTCATCAAGTGGTATCAGAGCAGGAGTTCCTGAGTGTGTAAATAGATCACCGACTGTGAGGCAGTTTGTACCAGGACTGTGGTTAGGGTTTCAGCGCGGATCGTGAAAATGCCTCCGCAAAGGGAATGTGGCAGGAGAGCTAGTGTTGTAACACCTAAGGTTAGAGAACTCTAGGGACAAGTACAAGCATTGAAAGAGGACATTCACAGAGGAATGAATCCTAATGTCAAAGATGAAATTGAGGATGAAGCTAAAGAAGGAAATGATGAAGGTGAAATTTTGAATCAAGAAGAAGAAAGGCTTTTCTGGGCCATTTCCAAGATCAGGAAAAGACCTAAGATCAAGGTTCTTGCATTTTCAGGAAATCTTAACCCAAAAGAATTGATCGAATAGATTAATAAATGTGAAGAATATTTTGAGTATGAAGATATTGAGGACTTGGATAGGGTCAAATTCATGAAGGCCAGACTGAAAGGTCATACAAAGATCTGGTGGCAAGAGATTCAATTGGAGTGAAATAGAAGAGGGAAAGATAAAATCACAAGATGGGATCAGATGGTGGATAAATTGAAGTAATAGTTCATCCCTGTTGATTATGAGCTTGACCTACTGAAGAAAATGAAAAGTTTGAAGCAAGGAGGATGATCTGTTTAGGAGTATACAAAGGAGTTCTATCGAATCCTCATTAGAACAGGCCATGCAGAAGTTGATAAGAAGAAATTTTCTCATTACCTTAATGGGTTGAGGCCAAGCATTCAGGAGGAGCTAAATCTAGTTTGAATAAACAATATTGAAGAGGCATACCAATTTTCCCTAAAAGTAGAGGAAAAGTTGAACAAGAAGTTCGAGAGCAGACAAAATGGAAGAGGTCGTGGTGGATGATCTGGTGGACGGTCATATGGAGGCTGAAATGAAGATCTAAAAAAGAAGGATGTGGCTAGTAGTAGTCAAAATCAAAGAAGAAACAATCCCAATAGTTTCCAAGATTAGAACAATAGAGATTAGAGAGGAAGAGAAAGATGACAAGGTTTAGGAAGAGGAGGCTTTTGTGGAACATGTTTTTATTACAGAGAAGAAGGTCATAGGGCATTTGAATGTCCTCAACACCCAGGAAGGATGGATAGGAGGAATGAAATCCAGGCCAAAGTTGCACATGTAGATGAAGATGCTAGATCATCAAATTTTGAACATGCTAAAAGAGGAGAAACATTGATTAACAGAAGAGTCTTGCTAAGTGGTGAGAATGAACCTAAACAAAGGAGGATCTTGTTTCACACTAGATACAAGTGTGAGGGTAAATGTTGTGATGTGATTATTGATAGTGGAAGCACTGACAATTTGGTGTTAGAAGAGATGGTGACAAAGTTGAAGCTCAAGAGATAGACACACCCACATCCATATCAGATTGCCTGGGTGCAGGATGACCACAAGGTCATGGTCAGTGAATAGTGCCTAGTAAATTTCAAGATTGGTGGGTACCAAGATGAGGTACTATGTGATATCATACCTATGGATGCATGTCACATGTTGTTGGGTAGGCTGTGGTAGTTTGACAGATGTGTTGTGCATGATGGTTGTGTGAATACCTATTTCCTGACAAAGGATGGAGTGTGACATAAGCTAAAGCCATTGAAGGAGACTGAAGAGAAGGTATGTGGTAATGCATGAATAACTTTTGTTGATGGAAGAAAATTCCTAGATGGTATGAGGCATGAGCATGTGTGTCTTGCTTTAATTCCAAGAGCTAGTAAAGAGGAAGTGGAGGATGTACCTATAGAGGTTGTAGATTTGTTGAATGAGTTTTAGGATATTGTATTTGATAATGTACCTAATGGATTAGCACCAGTAAGGAATATCATTCATCAGATGTATTTAATTCCAGGAGCCAATTTGCCAAATAAGGCAGCACATAGAATGACACTAGTAGAAAGTGAAGAGTTGAATAGACAAGTACATGAGTTGTTACAGAAGGGATTGATTCAAGAGAGCCTGAGTCCATGCGCTATACCATCAATAAACAAGATCACAATCAAGTATAGATTTCCATTGCCATGAATGGATGATATCATGGATTGTTTGAGTGGAGCTATGTATTTCTCAAAGATAGATCTGAAGAGTGGATATCACCAGATTTAGATCAGAGAAGGATATGAATGGAAGACCACCTTCAAGACAAAGGAAGGACTGTATGAGTGGTTAGTCATGCCTTTTGGGCTAACCAATGCATCGAGCACTTTCATGCAGCTCATGAATGAGGTTCTGAAAGAATTTCTAAGTAAGTTTGTCATTGTTTACCTAGATGATATTTTGATCTTTAGCAAGACATTGGAGAAACATATGATGCATATTAGTATGGTGTTTGAGAAGCTGAGAGATGAGAAATTGTTGATTAATTTGAAGAAGTGTAGTTTTGTGAAGGAGTTAGTGTATTTGGGATTTGTAGTTTCAGCAGAAGCTCTAAAAATGGACCCAGAGAAAGTACAGGCTATCCTTGAATGGCCTACTCTAAGGAGTGCTACTGAGGTAAGATCTTTTCATGGTTTGGCTAGGTTTTACAAAAAGTTTATCAGAAATTTTAGCAGTATTTTTGGAACCTTGACTAAAACAATGAGAGGGGATAGAAAAGAGTTCAAGTGGACTAATAGGACAAGTAAGAGTTTTAAACTGTTGAAATAAAATGTTATAGAACAACCTATTTTAGCACTTCCAAATTTTAATAAGGTGTTTCAGGTAGACTATGATACTAGTGGTACTGTAATAGGAGTTGTTATGAGCCAAGGAGGTAAACATATTGCTTATTTCAGTGAGAAGTTAAATGATGCCAAGAGAAAATATTATGTTTATGATCAAGAATTTTATGCTATAGTTCAGGCATTGAAGAAGTGGAGACACTATCTGCTTCTTAAGGAGTTTATTTTGTATAGTGATCATCAAGCTTTGCAATATTTGAATAGTCAAAGAAAGTTGAATCAAAGACATTTGAAATGGGTTGAGTTTTTGTAGAGTTATACATTTGTTTTGAAACATAGAAGTGGAAAGTCTAACAGGGTTGTAGATGTGCTTAGTAGAAGGAAACTATTGCTGACAAAGATGCAGATTGAGGTGGTTGGGTTCAAAGAACTCAAGAATTTGTATCTAAAGGATCCTAATTTTGGTGAAG
Organism: Chamaecyparis obtusa; assembly: GCA_027943335.1. Classification (NCBI taxonomy): domain Eukaryota; kingdom Viridiplantae; phylum Streptophyta; class Pinopsida; order Cupressales; family Cupressaceae; genus Chamaecyparis; species Chamaecyparis obtusa. Next base: position 354,317 of record BSBK01010680.1, read on the forward strand.
CTTGGAAAGCTTATATAGAACCTGTTACTCTGGATAGAATGAAGTGGTTGGATTTCATCATTCAGGATCATATGTTATTCAGAGGGAGTTAGTTTTCCATTCCAAGAAGCTCTATGAGGGAGAATATCATCAAGGAGAAGCATAGTGGAGAATTGGTTGGACATTTTGGTCGAGATAAAACCCTTGCTTTGGTTATTAAAAATTATTATTGGCCACCGTTGCAGCAAGATGTCAAGAAGTTTGTACAGAGTTGCATAGTATGTCAGATGGTGAAAGGAGTGAAGTAGAATATAGGGTTATATCAGCCATTACCTGTACCAGAGAAGCCTTGGGAGGATATTAGTATGGACTTTGTTCTTGGATTATCGAGGACACAGCGGGGACATGATTCAATTTTTGTGGTAGTTGACAAATTTTCAAAGATGGCACATTTTATTCCCTACAAGAAGATTAATGATGTTGTTCATGTAGCAGAATTGTTTTTCAGAGAAGTAGTGAGACTACATGGTTTACCAAAGAGTATAGTTTCAAATAGGGACATTAAGTTCATTGGATATTTCTGGCATACATTGTAGAAGAAGTTGAAGACAAATTTGAAGTTCAGTTCATCACATTATTTATAGACTGATGGATAGATAGAGGTGGTGAATATGAGTTTGGGAAATTTGCTGAGATGTTTGGTTGGAGATAAGCCAATAGGATGGGATTTGATTTTACCATAGGTAGAATTTGTATACAATAATTCTATCAATAGGAGCATTGGTAAATCACCATTCCAGATTGTATATGGGAGAAGTCCCAGAAATGCATCTGAGTTGAGAAAGATAGATAAAGGAGAAATAAGTAGTGCTGAAGCTGAGGATTTTGCAAAATATTTGAAGAACATCCATGAGGAGGTGAGGAAGCATATTACCAAGATGAATGCACAGTATAAGACTAAGGTAGATAAGAAAAGGAGGCATAAGGAGTTTTAGGTTGGAGATGAAGTCGTGGTTCATTTGTGAAAGGAGTGATTTTTGGTTGGTACATATAACAAGTTGAAAATGAAGAAGTTTGGGCCATGTAGGATACTGAAGAAGCATGATTCAAGAAATGTATATGAGGTCAAGTTGCCTACTGAGTTGAATATTTCACCAGTATTTAATGTTTCAGATGTGACAGAGTATCATGAAGGAGGTGTTAAAGATGAGGTTACAATAGCATAGTGGAGTATTCTAGCAACTAGTTCAGATAACAAGGAGATTGAAGACATACTGGATAGTCATGTTGGCAGAATCACAAGGAACAGGACATATGAAGAATATCTAGTCAAGTGGAAAGGATGAACTATTGAAGATTCATCGTGGCTAACAAAGGAGGAGGTCAACCATCTTGGTTTTCCTTTGCACACCTAAGTCATGACAGGATCACTTCTCAAATTACCCTAGGTGTCTAATGCAGGAGCATCTAGGGTGTAAGAGAAATCTTGCATCACGCAAAAATATTTCTATTTTTATATTCAATAAGGGCTATCTTGTGTAGAGCTGCTATTTATGGAAACTTTCTATTTTTAGAGACTGGTCTTACAATCTTGGAATGTTCTAATTTTACATGTGGAGGTTCATCTCAGTCATATCAGCCTACCAGTAAAGTTTCATGGCTAGATCAGGTCTAGTTTTGAAGATATTGAAGATTTTTGGTATTGGCAGTAGGGTACAAAAAATTTGAACTCAATTTTGAAGGCTTTAGAGGCCCTGAATGAGGTCAAAAATTTGGGTGATAGGTGCTTGTGCGAGGCAAGCCTGTAGAGTGCTTTGTGGCCTTTTCAAAATGGGGTTATAATAGTCAAATGGGTCAACTGGTGATGACTTATGGTCTCCAGAAGTTGAGCACTTGAAATGATGGAAAATAATTTTCCTTAAAAATTTTTGTTTGGTTTTCAAAAGTTATTTTGAGCTGACTTTGATGTAATAAATTAAAAAATAAAATAATTCTAAGTTTGGTCGGCCTAAGGGGTAATTTTCTGGAACCTTCTTAGGCGGTGGAAAATGTCTATATAAAGAATGCCCATAGTGTTGTCTAGGGCAGTTCTAGGTATTAGATCTAGGTATTGATTCGAGGCTTTGTCCTATAGAATATTGTAAGGGAATGCCCATGTGGCTTTGCATATTGTAATTCTGAAAGTTTGTAATTCCACATTTGTGGAGATAATAAGAAGCCAATTTTCTGTTCTTGCATATTGTTGTTGTTTCTCTATTTCTATTATGTGTTTATGGTATTAAGGGGAGCACCCTTCATCACAAGGACTATGTACTATAATTTTTCAACAAGCTCCTAATAGGGATATATCTTCTAACAAGGATTACTATACTCTCAGTACATCATTAGTGGGTGCTAATTCCCACTGGGGTTTTTACCTTTAACAGGGTTTCCCTGTAAACAAAATATTGTGTTATTGTGTTGACATTCATTGTGTTCATTGGCTCTAATATTAATAAGCTTAAAATTTTAAGTTTAATATTCTATCATACAACTGATTCACCCCCCCCTCTTAGTTGTATTGTGGACTGTTAATCCTGACTTCACATACATAACTCTTCCTGGGACCTGTTAGGAACACTACTGATACAAACATCTATATTACTATCTTCACTCAAAATCAACCTTTGTGCTTATGATATCATCCTGATAACATATCTAGGAAACATATTCTAAAGGCTCTCTCCATCAAGCTTCCATGAACGATGCTTACCATATGTTGTCATCAATGACAAACATACAGTCAACACTGGCTTGATGGAAAATATCCAACAAATGGGTCCTAGGGAATCCTAAGATACATTAATTGGTCTTGGAGGTCTGAAGGGGTCATATGTGTCTTTAGATGTCATAAGGTATGGATAAGGTTTGTAGAATGTTGTAAGGATTTTTAGGTTTCATAAATGCTTCTAAGGGATTTTAGGTTAAATTAATTGATCCTAATATATATCTTAAGGTTCCTCAAGTGAAACAAATGGGTCATCTTATGTATTAATGGAATGTAAGATACATGAATGGGTCTCTAGACAACCTAAGATATGTATTAATGTGTCTTGGGGGTCCTAATGAGTCCTAGGTATCTTAAGATGTTTTAAGGGATGGATAAATGTCCTACAATGTCTTAAGGGGTCATATGTGTCATAAGAGGTCCTTAGGCATCCTATTATTTCTTAAGGGGTATTCAAGGTTACAATGGGTCCTTGAATGTATTAATGGAACATAAGATACATCGATGGGTCCTAAGGTTTCATATTTGTTTTAAGATTTCATAAGGGATCTAGATAAGGGTCCTAGAATGTTAATGGGTCGTAGGTGAAATAAGTGGTCCTAAGTGATCCTACATTACATTAATTGATCCTGGTATGTCTTAAGGTTTCTTGAGGGAAACAATGGGTCCTATATGTCTTAAGATAGTGTAAGGGATAGATAAGGGTCCTAGAGTGTCTTAATGGGTTGTGGGTAACATAAGAGGTCCTAGGTTACATTAGTGGATCCTCATATGTATTAATTGAATATAAGATACATAAATGTGTCCCAAGACAACCTAAGATATGTTAATGGGTCTTGAGGATCCGAAGGGGTCATATGTTTCTTAAAATGTCATGAGGGATGTATAATGGTCCAATAATGTTAATGGGTCATAGGTGTGATAAGTGGTCTAAGGGATCTTAGGTTACATTAATTGATACTAGTATGTCTTAAGGGTTCTTATAGGAAATGATGGCTTCGCATATGTATTAATAGAAGCTAAGATAGATTAATGGGTCCTAGAATATTTTAAGATATAATAATGGGTCGTATGGGTCCTAAGGTGTCCTATGTGTCTTAAGGTGTCATAAGTGATGCATAAGGGTCATAGAATATCTTAAGGGGTTGTAGGGGTCATAATACATGTCCTAAGCGATCATAGGTTACATTAATTCATCATAATATATCTTAAGGATCCTTGAGGAAAACAATGAGTCCTTGTATGTATTAATAGAACCTAACATACATCAATGGGTCCTAGAAACTTACTACTACAATTTTCTAACATATTTTAACATACTACTAGATCATTTTGTAAAATTTAACTATGAAATTTTTAAAGATTTCTACAAACTAAAAATTATTTAAAACAAATATATAACTAATTATTTGATAACTTTACTAAAAATGTGTGTACTTGAGAGAGAGAGAGAGAGAGAGAGAGAGAGAGAGAGAGAGAGAGAGAGAGAGAGATTCCTAATATTTACTAACTTTAAAATAAATTTAAAAACAAATATTTTTAATAATTTTTATAAGATCTTAATGTTTTCTAACATTTCTACTACGGTTTCTAATGTTTTGTAAATATTTTCTAACAAACTAATATGATTTTCTATCATTTTCTAACATATTCTAACATTTATACTACAGTTTTTGATGTTTTCTAATATTTTCTAACAATTCTACTATGATTTTCTAACATTCTACTATGATTTTCTAATATTCTACTATCATTTTCTAACATATTCTAATATTTAACTATGATTTTCTAACATTTGTACAAACTAAAAATTATTGAAAACAAATAACTAACTAAAATAAATATAAAACATATAATTTACAATAAAAAATGAGAAAAAAGTGTGTACCTAATACTACTAACAATCTGAAAAGGTCGAAGAAGCTCGGGAGGTGTTGATGTCATGTCACATGTCACTAGTTCACTCTAAGCCTTAGGTCCACAAAATCCAAACAATACACAATGATAAAAAAAAAATGAAGCTAGAAATATATAAAGAATCTAGCCAAAGGGGGCTTCACGTGAAGTACCCTACGTAGGGTACTTTGTGCGAAGTGGGGTCTTCACGTGAAGTACCCTGCCTAGGGTACTTCATGTGAAGGGGGTCTTCCCCTTCGCCCGAAGACCCCACTTTGAGCGAAGGCCCTAAATTTTTTTTCCTCCCTCCGAAGCCAAATTTGTTCATCCCAAAAAGTGGGACACACTATTTTGTTTTAACCCCCATAGATAATTCAATGTAGCTATCCCTCTCAATTTTATGCTATGTATTTAAAGGAGCTATATTTGAATTTTAAATTAATAAGGATTTGGAAAGGATAGAACCCTTCTTTGAAAACTCCCCAAGAATTCTATGATGCATACTGGGAATCCCCACACCACATCAGACACCTCTTATGTGAGTTCTATCTACACAATTTGGTTGTGACTCATGATACAAATTGGAATCCACTATTTTATATAGGGGACATACACGTTAGTGCTTTGATCTCTTGGATCAAGAATGAGCTAAGAAAAGGTGAATAGTTTGATAGTTTTAAATATGATGAAGCTCACATGCCACTATTATTGAGGAATGAACCCAAGAAGGGGATGATAATTTAGTTTGACTAGAAGAAATTATGGGCCGATAAGAGGGCTAAATAATATAATATTGTGAATGACAACCTTGATGATGCTATACAACATAGTAAGACAAGATGGGAGTAATTTCCATTATAGTTAAATAAGGTAGAAAAACATACTCAACACAGCTTGTATGCAACCACTAGAAGATAAGAAAGGTAAATGATGAATACAAGAACGGAGAAAGAGAATTGGCTACCATTGGTCATGCAACCACCCATTCTCTTATGGTCACTTTGTTGGAAATTTGACTATACTGGTGTATATGACTAGATATAGTGTTGTTATTATGGCAACAAAGTCATATAGTTTTTTGGAGTCAGCTCACTTGATGAGAAGATCATAAATTGGCTAAGTGTTGAAGATTGGATAGTGTATAGAGTACCTGAAGATCAGAGCATCAATGCACATGCATAAAAAAGAATTATGGTATGCACCCTAGAAGTTAAGTTGGTAACATCATATTCATGCTAAGTCTAAGAGTGCATGATCAGAAGACTAAGTATGAGGAAGATACAAACAGTTGAAGTTACACAACTAGTATGTGCTAGAGAAGAAAAGTGCAAGTACCTAACTATTGGCATTTTGATTTTTGATTACATTATTATGTTGTAAAGGCTATGTGCCTATTGTAATTAGGTTTCTAACATGTAATTATGTTTATTTTTAAACATGCTTGAGACAATTCAATTGGAAGTGTTGTATGTAATTGGTTAAAGGGCTGACCTAGTTATTTTTTTTGTATGCACATATAAATATGAGAGGCACCCATTGTAGTAGGTATGAGAGTTCTTATAGAGTTGAGATAAGTAGAGCATAAGTATGTGAAGAGTTGATAAGATCAATTAGACCTTTTCAAGTGGTCAAACCATCAGTGCATCAATGGAACTGATCAGACAAGTAGTGTCATAGTAATAATTCATCCAGCAGATATAGTGTGTATCTAAGATCAGAAGGTTGTAGCCTTCACCACTTGAGTAGTGAGCTCTAGGATAGTGCGTACATACCCCTAATGGGGTTTATTGTAAAAGAATCCTAATAGGGTTCGAGCCTTGACAAGGTCTACTATACTAAACATATTGTAAAGAAACTCCTAACAGGGTTAAGGATCTAACAAGGATCATAAAACACTAGTACAAAATGTTAGTCGGTGTCAATTCCCATTGGGGTTTTTACCTATTTGGGTTTTCCCGTAACAATATTGGTGTTATGTGTTGACTTCATGTTTCAAGTTTATGTGGATGTTCATTTCAGTATTTAAGTATTAAAGTTCAGTTTAAGATTAAGTAAAAAGATAAATTACAGTGAACACTGATTCACCCCCCACCCCTCTCAGTGTTCACATTCCTAACAATTGGTATCAGAGCTCTTTTATTCAACAAATAAGTTTAACCACTTAAGGAGATCATGGACAAAGTAGAAATGAAACATCTAAAAAGAAATCTTGAAGCTACTCTTGAAGACCTAGATAGATCTAAAAAAGAAATTGAAGAACTTAAAGAAAAAGTCAGTGATGCTCAAGTAGCCATCAAAAGGCTAAGAAAAGATTTGAAAGAATTCTCTACTAGTGATTTAGGGATTATGATAAAAAATCTCAGTGAAGAAAATTCATCCCTAAAAGAAAAAATTAAAGAATTGGATGATAAGATAACCAACAATCAAGATGCCTGTGATGAACAGATCAAAGAGAACCTTCAACTGAATGAAGAATTAAGGCAAGAAAATATGGAAATCTTGGAGCTAAGGAACATCAAGGAAAGCTTGGAATCTGAATTGAAAGAGGAAAAGAATCACATTTATAAATTGCACACTAGTTCTGATTTGATAGAATTTGAGTTGTATGCAAGAAGACATAGAGGAGATACTAGTTGCATTGGATATAATGAAGCAAAAAAATCAGATTTCCAACATGTGAGGAAGGATGAAATCACAAAAAGACTAGTGATATTAAGAAGACTAAAGATCAAACTAAAGATAATGTTGAACCACCTAAGAATGAGTGCAAGCCAGTAGACTACACTTGTTATGCATGTAACAAGCATGGACATATAGAAAGGAACTGTACAGAGGTAAGACCTTTCAATGGTTACTGTTATTCATGCAATAAATTTGTTCATAGAGATATGAATTGTAAGACAAGTCAGAAAAATAAGACTCAATATGATCAAAGAAATTAGAATCAATGAAATGTAAGAAGTTCTCAGAGTGTTACATGTTTGATATGTAACTATAATGGTCATTCAACTAGACAGTGTAAAATGGTAACCCATGTCAATGCACCGAGGAATATAAGACCTCTAGTTATTTGTCACTCTTGTAACAAGGTTGGACACATCTCAAAGTTTTGTAGATCAAGGATGCAAGGTCAAGAAAGCCCTAAAAAGCCAAAAGAAACAATATTGGATACTGAAGGAGAAGTCAAGTTTGTGAAAGCTTCAAAGGATGAGAGCTTAATTTGGTCAGAGAAAAAGAAGGATAAAGTTGATAAGAATGTATTGGATGCATCCATAGTGCACACACCCTCTACATCTGGATGAATAGCCCTCAGGGTCATAGGTGGAGCTAATTTAGCTCTAGACCCCTATAGGGCTGGTATACTCACTCTCTGATTATGCACCTTTGGACTTAACCTTTTGGACACTATAATATTTTATGTGGAAGAGCACATGAGCTAATTGTTTGCATAATGAAAGTTAGAAATTTTCAGTGACAACCTCATTTACATGACAAGTATTAATGGAAGAATTCCCAATTTAAAGTGCACATAAGTTTTTAGATCTCTCCTTGCATTCTAATTCAGAGTGATTGGAGAGTAGAAGAGACCTAGCATTTGATTGTGAAGGACTGAAGATTGATTCATCAGTGATTAGCAGTGCATTTCATTGGTTGCAGAAGCCCTAATCTATTGTACTGATTTAGAAGTCTTTGAGATCATTTGGAAAGTGATATACAAGTAAGTTATGGCTACTCTCATTGTATTTGATGTGGCAGAGAAGAAGAGATATGTGTTTAAGAGATCCATTCAAGTCCACATTAGATGAACTAGAAGGTGCATTCTCCTGTACTCGCATGGGTGTTATGCATGTGGAATATATTAGGGAATACACATATTGCAAGAAGGAACCAGTAGGTTTGGATAGAATATGTGCGCACACGGAAACAATGATGAAACCTGAAAAAACCTTTATGGATGAGTATGTGCAGTTGGATAATCATCCTATAGTGGAATATGGTATGGAATATGAGTTCTATGAGTTGAAATGGATCAATATTCTACTCAACAAGATCCATGATGACTTATTTTGGATAGGTGAAGTACCAATGAGGATAATAGGATATTTAACTCATGAAATGAAAAGACTCTCAAGAACAGATGTCATTCTTCTAGCAGGCAAGGACACCGAAAAACTTGTAGAATGGGCTTGCAAATCAAGAATTGATAGGCATAGAATGAAAATAGAGCCTATAGAAGAAAAAGACATCAAATTGATGTCCATGATACTGGGATATAGGTTCCAGCACACTAGTAGAGTAAAAAGTGTATCAGTAGCTACCATTCTAGTAGCAATAAGGTTGGTAAGAGAGAATGGAGAGTTTATTCTATGTGAAATATTGCATGCATAGCTAATAGACACCAAAAGAGCCATCAAACATGATAGGACTAAGATATTCAGGTTTGGGTCCTTAATAATCTATATGTACTTCCTTATTCTTGGAAAGGTGTCTGATTTGTATCTAGACAAATCTATTCCCACTATGCCACAAAAATCTCTTAAGGCATGTACTGATAACACTTCAAAGAATTACATGCCACTGGAGTTGATGACATTTAGAGTGAAAATGCAGATGAGATATAGAATACCAGAGGGTATTATAGAGAAATACAAATATAGTATTTGTTTCATGGTTGAGACTGACACAACATGTATGGAGGTTGTTGAACCAAGAACAAAGTGGATTCATCCACTGGGATATGAGGTTGAGGAACCAATTCTAGAAGCTTATGCTCTAGTTCTATTATCATCACCTAAGGACCCTAATGAGCCAAGATGGGGAACCTATGAAGAGAAAACAAGGGAAGTTGATGCAGTTCTAAATAGCATAGAAACAAAAAGGAAAGTAGCCAAGGTTACTTCTAAAATTTTGAGAATTCATGGAGTATCTCAAGTAGACCTAGACAAAGCAAGGAAAGAGAAGATTTCTTTGGAATTAGAGAGTACAACTACTACAAAGATAGAATCTAAGGATCCAAAGATGAAGAAGGTAAAAATAGAGAAATCAGATGATTAGAAGGGTAAAACTAATGTTATTCCTTCTGCACCCATAGTAACAATTGACCTTACTAGTCCTCCAGAGTATAAGGCAATTCCAAAGAGGAAGAAAGAAATCAACACTAGTCATCCATCCTTGTGAGTAACAAGGAATAGGAATAGCACTCAAGCACCTCCACAAGTAAGCTTCAGACCTAGTCTTAGTGTGTTAAGTGCAAGAATCATTGATGAAGGCATGATAGATCAGGTAGGGAAGTTCTATGAGAAGTATAGTGAAATTAAAAAATAAAAAATTCATGGAATGATTGTCAAACACATGCTGAAGTTCAAAAAGATAGTCCTAGAACTGAAAACTATGATTCTAGATAATGTGTGGAACATATTAGAATTCCTAAAGAGACAAGAAATAGAATAATATCTGAGAATAAGAGAGAAGATCCTAGATGAGATTTTACTAGTATGTTCTCTAGAGGAGAAAAAGTTGTTGTTAGAACTGGTGAAGCCACATCCTAGAACCAAGTCAATGACCTTACATATAATGGACAAAAATAATGAATTGGTTGCTAAGGAAATAGAGAAAGCCTTTGATAAGGTTTTCATGAATAGACACATGTACCCATCCACTAAATCTATAGACAAACTGGCAGAGTCAATAAAAGTATCAATGACAGGTCCTCAGGATTCAGTGCCTGCATTAGAAACACATACAGAGAAAGAAAAGACTAGGCCCATGAAAGAAGCCTTTGTAAGCAGATAAGAGGCTGAGACTCTATGTGGTAACACTCCTCCCAAGCAGCAAGAGGAAGTACTAATAAAAGACATAACAAGAAAGGAAGAAGAAGAGGAAGAAGAGGAAGAAGAGGTAAAATAAAGTGAGTAAACAGATGAGCCATCTATTGACATGCTAGTTAAGGTAAAATAGGAAGTAATGGATAGCACTCCTATCTCTCCGTTGCCTTCTATATCATTGTTGTCAATATTAACACCAGACACAACTAGCTTGGATTCTTGGGGAGAAGAAGACCTAATCAAGATCAGTGTCTTAGCTATGGAGAAGGCCAAGGAGAAACAAGTAATGAGGAATCCCCTATTTGCTGAGTTAGTGAACTTATTGAAAAACCTACTACCTTCAGACAAGAAAGTGTCTAAGGTCAGTATAGTTGATGATGTTAGCAACATCCTCACAACCTTTAAGACTAGTTTTGCCAACTTGGAAGTGTAATACCCCAAAAAATGGGCTATAGGTTCATTAACCTCCTATATCAACACATTGAATGAAATCAACATCAAAGTCCTAACCTAAGGCACATTGGCACATTATCAAATCTTAATTGATCATCCTAAATTTTGCATCGGGGAATATTCCTTATTCCTATTTATCCTAATTATCTTTAATTTAATGATTATTTGGTGATAAATCCTAGTTATCCTAAAGTTTGATTAATTGAATATTCTGAATATTTAATTAATTAGATTTAATACTACCACTTAATTATTTAATTAGATTTAATTATATTTATTCCTAAATTGTATTATTTAAATTTTGACAATAAATCAAATATCCTATGACTAATTGATTAAATTCTTATTTATTTAATTAAAGTCAATTATCAAATTTAATAATATAGTTTTTGAATAAAAGTTTGATTTAATAATTGATGAACCCATAAATCAATTGTTTTATTTTTAAAATCAGTTAAGTTGAGGATAAATCACTTTATTTATTAAATTAATTCATAATTAATTATGCACATGATTTGCATGATTTTGTGAGTTAATCTATCTCTAAATTCCTGATAACTCAAAAATCAACTTGAGTTTATCAAGAGTGATTTATGGCTTTTTCCATGCACCTCCAAAGTCCTGAATTTCTATAAATTAAGGCCTCAACTCTTCATTTTAGATCCATCCATGAATTGCATCCTCACGTTGGCGAATTGGTGATCGAAGAATCAATCTTTGTGAATCAAAGCTGTTGTGAGATTTTCATTGTTTTTTAGCATTCATATCATTTAGCAGATCATTGTTAGATTAATTGCATGTCATATCAATTTCTCATATAAAATATATTCATATCAATTTATCTCATCTTATTGCATAGAAAATCCAAAAAGTATAGATTAATTTGCATTCATCTCATATCTAGATTCTGCATTCAAATCCTTCGTTTAGGTGTCGTCAAGGTCACTGATCTTCGCCCAATCTGAGAATATCATACTCACACCTATTAGAAGGCAATAAATCACCTGGTTAGATTAGTTTCCATTTCACTGCATGATTTTGATTTTAGCTAACCTCTAATGTTTTATTAAAGTGTTGTGTCTACATCTAGGTACAAAATTCACACACACATTTCTCTAAATCCTATAAAGGACATCATCGAAGAGCTAGGTACAAAATTCATACACAGAGGAAGAATTTGCATCTCAAATTGTAGAAGAGAAGTACATGAAGAAAAGGATAAGTGAATTGGTCAGTAACTTCTCACTTGACCTCAGTTCACTCAAAGTTGGACAAGCAACCTTGAAAGAGTTTGTAGAAAAAGGAAGAAAAATCATTACTGACTGTATGAATTAGGACAAGTTAACTAATGCCCATTTCAAGAAGATTCAAGAGGCAGAAGCTATGATAGAGTGAGTAAAGCAATCAATGAAAGACCCATCCACTGATGTAAATATGTGAAATAATGTATATCAAGGACAAATTGACAAAATTGAGAAGGCAAAAAAGGAGATGTCAAAAATAAGGGCTACGCAAACTCAGCTTAGAAATGCTCTTGCACCCTCACTAGATATACTTAATCAAAATATCAAAGAGATTGATGCCACCATGGTGAAATATTATCATGGTCCTAGCATAGATTTGGAGATGATGGAGAAGCTACATGATGCAGTATGCACTCATCTCCAAATTGTTAATTCATTGATTAAATTTTGGAAGGAGGAGATCCAAAACTTGCAGATAGCATATCCAGATGTTCTCTCACAGTAAGTATTTGTAGGTACATTTTTTAAGCACCTTTTTCATTAATTTCAAATGGGGAGTATGTATAAAATATGGATTTATAGATATATAAATAAGATGTATAGTAAAGAATATAAGGGAGATATAAGATAGAGTAAAACACAAGGCTTTTGTATAAGAGAACAGTTAGTAACTGTATCATATTCCTTTGTTTCCATCAATGACAAAGGGGGAGATTGTTGGAAAGTTGCCTATACTAGTGTATATGACTAGATATAGTGTTTTCATTATAGAAACAAAGTCATATAGTGTTTTGGAGTCATCGCGCTTGATGAGAAGATTATAAATTGGCTAACTATTGAAGACTAGACAATGTACAAAGTACTTGAAGATCAGAGCATCAACGCATGTGCATACAATAGAATTATGGTATGTACCCTATAATTTAGGTTTTTAACATCATATTCATGCTAAGTCTAAGATTTCATGATCATAAGACTCAGTATGAGGAAGATATAGGTAGTTGAAGTTACACAGGCAGTATGTGCCAGAGAAGAATACTGTAAGCAGCTGACTATTGGCATTTTGATTTGTGGTTACATTATCATGTGGTAAAGGCTATATGCCTATTGTAATTAGGTTTTTGACATGTAATTATGTTTTTTTGTAAACACGCTTGATCCAATTCAATTGGAAGTGTTGTATGTAATCGGTTAAAAGGCCGACCTAGTTATTTATTTTGTATGTGCATATAAATATGAGATGTGCCCATTGTAGTAGGTATGAGAGTTGTTATAGAGTCTAGATAACCAAATAAGAAGTATGACAAGAGTTGATAAGATGTATTAGAGCTTTGCAAGAGGTCAAAGCATCAACGTATCAAAGGAACTGATCAGACAAGTAGTGTCACAGTAACAGTTCATCTAGCAGATATAGTGTGTATCTGAGATCAAAAGGTTGCAGCCTTCACCACTTGAAGAGTGAGCTCTAGGATAGTGCATCTAGACCCCTAATAGGGTTTATTTTAAAACACTCCTAAGAGGGTCTAACCCTTGACAATGTCTATTGTACTAAACATATTGTAAAGAAACTCGTAACAGGGTTAACAATCTTCTAACAAGGATCATAAAACACTAGTACAGAATATTAGTGGACGTCAATTCCCACCAAGGTTTTTACCTATTTGGGTTTCCCCATAACCATATTGGTGTTATGTGTTGATTTCATGTTTCAATTTTATGTGGATATTCATTTCAGTATATAAGTATTCAAGTTCAGTTTAAGATTAAGTAAAAAGGTAAATGACAATGAACACTAATTCACCCTTCCCCCCCTCTTAGTGTTCCCATTCCTAACACACTTCTGGACATCAAGGGAGAAAATAATACTTGTAGCATAGAATCAAAGAAAAATAGTTGGCAAGGGTTGGAGTCTATGAGGGCTCACTTATGGAGCTTTTAGAATGGAGAATCTAGACAATAGCTAAATGCATACCTAAGAGAATTTGCATGCAGGAATAATATTAGGCTTGCTAAAGGGTCCAACAAGTAGTAGGTTGAGGGGAGTGATGAGCCCAATTTTTGGCATGTTTTAAGCTATTTTTTGAGTATCTTTATATCTTTTATTATGTTGAAATATACATTAAGTAGAAATTATGGAAGTTAAATATATAGAATTTTATTCTTAATATAATAAACTTATTATGATAAGTATTTGATAGAATCTCTATGGTTATTTCTTGATGTTTTATTAGTTTGATGAAACATGTGTGCCATGTGACTCTATGGGATAGAATGCCTTTTGTACAATCACTATTGTTTACCTTCTTGATGCCACATGCAAAATATTATTTGTTCAAAGTCAATACCTAATGAATGTGTGAATGAGATAATGGATCATTTAATGATTTGGATGTGTTGAGGTGACCCTTTTCTACATGAATAGTTTTTAGTTGTTTGAGGTCCCAAGTCTCAAGCAAAAGATTTAGCCTCTTCTAGATCATTACATGAATGATTCAAAGATGAATGATTCTATAGTAAGAAATCTAGAGATAGATGAAGAGTTATCTGCCATGCAAGTGGAGCATTCCAAGAATCTAGTAGATGATTCCTTGATGATACATAGATCTAGGATAGTGGTGCATTAATTCTTTCAAACAAATTTGGCTCCATTTTCTCTCTTATATCCACTTCTTCAATGTACAAGTTGAGTTGTAATTAAGGTTTCTCATTTTTTTTGGAAAGGTTAGTTAGTTATTAGGTTTAGTTATAAAGAAATAGCTTTGTTCTCCTTCAAAGAAGAGATGGAAGATTTCTATTGTATTAGCTTTCATTGTAAGTAATATAGTTTCAAGTTACAAGTTGTGAGAAATATACTTTTCAATTTCAAATCAATAAAATCATTTCATGGAGTTTGCAATTTAATTTGTTGTTTACTTGACATACTGCCTAAGGGGGCCCACTTTAGGAAGTTGTCTCTCTTTTCCATTTCTACAAGTAAAATAGTTTTCATTCATTTTTCCTAAAACTTCAATTTGACTATTCTTCCAGCTGATAGAATTATAGGGTTGTTAATTGTTCCTGCAGCCACTAGGGACAGAGTAAGTCCTATCTTCAAGAATGAGTTTATTTTTCATTTTGAGAAGTAGTTGTTAGTTGAGGTTTGTTTCTAGAAATTTCCATTCTAGCATGGTATTTTCAAGTAAGAATAGATATCAGAAATAGGTGGTTAATGCATATACTTGCAGATCCATTTCAAGTCTAATGTCCTTGGGTTGACAATCAAATATTGTCCTTAAGTAGATTGTGACTACTAGTTGTGATATCAAATCACTGGGTAGAGGAATATATGTTCCTATTTATCAACCTAATTAAGAACACTATAGGCACAAAATCAAAGTCTGCTTCATCCAAAGAAACAACCTTTTTCTATGAGACAAAGAACAAATGGACGTAGAAAGAAGATTAAAATTCATTTTCTTCTTTTATATATGATAGAAATCATCTCCATCCAAATAAAAACTATCATGGCTAGTTCCCAACTCATCATAGTGAACCCTAACATTATTTTAAAATTCAAGCCCAAATTTTGGATGAGGCATTTTCTCAATATGCAGGGTGTTAGAAATAGGGAATACTGAGAAGGGGGGGGGGGGTGAATCAGTATTCTACAAAATTTATCTTTTGCCCAATTATGGATATAATAGATTATCTTTACACATGCATAACATAAGAAGCTAAACAACATGCATAGCAATAAAACTTAAGAACTCATAACACATGATTTGTTCTCGAGGAAACCCTGGCCAAGGGAAAACTCCAGTGGGGATGGTAGCCAAAAAGATCCACTAATCAAAAGTATCATGTTAAGGATGTTGACCCTGTTAGGAGTCTATTACAAGAATATAGTGTATCAATCTTGATTAAGGGACTATAGGCCTTGTTAGAAGCCTCAACCCTGTTAGGAGTTGGTATTAAAAAATGTGATTACTAGCTGAGCCCACTACCCAAACAAGTAATGTACAATATACACTGATTAAAAAAAGAGGTCAAGGTACATAACCTTATACTACTTGCATCAATATCTCTCTACTGCTCTTTCACTATCACTATTACATATACATCATAGATCTCACATATTACATATATCTTTCTTACATTTTACAATTACATTTATACAAGTTATTAAGGCTAATAACTTTATTGGTCAGCTGCCATATTAAAAAATAACTTTATCCAAGGGTAAAAATCTAGGATGTCATCCCTTTATATTTTTAAGACATTATTTTGATAAAAAAATAATCCCTTAAATCTTTAACAATTCTGCCTTCATATTCTGTCCTGTCAGCTTCACACTGTCTTCAAAAAAATTGTCATAAATCCTTCCGTACATGCCATACTAACTTGCTCTTTGAGATGGGTCATCATTAGTAACCATAGAGTCTATGTTCAAGTGTGCAAGCATTTAACTTACTCTAGTCAACGTCACAAACAAAAACTGTGTCGAGGTGCACTGGTGGAAATACTGTCTCACACTTAGACAAATTTGCAATGTGCAATGTCATACTTGCTCTCTGACTTGTGCAATATGCATGTGGATCATATGTTTCCATAATGACAACATCTATGTAATCAACTCAGCCAAATTTCCAACAATCTCCCCCTTTGTCATTGGTGGGAACATATGAGAAAATTGGCTAAGTGTGCAACTCCAAAATCTCAAAATTGTCAAAATTGTGGCCATAGTATAACATATATATACTATCCTTATAACTCCTCAAAAAATATTATCTCTAATACAATACTCCCCCTAAGAGTGTCAATCCTTATCATATATAATCAATTTTCTACTAAATATCTCTCCCCCTTTGACAACAATGACAAAATAAAGGTAGGGAGGGCTACAAAACTATATCTCAAAAAGATTATACCTTAATCCATTATTGCAAAGCCGATAGGTTTGAAACACAATCTGCAAAATCAATCTTCATAGCTTCTATCTCCTTCCCCCATGATTTCTTAATGGAATCTGCCACATTGAGTAGTGTGCTTAGTCCATAAGATGCTATTTGACATACTTGGAGGGTCTCAAAGTTAAACTTCTCAAAAGATATCTTAGCTGTAAGACATTCTTCCAACTGCTCTTCAATAATGGTTAACTTCATAGAAATATGCTCTCTCAAAAGAGTTAGTCTTCTCATTTTTCTATCTCTCTCATCCTGCAAAACTCTGATTTCATCATAAAGCTTCTGAAATTTCTTCTCAACATCACATACCTTCACATTAGGGCTAGAAAGAAGGTTAGATTCATTCTGAATTTTTGCTTCCTTCAACTTGATCTTTTGATCTTCTTCTACTATCAAAGTCTCTAGTTTTGTACACTATATGTACAAAGATTTTCCTATTCCCAAATTCTTCCTCAAGTCCTTGATACAGATATCAAGACCATTGATATCATTTCTGATATTTTGGCTGATGTTCAAAAGGATTCCAGCCTCATAGTCTACCCATGCTTTTATCTTTGCAATCTCAGATAAGTTAGTGAACTCATCATCAAAAGTGCTCATCACTTTCTTTACTTTCTCTAGAGGGTCTGCTTCTACAATCTATGTAGTTACAACACCTTGTAACTTTTTAGTAAGGTCCTTCAGACATCCTTCTAGAATTTTAACTTTCTTATTCTTCCTAATGATTTTGTTCAAAGATGTGATCAATTCCATCTGATCATCATCATCTACTTCTTTTCCCAAATCCTCAAACAAAGATCCAATTTGCTTCTTCTTTCTAGTCTCTGGAGTAAGACTAATTTCTACTTTAGAGGGTATAGGTGCTTGCACTTCTGTCACTTTAGGTTCTTCAACAATAGATTGGGTCTGCTCTGCTTCTATAGTTCTATCTGGTTCATCAAGAGCCAAATTGTCAACAATGTTCTCTAGATTCTTGAATACATTATCATCAGTATCCAAGGTAATCTTTGTACCTTCAACATTCATAGATTCTTCTTCAATGTTTATAGCTGGTGGAGAGGGAATATCCTCATGTTCTACTTCTTCTTCTTGCTCTGCTACAACTGATGGCTCTCCAATAATTTCTACCATAACTTTAACTATTGCTTGTTTTGTCTCTATATTCACTTCTTCATATTGTCCTGCCATGATCTAAATGGTTCTCCTTTTATTCCTTAAATGGGTGCTAAGGGGCATCAAATTTGTTTTAAGATGTTCATCATCTCTCACATCGCATAGTTTCTTCACAAGATTCTCTCTGATAGACTTGTCTTCCTCTTGTGCTCTCTTCTTCCTATTAAAAAGTTTCTTGAATAAGCCATCAGGTATCTTACCTTGAATAGTGTCAAACTTCTTATTAGCTAGAATCAAGTGCTTGACCACTGCATTTTCAAGATTTAATCTCTCTAAGTAGTCATAGAGGTCATAGTATTTATTCATCTTAGTAAAGTCTCCATCTTTTAAAATCTCTTCATTCACTCTCTACACTCTAGGTTTGCATGCTTTCATCTTCACAGTAGTGTCATCATCTTTAATTTGTGCAACTTTCCTAGGAACTAGTGGCACCAAAGTTTTCTACCTCTTACCAAGTCCAGTAGAAATTTCTTTCACTCTCTTGCTAGGTGTGGAGGAAGAGGATCTAGTAGGTTTCCTTGCTTCTTGTTCCTGCTCAAGCTCCTCTACTTTCACTTTGACTTGTGTAGCTTCCTGTTGTACTACACTAGATGACAAGGGAGGTACAGACAAAATCTCTTTCTATCCAATATCTTTGATTGTTGTTGCTATCTATTTTTCCACTAAGAATTCTTGCTCTATCATTCCTGAATCTTTCAATATTCTCTTAATAGTGCTCTCAACTCTTTTCTTAGACTACTTCTCCTCAAGTATAGCCTTTGCAGAGTTGAAATTTTCTTCAAAAGTTCCAAATCTATTACTGTGAGTGTCAACTTTTCACTTAAGTAGCCTATTCACATATTCTTCTATCTTAATTTCAGATATTTCATAGCCAAGAGGGTCTATGAACTCAATTCTAGGTTCTACTGCTTTAATGTAGGTAAAGTCAGTATCAACCATAAAACATACTTCATTTTTGTATTTCTCCACAAGAGACTGTGGGATCCTTGATCTGCTAGTTACCAAGTTCTGAAAAGTCTTCATCACCAACATTACACTCTCATTTCCTTTGTTAATAACATGCCTCATATGCACTTTAATGATCCTTTCCATTGTATTTTGTCCATCATTCTAGTAACTTACAATGGTGTAAGGAAATCTTCTTAATAACTGGAAAAACATGTAAGTGATCAAAGATGAAAATCTAAATTGTGCATACTTTGCCTTATTAATCTTCTCCAAGTTCTCAAACAATTGAATTCTTAGAATTTCACACATATCAATTGGCACTTTGTCAACACACATCAAACAAGCTTTGTTTACCATTCCAATTGCCATGTCATCCTCTTTTGAATTTGCACAAAACTAAGTTGTTAGGATCTTGCATAAGTATCTAACATCATGTTGTTGGATCTTACTAATTATAATTCCTCTGCCATTATAGGATGAAACTATGTTATCAATGACTATTTTTCTCATGTTCTTATCATTTAAAGGAATAGCTCCAGATTTAGATAGTCCTATGACTTCATGAATCAAATTAGTTGTAATGTCTATCACTCTATCTTCTAGCCAAAACTTCCCATTATGAATTCTGCTAAGGATTATCTTAGTGCATTCTTCATTATCAAACTCATACTGCAATGCATACTTAACAACCTCATTGTCTTTCAGATGATCACATCCTTCTTTTAATGACATGTCCTAGTTGCAAATCTTCTAATACTCATTGGTAAAATCACTATCACTGATGGTTTCTAACTTGCATCCAAGATAACCTCTTACATTCTCTAAAAGCAAAACTCCATCTAGTACGAATGATAAAGAAAAACTAGGGTCTTCTTCCAAGTGTTATACTGGTTCCCTCTTCATTCTAGGTCTATTTTTGTCTCTGACATTGTGAATTAAAGATACATCCATGATTACTTCAAATTCCTTTTACCAATTCAAAGATCTGCCAAGTAAAATACCTCAATTTGATGATTTTAGGGCTTGCATAGATTCGATGCTCAAATCCTTCACCAAATCATTGCAAAATGCTTCCAATCACTGATCTTTGATCTCCTTAACACTTGTATTCACTTTGATGATCAAATAACACTGATCATAACCTTTTATTACTTTAATCTCACTTAGGTCTGACATCGCATTCAATTCTTTTGCCACTTCTTTCCAAAAAGTTGTTTCTGCTAACCTGCAAAACTTAAAACTTCTTGCGATCTCGCAAAACATAATATTTTTCTTTGCGCTCTTAACCATAGCATTATAACATCATAAAATACCTTGCATTAACTACACAAGACTCAATTCATCATAAATATACTTCTACACTAATCTAAGTTCCTAATCTACTATAATTTTCATAAATTAAGTGTTTTGGGATAGGTTAGGTAAGGATTCATTCTTACCACTTGATACTTCACCTTTTTGATTACCTTAAATGTTGAGTATGTCTCCTTGATCTGTGCATTTAACAAACTTCACTTCATCTGTATTGCTACAGTAACCTTTCTGTCTGTTTCTTGCATTTTCATTTCTTCTTTCATGATTTCTAGGGTTAGGGTTAGGATGAAAAACTCCATTGTTCATTCTGCAAAACCTTGTTTTATGTCCAATCTTGTTGCATATCTAACAAACAATTACTTCATTTCCATATCTTGGTCTAGGTGGATTAATCTATGATCTGTAGTTTCTAACAATGTGTCCAACCTTGTTGCATCTATAACATATTACTCCATTTCTTCTATTCATATATTCAGTAGGTCTCTTATCTACATTATTAGTATTCCTAAACATTCTACTATTATTGTTATTCTCAATAAACTTATGTTTTCTACATTCAATAGCTATATGTCCAAAACCATGACAATTATAACAATAACCATTAAGAGATTTAAATTTCTTACCTATGCAATCTCTCTTCATATTACCAATAGTATTACAAGAAAAACATCTACCTTTGAATTCTCTTTGCATACCTTTGGGTGATTCCTCTTGCTTCGGTGATTCTTCTTCTTTAGGTGTATCTTCAGATTTGTTGATCTCATTAGACTTCTTCTCATCTATGCTTTCAAATACTTTCAGATCTGGTTCCTTACTTTCATCATTTTCTTTAAGAGTTTTAAATCCAAGACTAGTCTTATCATAGAATGGTGTCTGAAAAGATGCTTGTTCATAAATTTTCTCACTAGTTGAATATAGCCTTTCAATTTGTTGCTTGGATTGAGTCAGTTTTCCTTTCACAATCTTGTTGTATTTTTCAAGTTCAACATACTGCAAATTGACTTTCTCAAGTTTAGATGCTACATTTCCAAGTTTAGATTTCAATCCTTCATTTTCAGTCTATAGACTTTCATTCTTAGATTTCAGATTTGCTTCATTTTTTCCATTTCCATCTTTCAAAATAAGCTTCAAATTTTCTATCTTCAATTCATGCTTAAGGATCTCATTTTCTTTTTCTAAATTGTCATCACAATCTTCAATAAAAACTTTAGATTCTTTTTCAGATCTCAGATCTTCCAATTTGTTTTTCTATTTCTCAATGAGGTTCTTTGCATCATCATACTTTCTTTTCAAAGTGTCTTTTTCAATAGTAAACAAGTTAATCTATTCAAGAGCTTCTTCAAGATTCTTCTGTAGTTGATCCATATCCATAGAGATCTTACTCAAGCTGCTAGGCTTTCCTTGAATGATTCTTTTCTGAGTAACTAAGCTTTGATACCAATTGTTAGAAATAGGGAATACTGAGAGGGGGGCATGAATCAATATTCTACAAAATTTATCTTTTACCCAATTATGGATATAACACATTATCTTTACACATGCATAACATAAGAAGCTAAACAACATGCATAGCAATAAAACTAAAGAACTCATAACACATGATTTGTTCTAAAGGAAACCCTAGCCAAGGGAAAACCCTGATGGGGATGGTACCCACAAAGATCCACTAATCAAAATTATCCTATTAAGGATGTTGAACCTGTTAGGAGTCTATTAAAAGCATATAGTGTATCATTCCTAATTAAGGGACTATAGGCCTTGTTAGAAGCCTCAACCCTATTAGGAGTTGGTAGTACAAAATGTGATTACTAGTTGAGCCCACTACCCAAAAAAGTAATGTACAATATACACTGATTACAAAAAGAGGTCAAGGTACATAACCTTATACTACTTCCATCAATATCTCTTTGCTACTCTTTCACTATCACTATTACATATACATCATAGATCTCACATATTACATATATCTTTCTTACATTTTACAATTACATTTATACAAGTTATTAAGGCTAATAAATTTACTTGGTCGGCTACCATATTACAAAATAACTTTATCGAAGGGTAAACATATAGGATGTCATCCCTTTATATTGTTAAGACATTATTTTGATAAACAAAATAATCACTTAACTCTTTACCAATTCTGCCTTCATATTCTGTCTTGTCAGCTTCACATTGTCTTCAAAAAAAATTGTCATAACTCCTTTCGTACATGCCATATTGACTTTCACTCTGAGATGGGTCATCATTAGTCACCATAGAGTCTATGTGCAAGTGCGCAAGCACTGAACTTAGTCTAGTCAATGTCGCAAACAAAAACTGTGTCCAGGTGCACTGGTGAAAATATTGTCTCACACTTAGACAAATTTGCAATGTGCTCTGTCATACTTGCTCTCTGACTTGTGTGATCTTTATGTGGATCATATGTTTCCATAATGATAACATCTATGTAATCAACTTAGCCAAATTTCCAACACAGGGCTTTAGCATGTTCCATTATCAATAAAATTAATACCTCATGGAAAATGAGTGTAGAGGGTTTTTTCTTGTGAGCCACAATATTATAATTTAAAGAGGAAGAAAAATAAAACAACATGAAAAATAGACTTATTGATCCAAAGCTTACAAGAAAGCAAGGTTTTCCTAACCCACAACCCACAACATTATCAAGACACACTTTCTCTTAAAAAATAATATTTAAGGAGCACTTGATCAACACATTTCAATCATTTCTGACTTGTTAGAACGTCCACAATACCCTTTACAACTGATATAACTTCTCACATCAAATATCGCTCATTAGGACATTACCATCATTAAACCAAACTATTTTAATCATAAGGTCAAAAAACATTCTATTTGGAGAGAATGGACTAGACATGTGTAAGCATCATCTCTTAATTATATTGACCCAAGACCACACAAAACATGCACTCTTTCATTTCCACCAAAATTCTTAAGGTCACTTGTCTTGTTGAGATATAGTCAACAACTAGCCCTATGGATGAGGTTTTTCCCCAAAAACTTCTAAACTTCCCAAACAAGTCCTAAAAGAAATTATATATTTAAATACCCTTTTGGATCCTACATAGCATATCACAAATTGGATTTTTATTCTTCGCTTTGGGGTTCCCAAATATATACTACTACCATAGACCTAACTGGTGAACTATGTCACCTTTAAAAAGAAACCCCTAAGGAATGGAATGATCTCCTAATTTTTATTTTTTTTAAATCTAAAGACTAAATCTACAATTATATTGGGTCTAGTCCACCAATTTGTACATCTAAAAATAAATCTTCCTTCAATTTGTGACTAGTCACATTCAGGTGAGTTGACACAAGGGTAGATGGGGAGAGGGGCCACAAGGCACACCCTAACTAGATCCACCTTATAGAACAAAATGCAAAAGCAACAACACACAACAGTGAGAGAGAGAATGTAGATGCTTTCATATATTATCTTCAAATTGATTCATAGATGTTAGGCTGTAAGGCTTTCTTAGTTTAGGAAAGATATTACGATCAAGTACAAAAGTCCTCAAATATGTGAGGATCTACCAACAATCTCTAATTTTCTATCTTCTATCCTATATCCCAAAAATTGACACTTAAACTCCAATTAAACAAATATATTTATACAATAGGCTATCGAGCCAAGTCGGCCTTCAGATACACAATCAAGGGAAGGGACGCCCAGATCTAGGTCCACATGCTTCCCAATGATGAATACCAGCATTAAACCTATTAGGTATATTTTACGTTTTCTCAGATCTTGCTTTAGGTTGTTGTTTTTGCCTCTACAGTGTCTTTGTCTCATTTACGGTTTCAATTTTTCTCAAAATCTATCATATTTGTGTTGGTAAACCCTTTCCCTTTGTCTTTTTTCCTTGGTGATCATTTTCTTGGTCCATCTTAAGTGTGCCCTAGTTCCTTATGTTTGCATGTTACTTTTTGGTCACTTAGGTCCTTCAATTTGCACATGGCCATTCTTTTCTTGGTCTTCGCTGACTCGTGCAATATTTTTCATGTCTTCAAGTCTTTCAAAAAATTGGAGACAATGGTGGGTCTTTGTTAATATTTTCCTTAGTCACTGAATCTCCCAATCTATGTCATGGTTAGTCTTTCATTTAGTGATTCAGTGACTGTGTAGTCTCCTATTCTCTTATTCACTGACGGTTTGCTATTTTCATTCAGCAAATAGGTGAAGTGGTTATCTCTTAATCGTTAAATTGAACAGTCATGTTCTTTATTTTCTGGCAACTTGGTGATGACCATTGGTCATTTTTGGGATCAATGGTGAGGTTTTAATCTCAAAGTAAATTGTCCCTATAGCATTTTGCTCAATGATTAGTGCAGTTTGTTCTCGGAATAATAATAAAGAAATGTTTAAAACTTCTAGTGGTACAGTGAATGTAGTGTTCGCTAAGTCTCATGATTATTTGGTAAAGGTTTAAAGGATCTCACAACTCAATGATAGCTATTGATTATTCTCAAGATCTACGGTCTGTTAGCACTCAGAAAAATTTTCATGGCTTTACCAGTTTTCCTCTGGTCTCTGCAATGTTTTTCATGCCTCTGGCTCAAGCCCTAGTTCAAAAATTTTAAAAATTAGCCATTATATGAGAAACCTTTTGTTTTACCTTGGCCCTATTCTATTTTAACGTTACTTTTTCAGGTGACTTAAGTTCCTTAAGGTCCATGTGCTTAATATTTCCTTAAGTCTAGCACCCGACGGTCTTTAATTTTTCCTAAGTCCCTAGCGCTCTATATTTCCCTAAGCCTAATGTCTTGATGGCCTCTATATTTTCGTGGGCCCAGCTCTCTAACACCATCTTAATCCTATGGTTGTCATAAGTTCGAAAGGGTTTTGTCAGAGGCTTGTAATCTTACGATGGTCATTGATTCTCTTTTATGACATAACTTTTCAATGCAGGCGGGTCCACTGCCAGGTAAGCTCAAGTGGCATCTCCTCATCGGCCGAGATAAATAATGAAGTGGTAGAGTTGTCAGAGTGACCTGTGAGTGAAGGAAAAGTTATTTGTCTGCTTGCCAAATTTTGTGACATGGTAGTCCCTGATTCATTGGAGTATCCTATGCAACACAATGGGGTCCAGCTCTATGATATCAGCTAAGATTCCAGATCGACGGTTGGCATATAAGCGCATAGAATCTTTTTAGCCTTTTAGATCTTGTGCCATCCATCCGATCATCCAGGTGTTCAGGTCAATTGTAGACGGTGGCTCCAAAATGCCATGCAAGCACATATGGTAGTTTTTAATTGGTCCACATGGTGATATTTTGGTAGTTGTTAGTGGGACCTGGTTTTTGGCTTGTCAAAGGGTCCTGACATCTACAGAGAATCGATGACGGGTGTAATTTCTTAAGGAATGTGTCAGATGCATGAGATCTTTAGACAACCATCAATTTTACTTTTCCTCAGGTGACTGAAGTAGGTGGTTCCTCTGACATTTGGAGCTAATGCGAATATTTTCATTGGAGGAAAGGATGATGATGCAGTGGGACCATTTGCTAGGTGGTGCAGATTTGTTCAAATTCTATTGGTCAATGCGAGGAATCAGCAAGGTGGGGTCATTGTCAGAAAGGTCAGTGATGAGGAAAAGATCCATAGTTGACATAAGTTCTCATGCGTGGTGACAGAGCCATTAGATCTTGCACCCACCTTCTGATTTGAAGGCTTACAGAGAGTGGGTCCTATGTTAGTGGTGACTGAGTAGTGATAGCGAATGATGTAGTGACAAGTGGCATAAAGCAGGCCCGGGCAGGGGTCTAAAGTCTAGCGGTCCTGATAAAAGTGGTTAAGTAGCCTGACAAATTTTCAAAAGGGTTTGTTCATTCACATAATAAAATGGTGGTGCTCTAAAATGATTGGTGATTCAGTGAAGGAGGGTCACGTAATCACTAAATTATTTAGCAAAGACATAAAGTGTTTTGTGAACTGGCGAAATCCTTCAGTCGCCAATTCGCTAAATGTGACCAGGGTCTTTTTAAAAGATAGGTCATAAGCCCGAGAAATATGAAGATTTGACAGTAAGGACTTAAATTTGATTCATGTTTTGAATATACATTACTGATTTGTTGTTGGTGCCTTGGAAATGACTGTTGTAATTTGAATTCAAATTTCAAGACGGTTTCCAATGACAGGAAGTACCAAAATTTATGGTTTTTGTAGCTGATTTCGATTGGTTTGGTGGTGTTGGTTGTTGCCGATTGATCTGAGGGTCTCTGTGGTTAGTGGCATGATGTTTTTGTACCAGGAGAAGCATGGTTTTGTGCTCAAGGCTTGTTACAGGTGGCCAAACAGGTTGACAATTTGGCATTTCCGTGGTTCTCAGTACCTTCTTAGTAAAATTGTTATGATTAATGATCACTTTGGCATCTATTTACTCTTGGTTGCATGGGTTTCTTCACCTATAATAAATTTTTTACTATTTCTAGTTGGTTGGGTGGGTAAAACCCTAACCCTAGTCATTCGTAGCTTGTTGCATCCTATTTTGGGATTTCAAGATGACTAGGGGGTATATATTGTACCTTTTTTGACTAAGTTAGGGTTCCAAAACTTTCTTTTTGGTCCTTGATTGTTGATGTTAATTTACTGAGCAAGGAGAACTTGGATTTAGGGTTTGTCTCCTTGCATTTTGTTGTTTGATAATGTATTGATCCTGCAAATTTTAATGAGAATACATTTGGATTTCAATCTCATGATTGTGTATGTGTTCTTATTTTGTTCTTGAGCTCATATATGTTAATTTCACAAAGTGGGTTATCATATGGTAAACAAAGAGTATTTTGAAATTATCTTTGAGTTCCTAACAAAGTTAGGATTAAAGTCTTTTAGGTAGTTTTAGTGAGTTCATGGCTAGATAAGGATTTGATGTCCAAGTATGTGAGTGAGAAGGATAATAGGAAAAGCACTTATCCTAAATTCAAATGTTTTTAAGTTAGCTTTCAGTTGATATATGTTATTAGGGGACTCTTTTCCCTTGGTTAAGGCACTGGTCCATTCTCTGGAGGTTGTTCATCATAAATCACGCACACACATTTAAATGATAAAATCTTTCAATCAGTTAGCAAAGGGTATAGTGGTATAACATTTAGTGATTCTTTCCAAGAAGTGAATCAAGGGTACACCCGCCTGAGCCTCTTGGCTCAAAGTGTAGGAGGATCTCTTTGATCCTTGTTAATTGACCCTCTTCCTTGTAGACCTTGGAGTGGTGATAGAGTCAAAGTATCATTAAATTTATCCATCAAAGTATAAATCTACAAGTTGAAGATCAAAGGGAAATACCAACAAAATGGTGACTCTACCAGGGAAGAAGTAAAAGACAGCAAGCATCCTTGCTTGGCTGGATCATCCCAGAGTCTGGTTAAATGATCACAGAGCAAAATAAAAAAAAATACATTGGTAAAATCTTTTCACTAAGTGTTGAGTGGAAACTCTGAGTCTCTGTTTCGTCAGTGTTTTGTAATAAAGTGTGATATATTTCCAGTCCTGACAAGCAGTTTTCCTGTGAGATTATGTTGTGATTATGGGTTTTGCAGAAGGTACAGAGTTGGGAAAGGTTCTCAACTGATTCAAATTTGTCCTTTGCAAAGAGGTGGTGGCTCTGCCAAGTTTGAAAGGTGATTTGGAGGAGACTTCTGATCAATATTTTGTAGCATTCACAACATCTCCAAGTAATCCTATTTCATCAAGAAAAATAGTCCCCAATTAGGTGAACAAGTCATCATTGAAAATGGGAAATTAATTTTAAAGTTTGATCATATTTCAGGATAGAAGCTTTGGTTGTTGTAAAGAGTGTCAGAAATATGTTGAGGTTTAATAAGGTGAGTGGTTACATTAATTTGGATAGAAGTGTTGTCATGTGAACAAGCTACATTGTTTTATCAGTATATTCAAATGGAGTTTCCAGCCTTGATGAGTCAAGATGATGTTTCTAAGTCTGAAAGTTATTAGTCAAGCCTTAGAAATGTTGATAGAGATAAAGATATTTATTTGATGAGTCAAAAAATCGAGTAGAGTTGCATAAAGATTTTAAGATGTACAATAGAAGAAAGAAAAGAGGAGTCAATCCATTTATACTATAAAAGGTTTCTTATACCTTGTGATGAGTTTCTTATGGGTATTGAGCTTCAAGATTTCCAATATGTCGAAATGTTTTTAGAACTTGGTATGCCTGAGTTAGTCAGTTGGTCTGCATCTTTTAAAAATGAAGCATTGGAAAGTGTTGAAGAATGGATGGCTTCATTAGTGGAGAATGAGTCTTGTGATGCTAATGTTGATAATGGAACTTGTGCTTGTCAATAGACAGAAGATGAATCTGCAACAAATGTAAGATCTTGCAGTGAAAGTTACTGCAGTGATGACCTTGCACAAGATATTGTGACCTAAGAAATTTCAGCCCCTATCTCAGATGAGGATGATGTTTGCAGTATTTGCAATGAGACCAATGAGATAGAATGTGAATTTCAATGCTTACTAAGTAGTGAGAAAATTTTAGAACTCTTAGATGCAGAATTTCAAAGATACACTCCCATGTATGTTTCCAAGATCTCATGCCTAGTAGATATAGATTTTGATGAAGATGATACAAGTGAACCATTTACTGATTTTCCTTCTCCTACACTTGAGATAGACAATATGCAAGAGGATAGTACATATCATTGTAATGAATTCGATAATGTCATATTTGATGAGTATGATGATATGTGTACTAGTGTGGATTTAGTTTTTCAAGAGCCTAATGTCAATGGTTCTTGTTTATATTTTGATGCTAGATAATTTGGTAAATCTGAAGGGGTTTAATCAGATTTTCAAATGACTAATGACTCTTTAACTGATAGTGCTTGTTCCTTTCTAGAAGATGCTGATGTGATTTTTCATCAGCAAGTTGCTTCCATTTTCATGCAATCAGATTTTTGTCTTGGGGAGTGCTATATTAGTTTGCAAAGCAAAGAGATAGAAAGGGTTTATTCTTCATTATAGACTAATAAGGAGTATGTTGATGTTTCTAGCCATGGGATTGAGTTGGAGTGTTTCTTTTTTTAGCATGATAGTGAAAGTGAAAAGTGTGACATTTTGATGTCACAAAATGATCAACATCTATGGCAGCTCGATGGCCCTATCTTGCTAAGTGATGGTGAGTATGGTGATCATTTTTTATATAGTGTGCTGAATAGGGATCACAGTGTTTTTGGTAGGATGGATGAGAGATGTATTTTCAATTTTCCTCTGCTAAATGGTGATGAAAATTATTTGTTTGATAGAGGTAAAAATTGATCAGAAATTTTGGGGCCCTCAGCGTTTTGTAAATCTTTTCTTTTCATGTTGTGTGTTTCTTTCCCTAGTTTGGTTGCCAGATTTTGTGGTCCTTTCTTTTTGCCTATGGGTGGTCTACTTTAACTAGTGATTCTAAGTCCTTGCTATTCGTGCAGGAGGCATACATCCCTAGACAGAGCCAGTATTAGTAGTCTGAAAAATTTTCATGGCTTTACCAGTTTTCCTCTAGTCTCTGCAATGTTTTTCATTCCTCTGGCTCAAGCCCTAGTTCAAAAATTTAAAAAATTAGTCATTGTATGAGAAACCTTTTGTTTTACCCTAGCCCTATTCTATTTTAATGTTACTTTTTTGAGTCACTTAAGCTCCTTAAGGTCCATGTGCTTAATATTTCCCTAAGTCTAGCACCCACCAGTCTTTAGTTTTTCCTAAGTCCCTAGTGCTCTATATTTTCCTAAGCCTAATGTCCTGATGACCTCTATATTTTCATGGGCCTAGCTCTCTGAAACCATCTTAATCCTATAGTTGTCATAAGTTCACAAGGGTTTTGTTAGAGGCTTGCGATCTTACGATGGTCATTGATTCTCTTTTCTAATGTAACTTTTCAATGCAGGAGGGTCCATTGCTAGGTAAGCTCAAGTGGTGTCTCTTCATTGGCTGAGATAAACACTGAAGTGGCAGAGTTGTCAGAGTGACCTATGAGTGAAGGAAAAGTTATTTGTCCACTTGCCAGATTTTATGACATGGTGGTCCCTGATTCATTGGAGGTATCCTATGCAGCATGGTGGGGTCCTGCTCTATGATATCGGCTAAGATTCTAGATTGACGGTTGTCATATAAGCTCATAGAATCTTTTTAGCCTTTCAAATCTTGCACCATCCATCTGATCATCTAGGTGTTCAGGTTAGTTGTAGACAGTGGGTCCAAAATGCCATGCAAGCACATATGGCAATTTTTAATTGGTCTACATGGTGATATGCTGGCAGTTGTCAGTGGGACCTAGTTTTTACCTTGTCAGAGGGTCCTGACATCTGTAGAGAATCGATGATGGGTGTAAGTTCTTAAGGAATGTGTTAGACATATGAGATCTTCAGACAACCGTCGATTTTACTTTTCCTCAGGTGACTGACGTAGGTGGGTCCTCTGACATTTGGAGTTGATGTGAATGATTTTCATTGGATGAAAGGATGATGATGTAGTGGGACCATTTTCTAGGTGGTGCAAAGTTGTTCAAATTCTATTGGTCGATGTGAGGAATCAGCAAGGTGGGGTCATTGTCAGAAAGGTCAGTGATGAGGACAAGATCCACGGTTAGCATAAGTTCTCATGGGTGGTGTCAGAGCCATGAGATCTTGTGCCTTCCATTTGATTTGAAGGCTTATAGAGAGTGGGTCCTATGTCAGTGGTGACTGAGAAATGATAGCAAATGATGTAGTGACAAGTGGCATAAAGCAGGCCCGAGTGAGGGTCTAAAGTCTAGTGGTCCTGATAAAAGTGGTTAAGCGGCCTGACAAAATTTTTAAAAGGGTTCGTTCATTCATGTAATAAAATGGTGGTGCTAGAAAATGATTGGCAATTCAGTGAAGGAGGGTCACGTAATCACCAAATTATTTAGTGGAGACATAAAGTGTTTTGTGAACTGGCAAAATCCTTTAGTCGCCAATTTGCTAAATGTGACTAGGGTCTTTTTAAAAGATAGGTCATAAGCTTGGGAAATATGAAGATCTGATGGTTAGGACTTAAATTTGATTTTGTTTTGAATATAGACTACCAATTTTCTATTGGCACCTTGGAAATGACCATGGTAGTTTGAATTCAAATTTTGAGAGGGTTTCCATCGACGGGAAGTACCAAAATTTATCATTTTTGGAGCTGATTTCGATTCGTTTGGTGGTGCTAGTTGTTGTTGACTGATCCGAGGGTCTCTGTGGTCAGTGGCATGATGCTTTTGTACCAAGAGAAGCATGGTTTTATGCTTGAGGCTTGTTGTAGGTGGCCGAACAGGTTGACAATTGGGCATTTCTATGGTTCTTAGTAAAATTGTTATCACTGAGGATCACTCTGGGATCTATTTTCTCCTGGTTGCATGGGTTTCTTCCCCTATAATAAATTTTTGACTATTTCTAGTTGGATGGGTGGGTGAAACCCTAACCCTAGTCATCTGTAGCTTGTTGCATCCTATTTTGGGATTTCAAGATGACTAGGGGGTATATATTGTAGCTTTTTAGACTAAGTGAGGGTTCCAAAACTTGCTTTTTGGTCCTTGATTTACAGTTTGTCTCCTTGCATTTTGTTGTTTGATAATGTATTGATCCTTCAAATTTTAATGAGAATACATTTGGATTCCAATCTCATGTTTGTGTATGTCTTCTTATTTTGTTCTTGAGCTCATAAATGTTAATTTCACAAAGTGGGTTATCATATGGTAAACAAAGAGTATTTTGAAATTATCTTTGAGCTCCTAACAAAGTTAGGATTAAAGTCTTTTAGGTAGTTTCAATGAGTTCATGGCCAGTTAAGGATTTGATGTCCAAGTATATGAGTGAGAAGGGTAATAGGAGAAGCACTTATCTTGAATTCAAGTGTATTTAAGCTAGGGTTCAGTTGATATATGTTATTAGGTGACTCTTTGCCCTTGGTTAAGGCACTGGTCCATTCTTTGGAGGTTGTTCATCATCAATCACACACACACATTTAAATGATAAAATCTTTCAATCAGTTAGTAAAGGGTATAGTGGTATAACATTTAGTGATTCCTTTCAAGAAGTGAATCAAGGGTACACCCACCTGAGCATCTTGGCTCAAAGTGTAGGAGGATATCTTTGATCCTTGTTAATTGGCCCTCTTCCTTGTAGACTTTGGAGTGGTGATAGAGTCAAAGTATCATTAATGTTATCCATCAAAGTATAAATCTACAAGTTGAAGATCAAGGTGAACTACCAACAAAATGGGGACTCTGTTGGGGAGGAAGTAAAAGATGGCAAGCCTCCTTGCTTGGCTGGATCATCCCAGAATCTGGTTAAATGATCACAGAGTCAGATAAAAAAAAAAAATTCCTAAAATCTTCTCACTAAGTGTTGAGTGGCAACTCTAAGTCTTTGTTTGGTTAGTGTTTTGTAATAAATGTGATATATCTGTAGTCCTAACAAGCAGTTGTCCTGTGAGATTGTGTTTTGATTGTGGGTTTTGAAGAAGGTACAAAGTTGGGAAAGGTTCTCAACTGATTCAGATTTGTCCTTTGCAAAGAGGTGGTGGCTCTACCAAGTTTTAAAAGGTGATTTGGAGGAGACTTCAGATCAATATTTTGTAGCATTCACAAAATCTGTAGGTAATCCTGTTTCATCAAGAAAAAGTCCCCAATTAGGTGAACAAGTCATCATTGTAAATGGGAAATTAATTTTAAAGTTTGATCATATTTCTGGATAGAAGCTTTGGTTGTTGTAAAGAGTGTCAGAAATATGTTGAGGTTTAACAAGGTGAGTGGTTGCATTAATTTGGATAGAAGTGTTGTCATGTGAACAAGCTACATTGTTTTATCAGTATATTGAAATGGAGTTTCCAGCCTTGATGAGTCAAGATGATGTTTCTAAGTCTGAAAGTTATCAGTCGAGCCATATAAATGTTGATAGAGATAAAGATATTTATTTGATGAGTCAAAAAATCTAGCAGACTTGCATAAAGATTTTAAGATGTACAATAGGAGAAAGAAAAGAGGAGTCAATCCATTTATACTATAAAAGGTTTCTTATAGCTTGTGATGAGTTTCTTATGGGTATTGAGCTTTAAGATTTTCCAATATACTGAAATGTTTTTAGAACTTGGTATGCCTGAGTCAGTCAGTTGGTCTGCATCTTTTAGAAATGAAGCATTGGAAAGTGTGGAAGAATGGATGGCTTCATTTGTGGAGAATGAGTCTTGTGATGCTAATGTTGATAATGGAACCTATGGTTGTCAAGAGATAGAAGATGAATCTACAACAGATGTAAGATCATGTTGTGAAAGTTCCTACAGTGATGAGCTTGAACAAGATATTGTGACACAAGAAATTTCAGCCCCTGTCTTAGATGAGGATGATGTTTGCAGTATTTGTAGTGAGACCAATGAGATAGAATGTGAAGTTCAATGCTTGCTAAGTAGTGAGCAAATTTCAGAGCTCTTAGATGCAAAATTTTAGAGATGCACTCCCGTGTATGTTTCCATGATCTCATGCCTAGTAGATATAGATTTTGATGGAGATGATACAAGTGATGGCATGATGCATGAACCATTTACTAATTTTCCTTCTCCTACACTTGAGATAGACAATATGCAAGAGGATAGTACATATCATTGTAATGAATTTGATAATGTCAAATTTGATGAGTATGATGATATGTGTACTAGTGTGGATTTAGTTTTTCAAGAGCCTAATGTTAGTGGTTCTTGTTTATATTTTGATGCTAGACAATGTGGTAAATCTAAAGGGGTTTTCATAGATTTGAAAATGAATAATTAGTCATTAACTAACAGTGCTTGTTCCTTTCCAAAATATTATGATGTGATTTTTGATCAGCAAGTTTCTTCCATTTTTGTGAAATCAGATTTTTGTCTTGGGGAGTGCTATATTAGTTTGCAAAGCAAAGAGATAGAAAGGGTTTATTCTTCATTACAGACTAATAAGTAGTATGTTGATGTTTCCAGCCATGGGATTGGGTTGGAGTGTTTCTTTTTTTAGCATGATAGTGAAAGTGAAAAGTGTGACATTTTGATGTCACAAAATGATCAACATCTATGGCAGCTTGATGGCCCTATCTTGTTGAGTGATGGTGCGTATGGTGATCATTTTTTATATAGTGTGCTGAATAGGGATCACAATGTTTTTGGTAGGATGGATGAGAGATGTATTTTCAGTTTTCCTCTCCTAAATGGAGATGAAAATTATTTGTTTGATAGAGGTAAAAATTGATCAAAAATTTTGGGGCCCTCAGCCTTTTGTAAATCTTGTAAATTCTATAAATCTTTTCTTTTCATGTTGTGTGTTTCTTTCCCTGGTCCAGTTGCCAGATTTTATGGTCCTTTCTTTTTGCCTATGGGTGGTCTACTTTAACCAGTGATTCTAAGTCCTTGCTATGCCTGCAGGGGGCATACATCCTCAGACCAAGCCACTATTAGTAGTCTGAAAAATTTTCATGGCTTTACAAGTTTTCCTCTAGTCTCTACAATGTTTTTCATGCCTCTGGATCAAGCCCTAGTTCAAACATTTAAAAAATTAGCCATTGTATGAGAAACCTTTTGTTTTACCCTGGCCCTGTTCTATTTTAACGTTACTTTTTTAGGCCACTTAAGTTCCTTAAGGTCCACATGCTTAATATTTCCCTAAGTCTAGCACCCAGCGGTCTTTAATTTTTCCTAAGTCCCTATCATTCTATATTTCCCTAAGCCTAATGTCCTGACAGCCTCTATATTTTCCTGGGCCTGGTTCTCTCACACCATCTTAATCCTATGGTTGTCATAAGTTTGCAAGGGTTTTGTCAGAGGCTTGCAATCTTACGATGGCCATTGATTCTCTTTTATGACGTAACTTTTCAATGCAGGCAGGTCCACTACCAGGTAAGCTCAAGTGGCATCTCCTCATTGGCTAAGATAAACAATGAAGTGGTAGAGTTGTCAGAGTGATCTATGAGGGAAGGAAAAATTATTTGTCCGCTTGCCAGATTCTGTGACATGGCGGTCCCTGATTCGTTGGAGTATCCTATGCAGCATAGTGGGGACCCACTCTGTGATATCGGCTAAGATTCCTGATTGATGGTTGGCGTATAAGTGCATAGAATCTTTTTAGCCTTTTGGATCTTGCACCATCCATCTGATCATCTAGGTGTTTAGGTTAGTTGTAGACGGTGGGTCCAAAATGCCAGGCAAGCACATATGGTAGTTTTTAATTGGTCCATGTGGTGATATGATGGCAGTTGTCAGTGAGACCTAGTTTTTGGCTTGTTAGAGCATCCTGACATCTGTTTAGAATTGAAAATAGGCATAAGTTCTTAAGGAATGTGTCAGATGCATGAGATCTTTAGACAACCGTTGATTTTACTTTTCCTCAAGCGATTGACGTAGGTGTGTCCTCTGACATTTGGAGCTGACGTGAATGATTTTCATTAGAGGAAAGGATGATGATGTAGTGGGACCATTTGCCGAGTGGTGCAGAGTTGTTCAAATTCTATTGGTTGATGCAAGGAATCAGGAAGGTGGGGTCATTGTCAGAAAGGTCAGTGATGAGGACAAGATCCACAGTCGACATAATTTCTCATGGGTGGTGTTAGAGCCATGAGATCTTGTGCCTGCCACCTGATTTGAAGGCTTACAGAGAGTGGGTCCTATGTTAGTGGTGACTAAGTAGTGATAGTGAATGATGTAGTGACAAGTGGCATAAAGCAGGCCCAAGTGGGGGTCTAAAGCCTAGCGGTCCTGATAAAAGTGGTTAAGCGGCCTGAAAAATTTTCAAAAGGGTTTGTTCATTCATGTAATAAAATGGCGGTGGTCCAAAATGATTGGTGATTCACCAAAGGAGGGTCACATAATCGCTAAATTATTTAGCAGAGACATAAAGTGTTTTGTGAACTGGGAAAATCCTTCAGTCACCAATTCACTAAATGTGATTGGGGTTTTTTTAAAAGATAGGTCATAAGCCCAGGAAATATGAAGATCTGATGGTCAGGACTTAAAGTTGATCAAGTTTTGAATATAGACCATTGATTTTCTTTTGGTACCTTGGAAATGATCGTTGCAGTTTGAATTCAAATTTTGAGAGGGTTTCTAGTGATAGGAAGTACCAAAATTTATTTATTTTGGAACTGATTTCGATTGGTTTGGTGGCACTGGTTTTTGCCGACTGATCTGAGGGTCTCTATGGTTAGTGGCATGATGTTTTTGCACCAGGAGAAGCATGGTTTTGTGCTTGAGGCTTGTTGAAGGTTGTCAAATAGGTTGACAATTTGGCATTTTCATGGTTCTTAGTACCTTCTCAGTAAAATTGTTCTGATTGAGGATCACTCCGAGATCTATTTTCTCCTCAGTGCATGGGTTTCTTAACCTGTAATAAATTTTTTCTATTTCTAGTTGGTTGGGTGGGTGAAACCCTAACCCTAGTCATTTGTAGCTTGTTGCATCCTATTTTGGGATTTCAAGATGACTAGGGGGTATATATTGTAGCTTTTTTAACTAAGTGAGAATTCCAAAACTTTCTTTTTGGTCCCTGATTGTTGATCTTAATTTACTGAGTAGAGAGAGCTTGGATTTAGGGTTTGTCTCCTTGCATTTTGTTGTTTGATAATATATTGATCCTACAAATTTTAATGAGAATAAATTTAGATTCGAATCTCATGTTTGTGTATGTCTTCTTATTTGTTCTTGAGCTCATATATGTTGATTTCACAAAGTGGGTTATCATATGGTAAACAAAGAGTATTTTGAAATTATCTTTGAGTTCCTAAAAAAGTTAGGATTAAAGTCTTTTAGGTAGTTTCAGTGAGTTCATGGCTAGATAAGGATTTGATGTCCAAGTATGTGAGTGAGAAGGATATAGGCAAAGCACTTATCCTGAATTCAAATGTTTTTAAGTTAGCTTTCAGTTGATATATGTTATTAGGGGACTCTTTGCCCTTGGTTAAGGCACTGGTCCATTCTCTAGCGGTTGTTCATCATAAATCATGCACACACATTTAAATGATAAAATCTTTCAATCAGTTATTAAAGGGTATAGTGGTATAACATTTAGTGATTCCTTTCAAGAAGTGAATCAAGGGTACACCCACCTAAGCATCTTGACTCAAAGTGTAGGAGGATCTTTTTTATCCTTGTTAATTGGCCCTCTTCCTTGTAGACTTTGGAGTGGTGATAGAGTCAAAGTATCATTAAAGTTATCTATCAAAGTATAAATCTACAAGTTGAAGATCAAAGGGAACTACCAACAAAATGGTGACTCTGTTGGGGAGGAAGTAAAAGACAGCAAGCCTCCTTGCTTGGCTAGATCATCCCAGAGTCTAGCTAAATGATCACAGAGTCAGATAAAAAAAAATACATTCCTAAAATCTTCTCACTAAGTGTTGAGTGGCAACTCTGAGTCTTTGTTGGGTCAGTGTTTTGTAATAAATGTGTTATATTTGCAGTCCTGACAAGTAGTTGTCCTATGAGATTGTGTTGTGATTGTGGGTTTTGAAGAAGGTACAAAGTTGGGAAAGGTTCTCAACTGATTCAGATTTGTCCTCTGCAAAGAGGTGGCAGCTCTGCCAAGTTTAAAAGGTGCTTTGGAGGAGACTTCAGACCAATATTTTGTAGCATTCACAACATCTCTAGGTAATCCTATTTCATCAAGCAAAACAGTCCCCAATTAGGTGAACAAGTCATCATTGAAAATGGGAAATTAATTTTAAAGTTTGATCATATTTCTGGATAGAAGCTTTGGTTGTTGTAAAGAGTGTCAGAAATATGTTGAGGTTTAGTAAGGTTAGTGGTTGCATTAATTTGGATAGAAGTGTTGTCATGTGAACAAGCTGCATTGTTTTGTCAGTATATTGAAATGGAGTTTCCAGCCTTGATGAGTCAAGATGATGTTTCTAAGTCTAAAACTTATCAGTCAGGCCTTGGAAATGTTGATAGAGATAAAGATATTTATTTGATGAGTCAAAAAATCCAGTAGAGGTGCGTAAAGATTTTAAGATGTACAATAGGAGAAAGAAAAGAGGAGTCAATCCATTTATATTATAAAAGGTTTCTTATAGCTTGTGATGAGTTTCTAATGGGTATTGAGCTTCAAGATTTCTAATATGTTGAAATGTTTTTAGAACTTGGTATGCCCAAGTCAGTGAGTTGGTTTGCATCTTTTAGAAATGAAGCATTGGAAAGTGTTGAAGAATGGATGGCTTCATTTGTGGAGAATGAGTCTTGTGATGCTAATGTTGATAATGAAACTTGTGGTTTTCAAGAGACAAAAGATGAATCTACAACAGATGTAAGATCCTGCAGTGAAAATTCCTGCAGTGATGAGCTTGCACAAGATATTGTGACACAAGAAATTTCAGCCCCTGTCTCAGATGAGGATGATGTTTGTAGTATTTGTAGTGAGACCAATGAGATAGAATGTGATTTTCAACGCTTACTAAGTAGTGAGAAAATTTTAGAGCTCTTAGATGCAAAATTTTAGAGATGCACTCCCGTGTATGTTTCCAAGATCTCATGCCTAGTAGATATACATTTTGATGAAGATGATACAAGTGATGGGATGATGTGTGAACCATTTACTAATTTTCCTTCTCCTACACTTGAGATAGACAACATGCAAGAGGATAGTACATATCATTGTAATGAATTTGATAATGTCATATTTGATGAGTATGATGATATGTGTACTAGTGTGGATTTAGTTTTTCAAGAGCCTAATGTCAGTGGTTCTTGTTTATATTTTGATGCTGGAGAATGTGGTAAATCTAAAGGGGTTTTCTTAGATTTGCAAATGACTAATGAGTCATTAAATGAAAGTGCTTGTTACTTTCTAGTAGATGTTGATGTGATTTTTGATTAGCAAGTTGCTTCCATTTTCATGCAATTAGATTTTTGTCTTGGGGAGTGCTATATTAGTTTGCAAAGCAAAGAGATAGAAAGGGTTTATTATTCATTACAAACTAATAAGTAGTATGTTGATGTTTCCAGCCATGGGATTGAATTGGAGTGTTTCTTTTTTCAGCATGATAGTGAAAGTGAAAAGTGTGACATTTTGATGTCACAAAATGATCAACATCTATGGCAGCTCAATGGTCCTATCTTGCTGAGTGATGGTGAGTATGGTGATCATTTTTTATATAGTGTGCTGAATAGGGATCGCAATTTTTTTGGAAGGATGGATGAGAGATGTATTTTTAATTTTCCTTTTCTAAATGGAGATGAAAATTATTTGTTTGATAGAGGTAAAAATTGATCAGAAATTTTGGGGCCCTCAGCCTTTTGTAAATCTTGTAAATTCTATAAATCTTTTCTTTTCATGTTGTGTGTTTCTTTGCCTGGTCGGGTTGCTAGTTTTTGTGGTCCTTTCTTTTTGCCTATGGGTGGTCTTCTTTAACCAGTGATTCTAAGTCCTTGCTATGCCTACAGAAGGCATACATCCCCAGATAGAGCCACTGTTAGCACTCTAAAAATTTTCATGGCTTTACCAATTTTCCTCTGGTCTCTGTAATGTTTTTCATGCCTCTGGTTGAAGCCCTAGTTCAAAAATTTAAAAAATTAGCCATTGTATGAGAAAGCTTTTGATTTAGCCTGGCCCTGTTCTATTTTAACATTACTTTTTTGGGTCACTTAAGTTCCTTAAGGTCCAAGTGCTTAATATTTCCCTAAGTCTAGTGCTCGACGGTCTTTAATTTTTCCTAAGTCCCTAGCGCTCTATATTTCCCTAAGCCTAATGTCCTGACGACCTCTATATTTTCTTGGGCCCAGCTCTCTGACACCATCTTAGTCCTACGGTTGTCGTAAATTTGCAAGGGTTTTTTCAGAGGCTTGTGATCTTACGATGCCTGTTGATTCTCTTTTATGACATAACTTTTCAATGTAGGTGGGTCCACTACTAGCTAAGCTCAAGTGGCATCTCCTCATTGGCAAAGATAAACAATGAAGTGGAAAATTTGTCAAAGTGACCTGTGAGTGAAGAAATAGTTATTTGTTTGCTTGCCAGATTCTGTGATGTGGCGGTCCCTGATTCATTGGAGTATCCTATGTAGCAAGGTGGGATCCCACTCTATGATATCAACTAAGATTCCAGATGGAAGGTTGGTGATTAAGTGCATAGAATCTTTTTAGCCTTTTAGATATTATGCCATCTATCTGATCATCCAGGTCTTTAGGTCAGTTGTAGATGGTAGGTCAAAAATGCCACACAAGCACATATGGAAGTTTTTAATTGGTCCATGTGGTGATATGCTGGCAGTTGTCAGTGGGACCTAGTTTTTGGCTTGTTAGAGGGTCCTGACATCTATAGAGAATCGACGATGGACATAAGTTCTTAAGAAATGTGTCAGACACATGAGATCTTCAGACAACCCTCAATTTTACTTTTCCTTAGGTGACTGACGTAGGTGGGTCCTCTCACATTTGGAGCTGACATGAACAATTTTCATTGGAGGAAAGGATGATGATGTAGTGGGACCATTTTCCAAGTGGTGCAGAGTTGGTCAAACTCTATTGGTTGACATGAGGAATCAACAAGGTGGGGTTGTTGTCAGAAAGGTCAGTGATGAGGACAAGATCCATGGTCAGCGTAAGTTCTCATGGGTGGTGTCAGAGCAATGAGATCTTGCACCCACCATATGATTTGAAGGCTTATAGAGAGTGGGTCCTGTGTTAGTTGTGACCGAGCAGTGACAGTGAATGATGTAGTGACAAGTGGCATAAAGCAGGCCCGAGCGGGGGTCTAAAGTCTAGCGGTCCTGATAAAAGTGGTTAAGCAGCTTGACAAATTTTCAAAAGGGTTCATTCATTCACGTAATAAAATGGGGGTACTCATAAATGATTGGTGATTTAGTGTAGGAGGGTCACATAATCGCTAAATTATTTAGCGGAGACATAAAGTGTTTTGCAAATTGACAAAATCCTTTAGTTGCGAATTCGCTAAATGTGACTGGGGTCTTTTTAAAAGATAGGTCATAAGCCTGGGAAATATGAAGATTTGACGGTCAGGACTTAAGGTCGATCAAGTTTTGAATATAGACCACCGATTTGCTATTGGCACCTTGGAAATGACCGTTGTAGTGTGAATTCAAATTTTGAGAGGGTTTCCAGTGATAAGAAGTACCAAAATTTATGGTTTTTGGAGCTGATTTCGATTGCTTTGGTCACCTTGGTTGTTGTCGACTGATCTAAGGGTCTCTACGGTCAATGGCATGATGTTTTTGTACCAGGAGAAGCATGGTTTTGTGCTTGAGGCTTGTTGCAGGTGGCCGAATAGGTTGACAATTTGGCATTTCCATGGTTCTCAGTACCTTCTTAGTAAAATTATTATGATTGAGGATCACTCCAGGATCTGGTTTCTCTTGGTTGCATGGGTTTCTTCCCCTGTAATAAATTTTTGACTATTTCTAGTTGGTTGGGTTGGTGAAACCCCAACCCTAGTCATCTATAGCTTGTTGCATCATGTTTTGGGATTTCAAGATGACTAGGGGGTATATATTGTAGCTTTTTTAAGTGAGGGTTCCAAAAGTTTCTTTTTGGTCCTTGATTATTGATCTTAATTTATTGAGTAGGGAGAGCTTGGATTTAGGGTTTGTCTCCATGCATTTTGTTGTTTGATAATGTATTGATCCTTCAAATTTTAATGAGAATACATTTGGATTCCAATCTCATGTTTGTGTATGTCTTCTTATTTTGTTCTTGAGCTCATATATGTTAATTTCACAAAGTGGGTTATCATATGGTAAACAAAGAGTATTTTGAAATTATCTTTGAGTTCCTAACAAAGTTAGGATTAAAGTCTTTTAGGTAGTTTCAGTGAGTTCATGGCTAGATAAGGATTTGATGTCCAAGTATGTGAGTGAGAAGGATAATAGGAAAAGCACTTATCCTGAATTCAAATGTGTTTAAGTTAGTGTTTAGTTGATATATGTTATTAGGTGAATCTTTTCCCTTGGTTAAGGCACTGGTCCATTCTTTGGAGGTTGTTCATCATCAATCACTCACACACATTTAAATGATAAAATCTTTCAATCAGTTAGTAAAGTGTATAGTGGTATAACATTTAGTGATTCCTTTCAAGAAGTGAATCAAGGGTACACCCACCTGAGCATCTTGGCTCAAAGTGTAGGAGGATCTCTTTGATCCTTTTTAATTGACCCTCTTCCTTGTAGACTTTGGAGTGGTGATAGAGTCAAAGTATCATTAAAGTTATCCATCAAAGTATAAATCTACAAGTTGAAGATCAAAGGGAACTACCAACATGATCGGCGCATGATCTCAAGATATAACCTAAGGTATGGTAGGCATTTAGCAAATGGGAGATAAAGGGTGTTCACTCAATCTCTGAATCAAACTATGGTTAAGCATTTCTCTTTGAGAACATGAGATGCCTATGTTTGCTAAATCATGTGATTAAGTAAGAGTCAAGCCTGGCATTCTGAGATTAAGAGTTTTACATGGTCACTGATTCTCCAGATGTGACTGTGGTCGAGGTTTCATGTTTGTGCATTAATAAAGCTTCATTAATTGATTCTCCATATGTTTTTTGAGTTAAGGAAAAGATTGTGAGAATTGGCGAAGTCTTTGGTCACTTATTCTCTGAATTTAACTACAGTTGACCCATATGTTCTGAGAACTAGAGATTACCTTCAAGCACTTAATCTCTGATTGTGGTAGGGTTATGATGGATTTAAAAGGATAATCTAAGGACCATTGATCATCTTTGGGATCAATGGTGGTCGCTAAATCTCCAAGTAAAGTCATGAGTTAAGAG
This sequence comes from Chamaecyparis obtusa, assembly GCA_027943335.1. Classification (NCBI taxonomy): domain Eukaryota; kingdom Viridiplantae; phylum Streptophyta; class Pinopsida; order Cupressales; family Cupressaceae; genus Chamaecyparis; species Chamaecyparis obtusa. Next base: position 397,619 of record BSBK01010680.1, read on the forward strand.
ATCACTCTGAGATTTTGCAAATGGCATTATTGCTGGATGTCCAAACTTAACCCAGGATTAGTATTTATTTTGGAGATCATGAGATCCTTTTTTCACTAGATCTCCAAGTCAAGTCTAGTTAAGTTTTTCAGCTTAATTAATGTTATGATCCATTGCAACATGGAAAAGGTACTCTGCCAAGCTTGAAAAGTGTAAAATGTCATCCAATCAAGTTTTAACAAGGGTTTTTATCAGTAATAGAGGGTTTTAATGCCAAAAGGCCATGATCATTATTCTTGGGCTTTATTTTTTATTTTTTAAATCATCCTATCAACATCCATGCCATGGCTAGCCTTGAGTTGAAAGTTGGTAATATGCAAAATTGAATGAAGTGACTTAGCCAGGATTCGTTATGATTTAGCAATTGTACACATTCAATTCTTGAAGCTATATAGATAGGACTTTGTGGCTCTTTGTGCTCAAAGTCATTCTGAAGATAATTGAGATTATTGGCATTGAAGTAGTGAGTAAAAAGTAGAAGTTGTAGAACTATGGAGATTTTTTTTTCATCAAGATGAGTCTTCTAGAGGAAAGCATTGCATCATCCAGTGGGATAGCTAAGAAGTAGGGTAGTGATGACAAGGGAAAGCCCATTTATTTAGATGAGTTCCTGAGATTTCTTCCTAGCTTGAGTCAGAACAAGAAAGCCATTGATACAACTTTTGAAGATCTCATGGACAAGTGTAGGGACCCTATAACTCATTCAGGCTTAGGTTACACAATTTTTAGACACTTTTATAATAACAGGCATAAGCCTATACCTATTTGTTGTTAGAAATAGGAAATACTAAGAGGGGTGGTGAATCAATATTTCAAAAACTTTTACTTTAGCCCACTTATGGATATAACAAATTAATTTAATGCAGACAAAGCATAAGAAACTAAATATCATACACAATAGTAAATGTAAATAACTCATAACACATGATATGTTCTCAAGGAAACCCTGGCCAAGAGAAAACCCTGGTGTGGATGGTACCCACAAAGATGCACTAATCAAAAGATATCTAGTTAAGGATGTTGACCCTGTTAGGAGCCTATTACAATCATATAGTGTATCAGTCCTGATTAAGGGACTATAGGCCTTGTTAGAAGCCTCAACCCTATTAGGAGTTGTAGATAAAAAACCTAATTACTAGATGAGCTCACTGCCCAAACAAGTAATACAAATGTTTACTAATTACAATATGGTACTACTTACAACTTCGCATCAACAACTTTCACTGCTATCACAATTTACATATATTACATGTTACATTTCAAGTATGCTCAGTACATCTTTATTTATACAAGATACAAACTTAATATCTTTCTATTGTAAGCTTGCATATCTTTATCCAAGAGTAAACATATAGGATGTCATCTCTTTATAATATTAAGTCATTATTTTGACAAGCAAAATAATCCCTTAATTCATTTACTAGTTCTGTCTTCAAAACTGCACTGTCTGTTGTACTTTATCATCGGTAAAATAGTCATAACTTTGTCTGTATTGTCTGTACTCTTTTGCACATTGAGATGGACTATCCTCAAACACCATAGAGTCTATGTTCAACTGTGAAAACTCTGATCATGCTCCAGTAAATGTCGCCAAAACAAACTGTATCGGGTGCTCTGCCAAAATCATTGTTTCATACTTAGACAATTTTAGTCTGCGATCTTCCATACTTACTTTCCAGCTTATGCACTCTTCATAGGGAACATATGTTTCCATAATGACAAAATTTATGTACATACCTCATCCAAATTGCCAAAAATCTCCCCCTTTGTCATTGGTGGCAACATATGAGAAAATTGGCTAAGTGTACAAGTCAAAATCTCAAAATTTGTATCAAAATTGTGGCCATAGTATAAAATAAGTATACTATCCTTATATCTCCTCAAAATATATACAATAATATATAACACTACATAATACTCCATAGAAATCCCCCTATGAGTATCCTTCCTTATCATATATAGAAGTATCTCTCCCCCTTTGACAACAATGACAAAATAAAGGGTGGAAAGGGATATACCAAAAATTATGTCAAAAATTTTACCTTACTGACTTATTGCAAAGCTAGTAGGCTTGCAATTCAATCTACAAAATCTATCTTCCAAGTCTCAAAATCTTTCTCCCATGCCTTCTTTATTGATTCTACTACATTGAGTAAAGTAATCAATCCATATGCTGCAATCTGACAAGCTTGGAGTGACTCAAAATTGAATTTCTAAAATGTTGTCTTAGTAGTAAGACATTCATCTAGCTTCTCTTCTATAATAGTCAACTTGATTGAGACATGCTCTCTCAAGATGTTTATTCTAATAGATTTCTTGTTCTTCTCATCATTCAAAGTCCATATTTCATCATATAATTTTGTGATCTTATTCTCAACCGTACTGATCTTCATGTTTATGCTAGCCAAAGAGTTTGTCTCTGCTGTAATTTCATCTTGCTTCTCTTTTATCTTCTTTTCTTCTTCAATTAAAATATTCTCAAATTTTGTACACTAAATGTACAAACACTTTCCAGTCTCAAGATGTTTCATTAAGTCCTTAATGTGTCTATCAAGGCTGTCAATGTCATTTTTGATATTTTGACTTATGTTCTACAACATTTTAGCTTCATAAGCTTCCTGAGCCTTAACCTTAGCAATATCAGTTAAGTTAGTGAACTAAACATCAAAAGATTTAATTACCATCTTTGCTCTTTCAAGTGGATCTGAATCAAAGAATTTTTTAGATATGACACTTTATAGCTTCTCAGTCAAGTCTTTCAGACTACCTTCCAAATTCTTAACTTTCTTGTTCTTTCCAATAATTTTGTTTAAAGAGATGATCAACTCTATTTGATCATCGTCATCAACTTCCTTGCTCAAATATTCAATCAATGTTTCTATTCCTTTCTCCTTTCCAGTCTTAGGAGTAAGACTGATGTCTTCTTGTGTTTCAGTAGGTGTAGGGGCCTCTATTTCCATTTGCACTTCAGTATGTGTAGTCTCAATTTCAATAGTCTTTTCTTGCTCTCCCAAATCCAAATTGTCAACAATGTTATCCAAACTGTTGAGTACTGCATCATCTGAATCTAAAGTAACTTTAGTTCCTTCAATGTCCATAGATTCTGTGCCAATGTTTATGGAAGAAGAGGGAATATCTTCAACTTCAACTACCTCTGCTACTGTCTCTGCTTGTTCTGAACTCTATTTCTCTACTAGTTCTGTAATTGCTTGATCTTTGCTATCTTTTCCTACTACCAAGTTTGCTAGCATGTGCATAATTGCCTATTCAGTTTCAGTCTTTACTTGCTCATACTATCCTCCCATTATTTGTATAATTCTTCTTTTGCTTCTCAAAAGGGTCTCAAGTGGCTTGAGGATCTGTTTAAGATGGTCACAATCTCTTATCTCATAGAACTATCTAATCACATTCTCTCTCATTTTGATATCTTCTTCTTGTGCTCTCATCTTTCTTCTCACAAGTCTATTGTACAAATCTTCTAGTATCTTTCCATGAATAGTATCAAATTTCTTGTTTGACAAAATCATATGTGTAACCATTGCATTCTCAAGATTCAATCTATTAGAGGATCCATATAAATCATAGTATTTATTCATTTTTGTAAAGTCTCCCTGCTGCATTATATCTTCATTAACTCTATCTATCCTTGGTTTCCATGATTTCTTCTTTGTTGTCACTTCATCATCTTTTATTTCTACAACTCTTCTAGGTACTGGTGGAACAATTGTTTTCTGTCTTTTACCTGGTCCTGAAGCAGTTGCTTTCATTCTTTTGCTCAGTGTTGAGGAAAAGAGTTTCTCTGTCTAACTGATTCCTTGTTCCTTCTTAGGTTCTTCAACCTTTACCTTTACTTGAATGGGTTCTGCACTTGATGCCAAAGGTGGGACTGATAATATCTCACTTTTCCTTATTGCTTCTGCAGTCTTCTTTGCAATATCAAATTCCTACTCACTCATACTTGATTCTTTTAGAATTTTCTTTATTATAGATGCCACTCTCTTCTTTGATTGTTTCTCTTCCTTAAGTGCCTTTGCTGAACTAAATTTTTCATCATATGTTCCAAATCTGTTGCTATGAGCATCAACTTTACTTTTCAACAATCTATTAACATAACCTTCTATTTCAACTTTAGAGATTTCATAGCCAAGAGGGTCTATGAATTCATGTCTAGGTTCTAATGCTTCAATGTAAGTAAAATCAATATCAACCATAAAACATATATCATCTTTGTATTTCTCAACTAGGGATGGAGGAATTCTTGATCTATTTACCACAATGTTCTGAAAAGTTTTCAATACTAACTTTACATTGTCATTAACCTTCTCAATAAGATGTTTCATATAGACTTTATTGATTCTTTCCATAGTATTCTCACCATCATTCCATTCAATGGTGTAAGGAAATCTTCTTAACAAGTGAAAGAACATGTAAGTAACCAATGAGGAAAATCTAAAGTGAGTGTATTTAGCTTTCTTTATCTTCTCCAAATTCTCAAACAACTATATTCTCAGAATTTCACACATATCCATGGGCTTCTTCTCGACACACATCAAATAAGCAATGTGTACCATACCTGCTAGCATATCATCTTCTCTAGAGCTTCCACAGAACTTTTTTGTCAAAATCTTACACAAGTATTTTACATCATCTTGCTTAATCTTACTAATGACTATACCTCTGCCATTGTATATTGAACCGGTGTTTTCAATCACAATCTTTCTCATGTTTTTCTCATTCAGTGGGATTGCACCAAATTTTGATAATCCAATCACATCATGAATTAGGTCTGCAGTTATGTTTATAACTTTGTCTTCTAACCAAAATTTTCCATTATGTATCCTACTCAAAATGATCTTAGTACACTCATCATCAAATTCATATTTCATAGAGTACTCAATGATTTCATTGTTTTCTAGATGTTCATAACCTTGTTTCACTGACATATCTAAGTTGTACAATTTCTTATATTCACCATCAAAATCACTCTCCCTTAGGGTTTCATACTTGCATCCAAGATAACCTTTAACATTCTCTAAATGAAGAACTTCATCTGGTATGGATGATAAGGCTAAAATAGCATCTCTTTTTGAGGGTTCAACTGGATCTTTCTTATTTCTAGGTCTATTCTTATCCTTAATTTTTTGAATCAATGACACATCCATGATTATATCTGATTTCTTAAGCTGATTCAAGATCGTAGTCAGATAAATACCTTAAATTCACAAAATTAGGGCTTTCACTAGATTGGCACTTCAAACTTCTTCAAATCACTTCCAAACTTCTTTCTTCACTTCCAAATCACTTCTAATCACTTGATAATCATAAAAAATTCAATTTCAATCTTTTAACACTTAGCATTTACTTGATTTGACATCACATTCAATAATTTTGCTGCCAAAATGCCAAAAAGTTGATTTTGCAAACTTGCAACCATAAATCTTTTTGTGACCTTGCAAAAGACAATATTTCTTTTTGTTCACTTAACCATAGCATTAGTATAACATAAAAAACCTTCATCTAACTATGAAAAACTTAACTCATTCAAAATCTAACTCTATGCTAATTCTAAGTTCCTAGACTACAGAAATTTACATAATTTAAGTGCTTAAAGAAGGGTTAGGTAAAGATTCATCCTTACCTTTAGATACATTACCTTCCTGATTACCTTCAATTCTAAATATACCTCCTTGATCTATACCTTTAACAAATTTTACTTCATCTTCATTGCTACAACAACCTTTCTCTTTGTTTCCTGCATTTTCATTCCTTCTTACATAGTTTCTAGGGTTAGGGTTATGTTGATAACCTCCATTGTTCATTCTGCAAAATCTTGTTGTGTGTCCAATCTTGTTACATATCTGACAAGTGATTCCATTGGTTCCATATCTAGGTATTTGTTGATTGATTTGTGTCCTACAATTTCTAGCAATATGTCCAATTTTGTTGCATATGAAACATACTATTCCATTTCCTCTTTTCATGTCTTCAGTTGATCTCTGATCTGCATTGCTAGTATTTCTAGGCATTCTTCTATTGCAATTATTCTCAATAACTTTAGATCTTCTACATTCAATAGCTCTATGTCCAAAACCATGACAATTATAACAATAACCATTTAGAGGTTTGAATTGTTTACCTGTACAATCTCTCTTCATATGACCAATAGTATTACAAGTAAAACATCTACCTTTGAATTCTCTTTGCATATCTTTGGATGATTCTTCTTACTTCAATGGTTCTTCTTTCTTAGGTGCATCTTCTTGCTTTGATGATTCTTCTTTCTTAGGTGATTCTTCTTGCTTAGGTGGTTCTTCTTGCTTAGGTGATTCTTCTGATTTGTTCTCATCTAACTTCTTTTCTTCACTACTTTCTGGTTTCTTTCTTTTACTAACTATCTTTAATATGTTAAATCCAAGACTAGTTTTGTCATAGAATGGTTTTCTATAAGATACTTGCTTATCAATCTTTTCACTATTTGAATATAGCCTCTCAAGTTGTTGTTTAGATTGAGTCAATTCACCTTTCACAATTTTGTTGTATTTCTCAAGTTCATCATACTGCAGTTTGACTTTATCAAATTCAGATGTTACCTTGCCAAGTTTAGATTTCAGATCTTCATTTTCATTCTTTAAACTTTCATTCTCAAATCTCAAATTTTCATTTCCATCTTTCAAGCTAAGCTTCAAATTTTCTATCTTCAATTCATGTTTAAGGATCACATTTTCTTTTTCTAAGTCTTCACAATCTTCAACAAGAATTTCAGATTCTTTCTTAGATTTTAGATCTTCTATCTTACCTTTCAATTTTTCAATAAGATTCTTTGCATCATCATATTTCCTTTTCAAAGTGTTTCTTTCATCAATAAGCATATCAATTTTCTCAAGAGGTTCTTCAAGATTCTTCTGTAATTGATCCATATCCATAGAGATCTTACTCAAGCTACTAGGCTTTCATTGAATGTTTCTTCTTCAAGTAACTGAGCTCTGATACCAATTGTTAGAAATAGAAATACTGAGAGGGGGGGGGGGGGGTGAATCAATATTTCACAAACTTTTACTTTAGCCCACTTATGGATATAACATATTACTTTAATGCATACAAAACATAAGAAACTAAATATCATACACAACAATAAATGTAAAGAACTCATAACACATGATATGTTCTTGAGGAAACCCTAGCCAAGGAAAAACCCTAGTGGGGATGGTACCCACAAAGATCCACTAATCAAAAGATATCCGGTTAAGGATGTTGACCTTGTTAGGAGCCTGTTACAATCATATAGTGTATCAATCCTGATTAAGGGACTATAGGCCTTGTTAGAAGCCTCAACCCTATTAGGAGTTGTAGATACAAAACCTAATTACCAGATGAGCTCATTGCCCAAAAAATTAATACAAATGTTTATTGATTAAAATATGGTACTGCTTACAACTTCACATCAACAACTTTCACTGCTATCACAATTTACATATATTACATGTTACATTTCAAGTATGCTTGGTACATCTTTATTTATACAAGATACAAACATAATATATTTCTCTTGTCAGCTTGGATATCTTTATCCAAGATTAAACATCTAGGATGCCATCTCTTTATAATATTAAGTCATTATTTTGACAAGCAAAATAATCCCTTAATTCATTTACTAGTTCCGTCTTCAAAACTGCACTGTCGGATGTACTCTGTCATCAGTAAAATAGTCATAACTTTGTCTGTACTATCTGTACTCTTTTGCACACTAAGATGGGGTATCCTTAGACACCATAGAGTCTATGTTCAATTGTGCAAAATTTTATCATGCTCTAGTGAACATCTCCCAAACAAACTATATCAAGTGCTCTGTCAAAATCACTATTTCATACTTAGACAATTTTAGTCTGAGATCTTCCATACTTACTTTCGAGCTTATGCACTCTTCATAGGGAACATATGTTGTGATAATAAAAAAATATATGTACATACCTCAGCCAAATTTCTAACATTTTTAATGCTTGGGCTTTGGGGATGGTGAAGTTAATTGTACCTTATGTTTTCTTAGATGTTGACTTGATTATTGTATTGGCTAGGTTGTATGAGCCTATCTCTAGAACCATTAGGTGTGAGGACCAGTCTATTTTTATTACCTTGGATAGGGGGTCATTCATGAAGGAATTTGATTTCTATGCCTCTTCTTCCATTGAAATTGATTTGAAAAAAGAAAGGGATAAGTATGCAAGTAGTATTGGATTAGTCAAAATTCAAATAGTTAAGCACATTCCCAAGTAGGGTAAATACATAGCCCCTCTCCCTGCAAGTATGAATGCCCCTTATCTATTCTCATCCCTCAATCACTATATGAATTTTTAGTGCCATGGGTTGTGTAGGGTTCTAGGGATAGATGGTAATGAAGAGAAAATGTCTGTTGACCTTTTAATGATAATTTTAGATATTCAGAACTCTCATACCAACACTGACTATGATTACATCTAGTATGTGATTGATAGAATGCATGAAGTGCTGATATATGTTAAGGAAAATAAGAGACCTATTAGGTTTATATATTAATCCCTCCTAATGCACTTCATTTTATACTACCATGTCAACCATTTTAATGCAAGAATGCTGAAGTTGAGGACTACTTTTGAGGGCCATCCTAACCCATTGCAATATTCATTAAGTGTTTGGAATTACATATCCAATGAGTGTAATTTTTCTATTTTCTAGAATTACTTTGTTTCTCTGATTCTTGGGTATTTGGGAGCAAATATAGTAAGGCTATCAACTAAGGTTTTGAAGTTGTTAAGGCCATTGCAGTATGAAGATAAGTGGCTAGGAAACCATAATTGGGGTGATTTCTACCTTGGGGCCAACTTCATAGTTCTTAGGGTTTATGGTTTCCCTCAACCCCCCCATCTGCTACCCAAATTTGTGCCTCGTAGAGTTTCTATGATGGAATTTATTTGGCAATTGATATGGACTGACAAAGAGCATTTGGCACCTCATAGGAAGGGTACCTTCACACTAAGGTAGTTTAGAATTGGAAGTTTCCTAATTGGTAATAGGGCACTTGATCAGGTCAGTAGTTGGCTCAATCACTTCAAGATGATCTCAAGCACTTGGAGGTATGTTGATCCTAAAGACTTTATCAAGACTGCTAGGATGACCTTGATCCCAAACATTGGGACAATCAGAGAGCATGAAGGCTTAGATGAAGAAGATGTGATAAGAAACATTTTGGATTATGATGAAGCCCAAAGAAGGTGGAGCAAGTATTTTGACTTGCTAGATCTAGAGGTCATACAAGAAAGCTGAGATTCCTTTTAATGGTTATTTCCTTGAGCTCCCATACTTGAAAAGGATGGAGAAGATGATAGAAATTCATGTCACCTTGTCTAATCAGTTGGAGGGGTTAATTGAGGATAATTTGGATGTACCAAGAGACTACTCTAAATCTGAGGAGTTTGATGATAAATCACAAGGCAGTAGTCCACCTCAACTAGGGCACTCACCAATTATTGATTTGATGCAAGATCCACCAGAGGAAAGAGATTCTTCAGAGCCACCATTGAAAAGGCTTGAGGTAGGTGAGCCGTCAAAGGAGAAAAAAAAAAAAAGGTACTTGATAGAGCTTCAACTCTTGTGCTTCGTAACAGGGCCTACCATCATAAGGTAAGAAAGGCCATCAGAGATGGAGAAAAGATTGTATCAAAAGAGGCAGAGGATTTTCCCTTATTGTTGGGAAAAGATGAAAGAGAGCTATATCAAGAGGAATTCCTTAGTGATGAGTAGGTCATCCAAAGTAAAGAAATCAAGGATTTCCTCATTTGGAGGAAACAAAATGAGGTAGTAAAGTCCTTTCCTAAAGGAATGCAACCAAGTGAAGAGACTATGAGGGCTCTAGCATCATATGACCCGAGTCTTGAAAGGATTACTATGGAGGAGGCTAGAGAGATGGTTAAATCAAGTGGAATGCTTCTAATTCCTATATGGGACTTGACCTCTTCCTTCATCATTGATTAGATAAGAAAAAAGCCAAAGGGTAGTTTGTCACATGAAGTGCAGATAGATGACATGATAAGAGGGAGTGGTTATGACCCTAAGTATCAGGTTGTTGCATTGTGGTCCTTGGCTCCTAGACCTCAAAAGTCATCTCTAGTAAGTATTGAAGATAAGATGGAAGGAGATAAAATTGTCTGGAATGTCCAAAACACTACTGATCTTGAGGTGTCCAAGGTAGTGACACACTTTTCTCACCTTAATGAGGTGAAAACTATTTAGTTTTCTGAAAGGTATGAAAACTTATTTGAAAATTCAATGAAGGTTTGCTAAGCACATATATTTGAAGCTCATGGAAATCATGAAAATGGAGGGTGAACTTGAGGATTTAAAATCTAAACTCGAAGAAGCTTCGAAGGTAGTTTTGCCTACTCCTTTGCAAATTGATGCCCCTCCTCAGCCAGAAGCAAAAGTTCCTAACCGACCAACTGAGGATCTAGAGAAGGTGAGATTGGATGCAGCCTTGAAGACCATGGAAAAGGTTGTGCAACATAGACATAAAAAAATAAAGGAGAAGATGGAGTCAGTCCATTAGCTAGTTATCTTGTTACATAAGGCAAATGAGAAAGTAATTGAGTCACTGGCTACTTTGGAGCCACTTTACAGTGCATGGTCTGGGAGGAATTTGTTGTTTGAAAAGCTTGATATCTTGCAAGAACATAGGCCTAATATCCCTGAGGTGGTGTCAGAGGTGTATGCGAAGATTAGATTGGTTAGTGATGTTTCAAAGTTCTTCAAAGGAAAATCAAATCAAGTAAAGGCCAAGTTGGCCATGTTTGACAAGAATTATAATAAGTATATGTCTTCTGTGTATAATGACGATGGAGGTGTGGTAAGTATTTATGAGTGGAAAGCATCAATGCATAAAATGGTGATTAGACAAGAGGCTTTCCTTGATGGTGATAGTGCTTTAGACCTGGATGGATGCAACAATATAATTGACAACTTGTTCAAAGTTGAAAGTGATTGTTTAAGGTTTGTTGCAGAGGTTAAGGGCATAACTAATTCCAAGTGGGATTTGTAGATCAAATCACTATAGGAAATGTAGAGTTATAATTGGCCATCTGATGATGATGTGGCAGCTTGGCATAAAATTACAAAGAAAAAGAAGAAGAAGCTAGTTGTCCAAGAGCTAGAGGCAGAAGAAGAGGAATAAAGTACACCTGACACTTGATCTAGAATTCTAGGGAGAGCATGTATCAAACAAAGAATGATGTAAGTTATCCTATAATGGTGGTCATCATTCATGCAACCAACTTATGTAACTACTCTCAAATATCTTTAGACAAAGGTGCCAACTATAGACATTCCATTTGTTTGGAAGTTGTAGTGGTCTCTAGTCTCTTTTCATAATTGTTAGTAATTTTTGTCTATAGTGCAAGTCACTTTCATGGCCATCCAAAGCTTGTTGCATCCTTTATTTGAGGATTCCAAGATGGCCAGTGATATAAATAGCATTTTGCTTCTTTTGTAAAGGGGTGGTTGAAGTTTTTTGTAAAGAAAGTACTGAATGTAGGACTTGACTTCTTTTAAGTCTCTATTAAAGTTGTACTGATACAGTTGAAAATCAATACAAAGATACTAGAATTTCATTGCTATCTCTTGTTGTCTTTATGTATGGATGATTTTATTTTCTTATGAATTAAATTGTAAGGCTCTTTAATGCATTATTTACAAGGTAAATATAGGGGTTGAGCTTAAGTTTCTTTCAAGGATAGAATAAGTCTTAAGGGAGGTCTCTGGGAATTAAAGATTCATATATGAATTTGATGGCACGGTTAGGAATTGGAAGAATGGATTGTTAGACATTTCATTTAAGTTTTAGTACTTTTGTTTTGATAGGATTATGTTGATGTAGGGTTTAACTCTAGCCAAATGAATAAGTCACTAGTTTTAGCTTGATTTGCACTTGTTCACCACCGAAACAATCAATAATTTTCTCAATTTACATTTATTATATGTTTCTAAATTGTGTCATATATTACAAGCACATAGATCATCATTTTTATGCTTTATAGAATCTATTGAGAAGAGGTAAAGTCACCTGAGTTTCATACTCGAAGTGAGGAAGGTTTTAGAGCTTAATACCTTAGCATTTAAATTGTGCTAGATGCATCTGTTGGGAGTATATGAGTCCTAATTTCAGCAATGTTCTGAATCTTTCAAATCATCTACATGTTTAAGTTCTAACAAAAATGGTGACTCTACTGGGGATCAATGTAAAAATGTTATAGATGAGTTTTATTTTTAATAAATGATCTATTGTATTTGTTGTAGACCAGCTATATTTTATTTTCCCAGTTTGTTTGTGAGTGGAGACTCTAAAAATCTGTGTCTACCAGTTGCTGGTATCTATAAAAAATTTGTTATATCTTGTTGTGACACGCCATGAGTCAGAAAATATTTACTAGGTCTTATTTCAAAGATCATCTAGAGAGTAATATGGATAAACTCCAAACACCTAGTAGGAGACAGTGGTCTGGGAGAGGTTTCTTCAACCCTAGTTTTCCCAAACCTATAAGGGATAGAATCCCTATGCCCATTCCTCATGAAGCTTCCTCCTCTTATGATGGCCTTGAAGTTAATAGGAAGAGAAAGCCTAGTGCAATTAATCCTATTCAAGAAGATGAAATCACTGATGTAGGCTTCTTTCCTGCAAAGGAAACCTTAGAACAATTAGGAGAGACTTCTACTATAGAAATCGCTTCATATGATTTTAAAATGTTAAGAGAGGAAGTACTAGCTTTGAAAAGAAAAGAACACAAACAATTATTCAAAATTTCCAAAAGAATGAAAGTGCGAGAACACCATATTTATGATTTGTTGATGGAGAGACAAGATCTCATAAGGAAAACAAAGAATAATGAGATCCAAGCTAAGAGTTTGAATCAAGATGTTCAAGGTTTAAATAGAGAATTGTTTGGTGATATAGGATCTTTGAGAAAGAAGGCAAATACCAGTAAACCTGACCCACAACAAGATGAGTTTTTAGAGGAAGGTCTTGTCCTTAGGAAATTACATCCCTCAGAAAGCAAAATAAATGAGGACCTTAGATATGCCTCAAAGGATGTTTCTAATAAAGGAAAGCAAAAGGTGATTGGCTTAAGTATTAATGAACCTAAGAATAATGTTGTTGCTTCCAACATTGTCTCCCAAGAAAACTTGGAATTGGAAAAGGAAAGAAAGGCCAAGGAGGATTTGGCTCTCCAACTTGAGAAATTGGAATTGGAAGCTATTGCTAATGAAATGAAAAGAAAGATAGCCTTCTTGCATGTTAATATGAATATGACTACCAGTAGCTCAGTCCCTATGAATTCAGGAACAATTCCCTAAAGTCATCCCTGTAACACAATTCTCAACACCCAAGTCTCAAATCCCAAACAAAATGTACTTGGATATGTTTCAAACACCAATCTAATGGACCTGTGATTGGTAGTCAAGTTGCAACTATACCTGGTCAAAGTGTTGGAGTAACAGCCCAAATACCACAAAATTTCCAAAGGAGACCAGTTCACTTAGATAGGTATTGGCCTTTGTTCTTTGATGGTATCCTTGGTTAGCCTAATGTCATCCCAAATGAGATCAAAGAAAAAATCCCTAAATTCACTGGAAATAATGTGATAACATGTGAAGAGCATCTAAATTTTTTTACAGATAAGATTAATGATTATGAAATTGAACATGAGGATGTTGTAATGAATCTCTTTGTTCAATCATTGATTGAGGATGCTAGGGATTGGTATAGAGGCTTGCCAAAAAATAGCATTGCATCATTGGATGAGTTTATGAGAAGTTTTAAGGAGAAATATGTTGAACATGTTAATTCAAGCTATATGCTTAATGAGTTTAACAATATCAAAAGGCATTAGAATGAGAGCATGTTAGAGTTTAATGGTAGGTTCCAAAAGGCCATGTATAAATTATTCCAAGTATTGAGGTTGGATAATGCTGTCTGCTTAACTACTTATTTCAATGCCTTGGATGGCAAGGTGTCATACCTTCTGAGAGATAAAAATCCTCTCACTTTGAGAGATGCTTTTAAATTGGCTATAAATATTGAAAGAAATAGGAAGGCATCTGTTGAAATGTACAAAAGGCATGGAGGAAGAATGTGGAAAGAAACAAGAGCACAAATTGCAAGGCCACCCAAAGATGAAGATAAGGTTGATAAGTTAGCCAGTGTGGTCACGAATCTATCAACAAAGTTTGAGAAGGGTGGGAGGAATTTTCAAGATAATACACCACCTTATCAGAGATAGGAGAGGCTCCCTAATTTACCTGATATGCCTTATAAGACAAAGTGGAAGGATGGAAAACCTGTCTTTGACAATAGTGAGCCCCAAAAGGGAAGGGACACCCCAGATCCTTTAAAGAAGAATACAACAAACAATATGGAGAGTAATCCATGGTGTGTGGCTTGTAACATGTCTCACTCACCTTTCTAGTGTGTTGTGGCTCAAGCTTTGGAAGGAGATGGTAGTCCACATGCAGGAGATTATGAAGAATCTGAAAATCCTGATGTTAATATGTTTACCACTGAAAGGATGGAAGATCTTTTGTCTTCCGATAATGAAGAAATTTTTACTAATATTGATCATAAAATGAGAATTCTCCCTGGTTATGAGCAACAAGTATTTACCCAATCTGATCCTAATGAATCTGATTTTGATTTTTATAGAGCCAATATGATCAGATCAGATTTGGATGGAATTCAATGGAGAAAGTCCAGCAAAGAATAAATTAGAACTTTGACTGTGGTTGCTATTTCACAAGCTAGGTCATTATACAATTTGAGAAATAGAAGAGTGGATGCTGATCAAGGGGTACCAAGGTCATTATTTTTTAAATATGATCTTCATAATAAAGAATCTTCTGAGCAAATTATTGCCAAAGGTAAAGGAGGAAACAATAAGAAAGAGGACCATATTACTGAATGTAAGAAAAATGAGGAAGTTGTCATAGACAAGGCCAAAAGGAAGGTGTGTAGAATAAAAGATACTTCATATTTTTCTACTGATCCCCCTACTTTTGATATGAGGCATGCCTTATCCCAAATGAAGGTTTCAATTCCTTTATTGGAGATGTTAAAGATTAAGGAGCACAAGGCATCAACTCTAGCTCTGATAAGTGAACAGGGTATGGATCTTGTTATGCCAGAAAAGAGATATGTAGTGACTAAACCTGAAACACTTAAAGATATATCAAAGTTTTGTGTTAGAAACATTGTGACACAAGAACCATCTTCTATTTATCCTTTGTATGTTACACTGATTGTGAATAATTTTCTATTAAAGAATTGCATGATTGATTCTGGTGTTGCTGCCACTATGATGTCGTATCATGTAATGAAAGAATTGGGATTACAAGTTGATATGTCCCATCATAGATGTTATGCCATGGATAATAGGGAAGTTCCTATTGTGGGAACCCTAGTTGGGATAGAAGTGAATATTGCTGCATTCCTGAAGGCCACATAAAAAATGTTAGAAAGTAAAGATCCCCAAGATAACTGGAAAAGGTAGGGGTGAAGTAGTTATCTGATAATTTATCCATTCAATAGCTTTAAACAATATAATCAATGTACTAATCAACCATAGATAGATAATAATACACAATTGCATAATAACACAAGATATGTTGACTAGGGAAGCTCTTGAAAAGAGTAAACCCCAGTGGGAATGATGCCCACAAAATGATGCACTAATATGAAAGTTCCTTGTTAGAGGATGGACCCTATTAGGAGTCTTATGAAATACATTCAGTACATATAAATCCCTGTTAGGAGATTTTGAATCCCTATTAAAAGATTCTAACCCGGTTAAGAGTTTATGGAAGACAGAAGGACCCACTGCCCAAACAGCTTCAAGGCAAGATCTTTGAACCCACTGTCCAAAAGATCTTAGAATTATTCAATAGAATAATATGAAATATATTACCTCCTTCACACTATGCCAAAACTACACTCTTTGCTACACAAGATCACAATTCCTGATCTTTGTACTCACAAGTCTTCCTTAATTACTGAATTAGCTCTTTTCTTCACTTCATGCATATATTCACATCTCACTCTTCATAGTACACACTACAATAAGGAAAAAATTCCTTCTTATATACCAAACTCAAATGATTACAAATGAGTTGGTCCTCAATTACAAAATAATAAATTCTACACGCTACACACAGAATTCACATAAAACTATCGACTTCCAGTTACTATAACTTTCTCCAAACATATCCTCAAAGTTTGCGCTATGAGACACATCATAATTAATGAGTCTCCAACATCCCTTTAACTATAAAAAATTAGATTCCATCCCAGCTAAGAGATATCCTCCAATTTCTGAACATCGCTACATAGAAACACTGTCTAAACACTGCTTTCACCAAAATGCTCATAACTCTTACAAATGAATGAATTTGTTTTTGCATTGTTAACCATAGGTTAATAACACACCAAATAACATACCATCAACTGTACAAAAGCCAATTTTCAATACAACATGTGTGCAAAACAAAACTATACCTGCTTTCCTGCTAATATCCAGAATATCACTGTGTTGACATCAATGACAATCCAAGTCATGAATGCAACAACAACTACTATAAAAATGACTGCCAAAACACTTTGCATTCATTCCTAACAAAAAATCTATGTGGTTTTTTTTTATACTAAACCTCATTATGGTATGCTTTTGTTAAGATAGTGGGATGTAGTACTAGGAGGAAAATTACAATTGGATCTGTCATATGCTACCATTGCAATCAATAGGATAGAAATAAGGTTGTATAGGGAACCCTACTCCTCAATGATGGTTGAAAAGGTTGGACCAGAGGATTTAAATTGTTTTGTAAACATTGACATGGACAATTTCATGGTTGAAGAAATAATACATCAAATGAAAAACACTGATCCAATAGTGGATGAGCTGATAATATAGCAGGATGGGCTTTGTAAAATGTATTTTGATGGTGGATGCTCCAAGGAAGGTTTAGGGGATAGTGTTGTGTTTATTTCCCCTTCAAGTACTACTTTCAAGTGTTAGAAAGTAAAGACCACCAAGATAACTGAGAGGGGGGGTGAATCAGTTATCTGATAATTAAACAATTTATCAACATTAACTTCAATAGCTTTAAACAATATAATTAATCCAATAACCAACCATAGAAAGATAATCATACATAATGACACAATAACACAAGATATGTTAACTAGGGAACCTCTTGATCAAAGAGTAAACCCCGGTGGGAATGATGCCCACAAAATGATGCACTAATATGAAAGTTCCTTATTAGAGGATGGACCCTATTAGGAGTCTTATGAAATACATTCAGTACATAAAAATCTCTTTTAAGAGATTTTGAATCCCTGTTAAAAGATTCTAACCCTGTTAGGAGTTATGGAAGATAGAAGGACCCACTGCCCAAACAGCTTCAAGGCAAGATCTTTGAACTCACTGTCTAATAGATCTTAGGATTATTCAATAGAATAATATGAAATATGTCACCTCCTTCACACTATGCCAAAACCACACTCTCTGCTACACAAGATCACAAATCCAGATCTCTGTACTTCGCAAGTTTTCCTTCATCATTGAATTAGCTCTTTTCTTCACTTCATGCATACATTCGCATCACAACTTTCACAACTTCATATTACAACTATTAAAATCATCTATCTCAACAAGGAAAAAATTCCTTCCTTTATACCACACTCAAATAATTACAAATGACTTGACATGTAAATACAAAATAATAATTTCAACATGCTACATCAAAATTACATAAAACTGCCGGCTTCCAGATACAATAACTTTCCAATCGTGTGACCTCAAAGTTTGTGCTATGAACCATGTCACCACCAATGAGTCTCAAAATTCCCTTTAATTGCACAAAATTAGATTCCATCCCAGTTAGGAGATATCCTCCGATTACCAAAAACCGCTACACGGGAATACTGCCAGAATACTACTTCCACCAAAATGCTTATAACTTTCATGAATAAATGAATTTATTTTTGCACTCTTAACCATAGGATAATAAAACAAAAAAGAACATACCATCAACTACGTATAACTTAATCTACAATATAACATGTACACAAAACAAAACTATGCCTACTTCTCTGCAAAACTCTAGAATATCATTGTGTTGACATCAATGACAATCGTAGTCATGAATGCAACAATCACTACAACAGAATGACTGCCAAAGGCTTTAGCATTCATTCCTAACAATCTCCCCCATTTTCATTGATGGAAACATAGATGAAAAACATCCAATGTTCCAAAAATCCAATCACTACTGCTCAACTGCACTGCTACTCATCATCAATCAAATCTTGCTTTGTTATCCTATTCAATCTCAAATAACAAATGTAGTTCCTGAATGTTTTTCATGATTCTCTCCCCTATTGACATCAATGAAAAAATTTTTATCACTATGTCAAACAATAGCTCAATGTCAAAAGACACTATTTAGAAAATACATTCACAAGAGTCCTCAATGACTCAGCTTAGATACACATACTCCCCCATAGAGGAAGTACCAACATCTAATCCAAAAAATAGATAGGGCCATAAACCACTAGACAGATGCAACCAATTGCATCATTACTCAAAAGTAGGTTGGGGCATAAACCCAAGCATACCTCTTAGATACTCAAATGTATCCTTAGGCAAAGGCTTAGTAAATATATCCGCTATCTGCTCCTTTGTGCTTATGTACTCCAGTCTGACTTCTTTATCTGCAACTTTCTCTTTTACAACATGATACTTGATCTCTATATGCTTTGTTTTAGAATGTAAAACCAGATTCTTAGACATACTAATTGTACTTGTATTGTCACAATATATGACAATAGGCTCATCAAACTTGATTTCAATGTCCATCAACATCTGCTTCATCCAAATTATCTGATTACAATGGTTTGCTACTACTACATATTCTGCTTCTACTATACTCTATTAGATACAATTCTTCTTTTTGCTCAACCAAGAAACTAAATTTCCTCCAAGGAAAAAGGCTCCACCACTGGTGCTTTTCTTATCATCAATGCTACCTCCCCAATCAGCATCAGTATATGCACATAGGGTAAAATCATCAGAATTTTCATACCACAGTCCATAGTCCATTGTGCCTCTAAGATATCTCAATATCCTTTTTATTACTGCATAATGTGACTCTCTAGGTTTAACTTGAAATCTTGCTACCATTCCAACTAAATGTTGTATATCTGGTCTAGTGTGTGTCAAGTACTACAATCCACCAATCATAGATCTATATTTCTTTTGCTCAACTTTTGGTGTCTCATCTTTACTAGATAGTTTATGTCCTATAACCATAGGTGTTCCAACTGGTTTACAATTCTCCATACTAAATATTTTCAACAAATCATTCAAGTAATTTGTCTGACTTATAAAGATACTATCTTTATTTTGTGTTATCTATAATCCCAAAACGTATTTCATTTCTCCAATCATACTTATTTCAAATTATGTCTTCATTTCATCAGCAAATTTGTCACTAGCTTCATCTTCTCCTCTAAAAATAATGTCATCAACAAAAATAACCAAAACTAACTATTATAAACTGAATTTGCACCTCTGATCTCAAGCTCTCGTAGTCTTGATAATCTAGTATAACATGGGAATCATCTCAAGGTTGTGGGATCTTTTGCTAACCGAGATGAGACCTCTAGATTCTAGGCTGGTTCCTCTTGGATAATCACCTTGATTTGCTCTTTAAACAAGAAAGTAATCTTTGAGGGGAAAGGGTTAGAAGGAATACATGAAAGGGAAATGATAGGAAAGAAAATCTACCTACTAGATGATGCACCAAAACTAGGGTTTGGATCTTAGTATAGAGGAATGAAACTAGTGAGAGGCTTAGGTCTGGGGGATCACAACTTATTGAATAGGCTTGCATTAGTATTTCATAATAGGGCCTAAAAATTAGACACAACCTATGACCTGCAAGCAGACATTCTTTTTAGCAAAAGACACAGGAATGAGACAGAATGATAGGGGCTAAAGAATCCCACAAACTCACTCAGATCAGACCAGACATAGTAGTGCACACATAGGCTGAAAGTAAAAGGGATTAGGAAAACTAAGTATCACTAAAAAATATTCATAAACTTCAATCCAATAAGAGATAAGCCAAACAGGAAAGCATAAGGATAGGAAAACATGTCATAGAATACTTTGCAAACATTTGTATTATCAATGAGAACTTACAAGATGTGGGAAACTAGAGAGCAGGAAGAAATGATATAGATAGTTTTCCAAGAAAAGAGCCTTTTCTCTGTTACAAAATGTCAATTCTGAGCTTCAAAAGCTCCAAAAAAACATTATATACATCCTTGTACATAGGCAGGAATCAAACCTAATTAGGGCCACAAATATTTGCAATAGAATAATCACCCCTAAAACTAGTCACTTCTGATCATAAATAAAATTGTACAAATATCTCAACCAATCAGATATCTACTTCTTGCATGCCCACTTCTGAATTGATCAACAACTTTGATCCATCTACCCCCCTGCAAGACTACTCTATCATGAATGTTCAAATCCGATCAGATCCTTGAAAGGACCCAAAAAATGGCAGCCTAAAAGATCTCTACAAACATTCCTAGCTATAATTGCCTTTGGAAACATTAATTCTCAGCCACCCACGCTTTGCAAACATCTCTGTAGAAGAAAGCCCACCAAAGCAATCACGCCACCCTTGTAATAGAAATGGTCAAATGATTGCATGAGGCTGAAAGGCTTCATGTGATCATGTGAAAACTCATTTGAAACTGCCACCACTTGACAAAGAAATGATCACATGAGGCTAAAAGGCTTCATGAGATCACATGACAACCTTTAAAAACTTGCCTCCGCCTTGCCACAAAATGACACCTCCAGCCCGCAAAATCCACCACCTGTCAAGCTTCACTGACTGCTAGCCACCCATGGTAGACTGGACATGTCACCAAACCGCAAGCTCACCAAAGCTTTGTTGACCGCTATGGGCTTGTCGCATGATCACATGCGGCTAAGAGGCTACATGAGATCATGCGAAAAGCTTTAGATGTTCATGCAATCTTAACCCCAAATTCACCTAAGGTTCATATTTCCCATTAGTCATGGAACCGCTTGTTTCTTTCTTAACCCCGGGTCACATCCAGTGACCATGTGAAAACCGTTGATCCTTGCTTCATCCAATGATAGTCACTAAGTTTTGAAAAACTTTTGGCATATTCCATTCTATCAGGAGATTACTTGACTAAGGGAAGTCTCGTAATCACCAGATAGAAAGAATATTCTTCTTTTTATTACGAGATTACCCGACCGAACATAGAATCAAGCCCACCTCCAACTGTGCAATCATGCAAAGCTTGTCAACCCTAAGCCTAGAACTGCCACGTGTCATTCCCCCATCCAATCTGACTGCCACATCAGCAAACACCTTGGCACCTCGGTACAGACCCACAACAACACCACCTGAAAACATGCTAACCACTGACGGTTTGTCACATGGTCGTATGGGCTCAGAAGAGCCCATGCAATCATGTGACCAACTACATGATGCTACCTGATAACCACTAGTGGCACTAGTTGACTACTTGTCTTGACTGTTGATCCTTTGCTGACATCACATCAATGGTTGTCGTATGATCTCATGGGATCGAAAGATCCCATGCGATCATGCAATAGCCATTGGATCTTCTCTACACTGGCATGGCCTTAGGCACTGGGACCTGCCTGATTGGAGTTGCATGCTTAGGGTTGAAAACATAGAAGGTGCTAAAAACATAGAGGGTATTCAAGCGAAGGTCAAAAACACACTAAATTTTTAGAGCAGAGAGGTCGAAAACACACCAAACTTTTAGATCAAAAGGTAGAAACATCCCGAGCCTCCAAAGAGGAGGTTGAAAACACACTGGGTTTTCACCACTTGAGCATTAAACACACTAGACTCTCAACACTAAAAGGCAAAAAACATAAAGAGCTTTGACACTTGAACACTTCTTTTTTGAAAATAAGAAACATGGCCAAAAATGAATGATAGGGAAATTTTGGGCAACATTTTGGTGACCTCTGCAGGATGTCAGCCTGCTAGACATTTAGACCAGTTGCCTTGACTCAATCCATTGGGCATGGAGTTATTTCTCAAGCACCAAAAACTTGATAGGGAGAGGGGCAAAAACTGAACCAGCAAGACAAAAATGTGCACGGGCACTTTTTGGAAAGTAGGAAACTACTCTAGAAAATAGGGGAAAGAAAAATAGGGAAACCGATCCTAACCTAAACTAACCAATGTAGAGACCTAGTTAAACAAAACCATTCACTGGCATGTTGAAGTAGCTACCTTTCCTTCTTAGGATATTTTGCATTGGACTCATGAGGATAGCTGTGAAGATAAGAGGCATACAAAGATTTGGCAAATGAGGATGCACTGCCTCTGTAAAAAAAAGATGAAGTTCACTCACCTCAAATGGATCAAATGGAGGTGTCCTAGTGAACTCCTTCTGGGCCAAGTATCTGATGGGGTAGCCTCTTGAAAGTTTGAAGGTAGAAATTTCATTGCTGGTTTCTCCTTTATCTTCATGGGTGCCCTCCATCATAGACAACCATGACAACTCCTCATCCACAGCCAGGGGACTGTCATCTTCTTCTTTTAAACCAACCAAGAGCTCATTACAATCAAGCTACATATACAAGCCATCCATGATGCTTCCCAAATAATCCTTGCCAAGGCTCTAGTTAACTTTTGTACATTGGGAAACCTCCTCCTCAAAAATGAGATCAAGCTCATGAATTAACATATCATCAGGATCAACCTCTTCTAGCTGCTGCAATTTTACAAAGGTGGCTATGATCACATCTTCCTCATCCTGCTCAACAAAATTAGGTAGCTCATCTAACAAGCACAAGGCATCCATTATAGAATCAACCTCCTGTTGATGATAGACCTTTTGTTCTGATTGACCTTCAACCATAGGCAATGACATGGTCTCTTCTGCATCATCAAAAAAAGGAAGGAGTTCATCATACAAATCAGCCAAGAGCTTAGGCTGAGCATCAATGTCCACCTCCACACCCTACTACTCATGTTCACCACAGTCATCACTCTGCACTGATACCTCAGACTTCTTCTCGTCCTTATCACATGAAAGCTCATTCACCAGTCCTTGCTTAGACACCAGACTAGTGTCCTTACAAAGGCTTGGCATCAGACAGCCAGGAGGTAGAGTCCATTATGGTATCCATATCACTTCATCATCCTGAGAGACCAGAGGGGCCTCTTGGGATGAAATTTTTTCTTGAACAGGTTGCTCTTGTAAAGTGGACTAAACCTCAAGCACAGGCTCTTGAACAAAATTTTTTGCCTTAAAACTTAGGATGTGAAACGGAGGGGGAAAGGGGGGAGACAAAGAAGGCATAGCATCTTTAAAGCTTGGAAATGAATACTTAGCAGGCTCCTCGTGTGTAGGTTCTTGAGAAAAATGGTCCCTCTAGCTTGGAATTTTGGGCCTAGGAGCCTCTTATTGAGAAATCAATGATCTTAACCTTGCTGTCTCCATGTCAGCCTGGCACCTATTCTCTTCTTGAAATTCTCTTGCCTGCTGCCCATCAACAAGAACCTCTATCATTTGGTAAGGAGCTGCCCCTTGCTCATAATTTTGAGCCTCCTACTCTCTTTACTCCCTGAACTCAGATACTTGTTTGACCAAATCAAGCAATAGAATTTTTACCTCTTACATCTCCTTGAAGTTTGAGCTCAAAGTCTGCATCTACTGCTGAATAGACTGAGAAGGGGAGGGTGGGTGGTAAGCATGATGGGGAAGCTGGCCTTTCATATGATTTTGTGTCTCTTCTATCCATGATCCATCCTTCTTTAGAGCTCTCTCATAACTTTGCACAAGGGCGAACTCATTTGGGGCATATTGGATATATCGATACCCTTGAGAAGTATAATAGCTTGGGGTAAAAGGAGGCTTTTGGTGGCTTTGGTAAGGCTAAAAACAAATTGGTTGAGCATTATTCTCATGATAGGATGGTGAGTAACTTGACTGTCCATAGAAACTTGACATGTCTACTCATGTAATCAGCTAGAACTTGAGTATGAAGATCGAAAACATACCAGCACTTGACTTCTTTGAAACCAGTAGACCTTCTAGAGTCACCAAATATGCAGCCAAATGACCACTTTTAGGCCTATAGCATGCTACCTACATATCAGAGATAGCATACCTTGAACATGAATCTGAACTTCAATCCCACCAGGCGTGCCAGAAATTGTTATACACTAAATTTGCACCTTTGATCTCAAGCTCTCATAGTCTTGATAATCCAGTATAACATGGGAATCATCTCAAGGTCATGGGACCTTTTGCTAACTGAGATGAGACCTCTAGATTCTAGGCTGGTTCCTCTTGGATAATCACCCTGATTTTCTCTTTAAATAGGAATGTAAACTTTGAGGGGAAAGGGTTAGAAGGAATGCATGAAAGGGAAATGACAGGAAAGAAAATCTACCTACTAGGTGATGCACCGAAACTAGGGTTTGGATCTCAGTATAGAGGAATGAAACTAGTGAGAGGCTTAGGTCTAGGGGATCACAACTTACTAAATAGGCTTGCATCAGTATTTCATTAGAGGGCCTAAAAATTAGACACAACCTATGACCTGTAAGAAAACATTCTCTTCAGCAAAAGACACAAGAATGAGACAGAATGACAGGGGCTGAAGAATACCCACAAACTCACTCAAATCAAATTAGACATAGTAGTACACACATAGGCTGAAAGTAAAAGGGATAAAAAAAACTAAGTATCACTAAAAAGCATTCATAAACTTCAATCCAATAAGAGATAAGCCAAACAGGAAAGCATAAGGATAGGAAAACATGTCACAGAATACTTTGCAAACATTTGTATTATCAATGAGAACTTACAAGATGTGGGAAACTAGAGAGCGGGAAGAAATGCTACAGATAGTTTTCCAAGAAAAGAGCCTTTTCTCTTTTACAAAATTTTAATTCTGAGCTTCAAAAGCTCCAAAAACAAATTATATACATCCCTGCATGTAGGCAAGAATCAAATATAATTAGGGCCACAAATATCTGCAATAGAATAATCACCCCTAAAACTAGTCACTTCTAATCATAAATGAAATTGTGCAAATATCTCAACCGATCAGATATCTTCTTCTTGCATGCCCACTTCTAAATTGATCAACAACTTTGATCCATCTACCCCCCTGCAAGCCTACTCTGTGATGAATGTTCAAATCCGATCAGATCCTCGAAAGCACCAAAAAAATGGCAACCTAAAAGATCTTTGCAAACATTCCCAACTATAATTCCCTTTGGAAACATTAATTCTCAGCTACCCGCACTTTTCAAACATCTCTGCAGAAGAAAGCCCGCCAAAGCAATCATGTCACCCTTGTAATAGAAATGGTCACATGATCACATGAGGCCAGAAGACTTCATGTGATTATGTGACAACTCCTTTGAAACTGCCACCGCTTGACAAAGCAATGGTCGCATGATCACATGAGGCCAAAAGGCTTCATGTGATCATGTGACAACCTTTGAAAACCTACCTCTGCCTTACCATAAAATGACACCTCAGGCCCGCAAAATCTACCACCTGTCAAGCTTTGTCAACCGCTAGCCACCAACTACAAACTGGACACATCACCAAACCACAAGCCCAAGCCCATCGAAGCCTTGTTGACCGCTAGGGGCTTGTTTCATGATCACATGCAGCTAATAGGCCGCATGAGATCATGCGACAAGCTTTAGATGTTCATGCAATCTTAACCCTAGATTCATCTTAGGTTCATATTTCCCGTTAGTCACGGAACCGCTTGTTTCTTTCTTAACCCCCAGTCACATCCAGTGACCATGCAAAAATTGTTGATCCTTGCTTCATCCAACGGTAGTCGCTGAGTCTCAAAAACTTTTGGCATATTCCTTTCTATCAGGAGATTATCTAACTAAGGGAAGTCTCGTAATCACCAGATAGAAAGAATATTCTTGTTTTTATTGTGAGATTAACCGAACAAACATAGAACTGGGCCCACCTCCAACTGCACAATTGTGCAAAGCTTGTCAACCCAGAGCCCAGAACCACCACGTGTCACTCCCCCATCCAGTCTGACCGCCACATCAGCAAACACCCTAGCACCCCGGCATAGACCCATAGCAACACTACCCAAAAACATGCTAACCACTGATGGTTTGTCACATGGTCGCATTGGCTTGGAAGAGCCCATGCGATCATGTGACCAACCGTATGATGCTACCTGATAACTACTGGCGGCATTAGTTGACCACTTGTGTTGACTGTCGATCCTTTGCTGAAACCACATCAATGGTTGTTGTATGATCTCATGGGATCAAAAGATCACATGGGATCATGCAACAGCCATCGGATCTTCTCTACGCTGGCACAGCCTTAGGCACTGGGACCCACCTGATCAGAGTTGTGCGCTTAGGGTTGAAAACATAGAAGGTGCCAAAAACACAGAGGGTTTTCGAGCGAAGGTCAAAAATACACCAAATTTTCAGAGAGGAGAGGTCAAAAACACACCGAACTTTCAGACCAAAAGGTAGAAACATCCTGAGCCTGTAGAGAGGAGGTTGAAAACACACTGGGTTTTCGACACTTGAGCAGAAAAAACACTGGACTCTCGACACTAAAAGGTAGAAAACACAGAGAGCTTCGACACTTGAACACTTCTTTTTGGAAAATAGGAACCGTGGCCAAAAATGAATGACAGGGAAATTTTGGGCAACACTAACAATCCATTCTCAATTTCTTTTGTGTATAAGTTACTATCAACTGTTCCTTTTGTAAATCTCAATTTTAGCAAATACTTATCTAATCTAGCATACCAAGTTCTAGGTGCTTGCTTTAGTCCATACAATGCTTTCTTTAGTTTACATACCATGTCTCCTTCTTGAGTCAAAGGAAAACCTTCAAGCTGCTCAATGTAGACTTCTTCTAGTTCACCATTCAAAAATGTTGATTTCACATCCATTTGATACACTTTGAATTTCTTAAATGCTACATAAGCCAAAAATATTCTTACCACTTCAAGTCTTGCCACAGGGGAAAAGGTCTCTTCATAGTCCATTCCTTCTTGCTGTGAGTATCCCTTACATACCAATCTTGCTTTGTTTCTAATTACTTCTCCTTGTTCATTCATCTTGTTCCTGAATACCCATTTAGTTCCAATCACATTTTTATCTTTAGGTATAGGGACCAATTCCCATGTCTTGTTCTTTTCAATCTAATCCAATTCTTCTTTCATAGCTTTAATCCAATGTTCATCTTCACAAGATTCATTAGTAGACTTAGGTTCAATTTGAGAAATCAAACATAAATGTACCTTCTTTCTAGTCATAACTCCTTTGTCCAAACTTCCAATAAATTTCTCAACAAGATGATGTCTTGATATATACCTGTTAGTTGTCATAGTCACTAATCTTTCTTCAACTATAGATTCTTCTCTATTTTCTTCAGCATGACTTTCATTCAACAATTCACTGTCAGTCTCAAAAAATTGTTTAGTAGTTTCAATGTTAGGTTGAGGGTTAGTTCCTTCATCAGATTCATAATCAAGCATTCTTTCCTAAATTTTAAACTTCTCATCAACTTTTACATTTGCACTTTCAACAATAGTTTTAGTTCTCTTATTGTAACATCTATACACTTTTCTTTTCAAAGAATATCCAAGAAAAATTCCTTCATCACTTCTAGGATCAAACTTTCCTATATCATCATCTCTCTTAATATAACATTTTCTTCCAAAAATTCTAAAATACTTAACTGAGGGTGCATGTCCAAACCATAATTCATAAGGTGTCTTGTCTGTGTGTGCTCTGATTTGTACTCTTTTCATTGTATATACTATTGTATTAACTGCTTTTCTCCAAAATGTCTTTGCCAAATCACCTTCAAATAACATAGCTCTAGCTGCTTCAGTCACTAATCTGTTCCTTCTTTTTGCAATACCATTTTGTTCAAGTGTTCTAGGGGCTGATAACTGTCTCTTAATACCATTTACTTCACAAAAAGTGTTAAACTCTTTAGATGTAAATTCTCCACCTGTATCGGATCTCAAACATTTAATCCTCATTCCTAAATCATTTTCAACTTTATTCTTCATGACCTTAAACTTATCAAATGCTTCAGATTTTTCTTTCAAAAATGCAATCCACATCATTCTTCTAAAATCATCAACAAGAATCATAAAATACATTTCTCCATAGAATCCCCTAGTCCTAGTAGGACCGCTCAAGTCTGTATGAACAATCTCCAACTTCTCTATAGATGTGAACTTCTTGCTAGGAAATGAACTCCTTTTCTGCTTAGCCATCACACATTCTTTGCAAATCATGTTAGTAGGCTTCATAATCTTAGGTAAATCTCTTACTGCAAGTGTAGAACTTAATTTCACAATATTATCAAAGTTTATATGACAAAACCTTCTATGCCATAACCAACTGTCATCAATCTTAGTCATCAAGCATGTCATCTTAGTAGGGTTCAACTGAAATACATTACCTTTGGTTCTAGATCCAGTTTCAATTAGATTTCCATCTTTATCCTTAATCACACAATTTTTCTCAGTAAACCAAACTTGATATCCCTTATCCACTAACTGTCCAACACTCAAAAGATTATATTTCAATCCATCAACAAAGTAAACATCATCAGTATTAGTCTTTCCATCAAGAGTAATAGATCCTATACCTTTAATCAAACAAGGTGCATTGTTACCAACTTTAACAACTCCTCCATCATAATTGTTAAACTTTATGAATTTTCCTTTATCACCAGTCATATGATGTGAACAACCACTATCTATAATCCAATCAGCTTTCTTTTCAACTTGGGAAACTAAGGCTTTTTCTTCTTTAATATAAGATTCAGAATTTTCTTCCTTAATTGCTACAAATCCTATGTCATCAAAGTTATCATTATCACTGTCACTCAAATGTCTTTCAATTCCTGCTTCAATTTCTTCATCATTTTCATAATAACATTCTTTAGATCTTCTAGACTTAAAATTGTTTTTATACTTCTTAACTCTCTTAGGACACTTAGATGCAAAATGACCATATTCTTGAGATGTCCAACATTTAAATATTTTCTTACCATCTGGTTCTCTTTTCACAAGAAAGGCAATACCTTCTTCAATCTTCTTATCTTCATTAGATTTGGATCTACTACTGCTAGCATAATCTCCATTCACACTTGTACTTCTAGACAAAGTAGGTCTGATGCTAAGAGCACTGAATGCTGTCTCCACTCTAGGTAGTTTTCCTAATAATCTCAAATTCATCTCTACTGCTTCCAATCTTCTAAGAAGAGTCTCTCTTGAAAATTTTGGTGTACAAGGTATCACTTGTTCAATCATCTATGTAGCCTACCTAAATACTGGTGTCAATGTTCTCAAAATCTTCCATATTACTTCATTCTCTGTCTTTTCACCTCCACAAGACTTTATTCTTGCAACAATTTTTGACATCCAACCAATATAGCTTCTTACAGATTCATCTTCCATCATTCTTATGTCTTCAAATGCACAAATCCAATTATGTAACCTAGCTTTCTTTGCATGTTCATCACCTTCAAAAGGAGAATGTAAAGCTTTCCAAATATCATGATATTTAGTTAAACCTTTTACCTGACTGTATTCATTCTTTAGAAGTGCTAATAAAAGTCCTTAACTTGCAAGTATGTTACACATAAATAGATCTACCTCATCTTTAGAACTCATTTCAAGATTGTCTTCTTCAATTATAGTCCTTTCATTCTTTGTAATCAACCAATAACCTAGTTCTAAACACAAGAGATGTGTCTTCATCTTTTCTTTCTAGCTGTCAAAATTTACTCCATCAAACTTAGGGCTTTCTTTCCTAAAATTCACCATAGATCTCCTTAAGTTTTTAAACTTCTCTTTCAAGGACCTACCACTCTAATACCAATTGTTAGAAAGTAAAGCCCACCAAGATAACTGAGAAGGGGGGGGGGGGGGGTGGTGAATTAGTTATCTAATAATTAAACCATTTATCAACATTAACTTCATTATCAACTTCAATAGCTTTAAACCATATAATTAATGTAGTAACCAACCATAGAAAGATAATCATACATAATGACACAATAACACAAGATATGTTAACTAGGGAACCTCTTGATCAAAGAGTAAACCCCAGTGGGAATGATGCCCACAAAATGATGCACTAATATGAAAGTTCCTTATTAGAGGATGGACCCTGTTAGGAGTCTTATGAAATACATTCAGTACATATGAATCTTTGTTAGGAGATTTTGAATCCCTGTTAAAAGATTCTAACCCTATTAGGAGTTATGGAAGATAGAAGGACCCACTGCCCAAATAGCTTCAAGGCAAGATCTCTGAACTCACTATCCAATAGATCTTAGGATTATTTAATAGAATAATATGAAATATGTTACCTCCTTCACACTATGCCAAAACCACACTCTCTACTACACAAGATCACAAATCCATATCTTTGTACTTCCCAAGTCTTCCTTCATCACTGAATTAGCTCTTTTCTTCACTTCATGCATACAATCACATCACAACTTTCACAACTTCATATTATAGCTATTAAAATCCTCTATCTCAATAAGGAAAACATTCCTTCCTTTATGCCACACTCAAATAATTACAAATGAGTTGGAATGTAAATACAAAATAATAATTTCAACACGCTACATCAAAATTACATAAAATTGTCAGCTTCCAGATACAATAACTTTCCAATCATGTGACCTCAAAGTTTGTGCTATGAACCACATCACCACCAATGAGTCTCAAACTTTCCTTTAACTGTGCAGAATCAGATTCCATCCCGGTTAGGAGATATCCTCCGATTACCAAAAACTGCTACATAGGAATACTGCCAGAATATTGTATCCACCAAAATGCTTATAACTTTCATGAATAAATGAATTTTTTTTTGCGCTCTTAACCATAGGCTAATAACACAACAAATAAAATACCATAAACTAAGCATAACTCAATCTACAATATAAGATGTGTGCAAAACAAAACTATGCTTGCTTCTCTGCTAAACTCTAGAATATCACTGTGTTGACATCAATGACAATCATAGTCATGAATGCAACAACCACTGCTACAAAATGACTACCAAAGGTTTTAGCATTCATTCCTAACATCAAGTACTCATTCTTATTAACCTTTGAATGTACTAATGATACTGCTGAGTATGATGCCTTAATATTGGGTTTAGATGTTGCTATAAAACATGGTATCAAATGCTTAAAGGTCCATGGTGACTCCCAATTGATTATAGCTCAAGTTAGATCTAAATATGCTGCTAAGGATGAAAGGTTGAAATTATACAAGCAAGCTGTCTGGGATAGATTAGAATTCTTTGAAGCTTTCAACATTCTTTGGGTAGAAAGGTCTAATAATATTATGGCTAACTTCCTTGCCAATGTTGCCTTGAAAAATAATGACATTACTCTGACTAGTGTATCTATGTTAGAAATCAAAACTAGGCCTGCTATCCCCAACAATGTGTATAATTGGCAAGTCTTTGAAGATGATTTTGATATCCTTAGGTTTCTTCAAGGTTTAGATCAATATGATGGGCCAAAAATAGATTTTAGTGCTTCAGAGCAGATTGTTAACATGAAGGAATGCATTATGGCGAATGAGATAGTACAATTACCCTCAAATCACATACCTAAGGGGTTAGTTTAATTAGAAGGGATGTTCAAGATAAATGATGGGTATATGTCTCAAAAGTCTAATACCAAAATGGAAGACCTAAAGGAGGTAAATTTAGGTTCAAAAACATCTCCCCAAATGGTGTATATTGGAAAGAGAATGAGTAGAGGGGTCAGAGGAAATTTGATAAGATTTTTGAAAAGGTACAAGCATGTGTTTTCCTAGTCTTATGATGACCTCAAATATTATAGAAAAGATCTATTTCAACATGAAATTATTCTAAAAGAAAACACCAAGCCATTTAGACAGAAACAAAGACCCATCAATCCCTTACTAGCCACAAAGATGCAAGTTAAACTAACAAAATTAAGGGATGATGGCATTATTGAACCTATTAGACATTCCTCTTGGGTCTCTAATATTGTGCCTATTAGGAAAAGCAATGGTGATATCAGACTTTGTGTAGATTTCATGAACTTGAATGTTGCCTCATTAAAAGACAATTATGGTTTGCCAAAGATGGAAGCTATGTTGCATAGAGTGACTGGTTGTGAGTTTCTATCTATGATGGATGGTTTCTCAGGATATAACCAGGTCTTGGTCAAGGAATTTGAATAATTCAAGACAACATTCACCACCCCATGGGGGACCTATGTGTATGTTCGCATGCCTTTTGGATTGAAAAATGTTGGGGCAACATTTTAGAGAGAAATGGATGTTGGCTTTAAAGAATTGATTAATGTCCTAATGGTTGTATATCAAGATGATTTAACTACATATTCTAAGAAGGCTGAGGATCACTGTGACCATTTGGATAAGGTTAGTGTCAAGGCTTTAGAATTTGGTATCTCAATAAATCCCAAAAAGTGTCAGTTTGCTGTGACTGAAGGAAAATTGCTTGGTCATATAGTGCCAAAGGAAGGAGTGAGAATTGACCTTGAAAGAGTGGAGGCAATCAAAAAAGTCCTTCCCCCTAAGAATATCAAATGTGTACAATCTTTTCTAGGATAGATTAATTTTTTCAGGAGGCTTATTGTTAATTTTGTAGAATTAGTCAAACCCATAGTTAAGCTTTTGAAGAAAGATGTGAAGTTTGATTGGAACTGTGATACTCAGCAAGCTTTTGAAAAGATTAAACAAGCAATCCAAGAAGCCCCTATTTTGATATCCCCTAATTATTATAAGCCTTTCTCTCTATTTTCCTTTGCATCTTTTCACACAATTGCATCTATTTTATTACAAAATGATGAAGAGGGATTTGAGAATCCTATTGCTTTCTTTAGTAAATCACTATAGTCTATTGAGCTTAATTATGAATTTATGGAAAGTTAGGCATATGCACTAGTCAAGGTAGTCAAGGCCTTTAGACCTTATTTAGTATGTGCTAAATTAAATGCATATGTACCCCATGCAGCAGTAAAAGACATCTTGAGTCAAAGTGAGGTCACTGGAAAAATGTGTAACTAGATTAACAAGATCGAAGAGTTTGATATTGAGCTTCGTATAGCCAAGCTTTTAAGAGGTCTAGGGCTTGCAAAGCTTATGAGAGAGGAAAACATGGATCTGGGACAAGTAAACAATGTAACCATTGATGGAGGAAATGTGACTAGCATTGAGATGCAGCCATGGTACACACATTATTCATTTTCTCAAACATGCTACTTGCGCACAAGAGTTGAATGACAATCAAAGAAGAAGCTTGAGGTTGTAGGCCCAAAGGTATGTGTTGATACAAGGTGATTTTTTTTGGAAGGATAATGATGGAATATTTCTTTTATGTTTAGAAAAATACCAATCTGAAAAGGTTTTGCATGAGATGCACTCTAGGTTGTGTGGAGGGCATCATTCAGCTGGGTCTATAACTCATAATATTCTAAGAGTTGGATATTATTGGCTTGTCTTGTTCAAGGACACTCATTCTTTTGTTAGGAAATGTGAATCATGTCAGAGATTTTCAAAGAAATTAAAAATTTTAGGTGCTTTGCTATTGAACCCTATGGCTATAGAAGCCCCTTTTTCTATGTGGGGCATGGATTTTATTGGAGAATTTCCTAAGAAGTCTAATGGAGGGCATAGTCATATTTTAGTGGCCACTGATTATTTCACCAAGTGGATTGAGGCCATTCCAACCAAAAAGGGAACCAGTGCAATAGTAATTGAATTCTTGATGAATAATATAATTACTAGGTTTGGTGCACCCATGAAACTGGTAATGGACAATGCTATGAGCTTCAGGTCATAAGAAATTACTGATTTTTGTTCTGAAATGGCAATAATTATGTCATACTCATCCCCATACCATCCACAGGCCAATGGGTAGGCAAAATCTAGTAAAAAGAGTATTCTGTAAATTCTAAACAAAACCTTGGAGAAAAACAAAAGGAGTTGGCATTCAAAGCTAAAATTGGCATTATGGGAAAATAGAATTGTTGAAAAGAAAGAAATAGGAAGGTCCCCTTTTGAGATGGTTTATGGTGTAAAGTCTAGACTTCCTATGAATAATTTGCTACCTATCTACCAGTTTATAAAAGAAGAAAATATGGAAATGAGTGATCCATTACAAGATAAGATGATTCGGTTAGTTGAATTGGATGAAATCAAGAGGGAAGGTAAAAAATAAAATTTGAAGTTATAATAGAAAATGCAATATCTTTTTGACAAAATAGCAACTATTAGAAAATTCTAGCCTGGTGATATGGTGCTTCAATGGATGCCAGGGCTGAGGACAAGGGAAAACACAAAAAAATTGAATCCTTATGGTTAGAACCTTTCATTATTCATCAAATTCATGGGAAGGATTCATATTTTTTAACAAATTTGAATGGTGAAGAATAGGAATTACTAGTGGATGGATAGTTCCTGAAGTTTTTCTTCAATTGATTCTAAATTTTCTTCCATGCACGATAGTTCTGTATATATGTACAGGTGTCTTTTCTTTCAGTTTAGATTAGGGTTTTGTGGTCTACCACCCAGAGATTCATGGTTTCTTGCTATGACTTGCATTCAAGAATACTCAGATAGAGCCATTGTTAGGTATATTTTAGGTTTTTTGAGATCTTGCTTTAGGTTGTTTTTTTGCCTCTACAGTGTCTTTATCTGGTTTAGGGTTTCATTTTTTCTCAAAATCTATCATATTTCTATTGGTAAACCCTTTCCCTTTGTCTTTTTTCCTTGGTGATCATTTTCTTAGTCCCTCTTAAGTGTTCCCTAGTTCCTTATGTTTGCACGTTACTTTTTGGTCACTTAGGTTCTTCAATTTGCACATGGTCATTCTTTTCTTGGTCTTCACTGAATCACGCAATACTTTTCATGTCCTCAAGTCTCTCAATGAACTAGCGACAATGGTGGGTCTTTTTTAAGCTTTTCCTTAGTCACCAAATCTCCCAATCTATGTCATAGTTAGTCTTTCATTTAGCAATTCAGTGACTGTTTAGTCTCATGTTCTCTTATTTCCTGACGGTTTGCTCTTTTCATTCAGTGAATAGGCGAAGCGGTTATCTCTTAATTGCTAAATTGAACATTCATGTTCTTTGTTTTTTGGTGACTCGGTGATGACCATTGATCATCTTTGGGATCAATGGTGAGGTTTTAATCTCAAAGTAAATGGGCCCTACAAAATTTTGTTCAACAATTCATTGATTAGTGCATGATTTCTTTTTCACTTTATTTGGCGGTGCTGATAAAGTATTCTGGTGGAAGGCAATGTTTTCCTTGGTCGCTAGATCTCATAAGAAATGGAGATGTTCTAAATCTTTGGGAGATTGAGAGAACACTATGTTTGTTTAATCTCAAAAATAGTTAGCAAAGTCTGAAAGTATTTGGCGATTTTGAGAACAAGGAAAATATAGTGGCATCTTTCCGCAATCTCTTAATCTCAGAATAATAATAATGTTTCAAAATTCTAGTAGTACAAAAAATGTAGTGTTCAATGAGTCATGATTATTTGGTAAAGGTTTAAAGGATCTAGTGACTCAACGATAGCCATTGATTGTTCTCAAGATCTACGGTTGGCACATGATCTCAAGATGTAACCTAAATTATGGTAGGCATTCAATGAATGGGTGATAAAGGGTGTTCACTCAATCTCTGAATCAAAATGTGGTTAAGCATTTCTCTTTGAGAACGTGAGATGCTTATGTTCACTAAATCATGGGATCAAGTAAGAGTTAAGCCTAGCATTCTAAGATTAAGAGTTTTACATGTTTGTTGATTCTCTAGATGTGACTATGGTCAAGGTGTCGTGTTTGTAGGTTAATAAAGCTTCATTGGCTAATTCTCTAGATGTTTGTTGAGCTAAGGAAAATATTGTGAGAATTGGTGAAGTCTTTGGTTTCTTGTTCTCTGAATTTAACTATGGTTGACCCATATGTTCTGATAACTAGAGATTACCTTCAATCGCTTACTCTCTAATTGTGGTAGGGTTACGATGGATTTAAAAGGATAATCTAAGGACCATTGATCATCTTTGGGATCAATGATGGTCACTAAATCTCCAAGTAAAGTCATGAGTTAAGAGATCACTCTGAGATTTCATGAATGGCCTTGTCACTAGATCTCCAAACTTAACCTAGGATTAGTATTTCTTTTAGAGATCATGAGATCCTTTGTTCACTGGATCTCCAAGTCAGGTCTAGTTAAGTTTTTCATCTTAATTAATGTTATGAGCCATTTCAATGTGGAAAAGGTACTCTACCAAGATGGAAAAAGGTAAAACATGGTCCAATTAGGTTTTAACAAGGGTTTTTATTAGTAATAAAGGGTTTTAATGCCAAACGTCCATGATCATTGCTCTTGTGCTTTATTTTTTATTTTTAAAATCATCTTGTCAATATCCATGCCATGGCTAGCCTTGATTTGAAAGTTGGTAATATGCATAACTGAATGTAGAAGTGACTTAGCCAGGATTTGTTATGATTTAGCAATTGTATGCATTCAATTCTTGAAGCTATATAGACAGGACTTCATGGCTTTCTATGCTCAAAGTTATTCTGAAGATAATTGAGATTAGTGGTGCTGAAGTAGTGAGTAAAAAGTAAAATTTACAGAACTATGGAGCTTTTTGTTTCATCAAGATGAGTCTTCCAGAGGCAACCATTGCATCATCTAGTGGAACAACTAAGGAGCAGGGTAGTGATGACAAGGGAAAGACCAATTATTCAGATGAGTTCCTCAGATTGCTTCCTAGCTCGAGTCAGAACAAGAAAGCCATTAATATAGCTTTTGAAGATCTCATGGACAAGTGTAGGGACCCTATCACTCCTTCAGGCTCAGGTTACATAATTTTCTCATACTTTTATAATAGAAGGCATAAGGCTATACCTATTTGTAATGCTTGGGCTTTAGATATGGTGAAGTTAATTGTGCTTGATGTTTTCTTAGATACTGACTTGATTATTGTATTGGCTATGCTGTATAATCCTATCTCTAGAACCATTAGGTGTGAGGACCAGTATGTTTTTATTACCTTGGATAGGGGGTCATTCATGAAGGAATTTTATTTCTATGCCTCTTCTTCCATTGAAATTGATTTGAAAAAAGAAAGTGAAAAGTATGCAAGTAGTATTGGATCAATCAAAAGTCAGATAGTTAAGCACATGCCCAAGCAGGGTAAATCAATAGCCCCTCTCCCTACATGTATGAATGCCCCTTATCTATTCTCATCCCTCAATCACTATATGAATTTTTTATGCCATGGGTTGTGTAGGGTTCTAGGTATAGATGGTGATGAAGAGAAAATGCCTGCTGAGCTTTTAATGATAATTTTTGATATTCATAACTCTCATACCAACATTGACTATGATTACATCTAGTATGTGATCGATAGAATGCATGAAGGACTGATAATTGTTAAGGAAAATAAGAGACCTATTAGGTTTATGCGTTACTCCCTCCTAATGCACTTGATTTTATACTACCATGTAAACCATTTTGATGCAAGAATGTTGAAGTTGAGGACTACTTTTGACAGCCATCATAACCCATTGCAATATTGGTTAAGGGTTTGGAATTACACATCCAATGAGTGTAATTTTTCTATTTTCCAGAATTACTTTATTTATCTGATTCTTGGGTTATTGGGAACAAATATAGTAAGGCTATCAACTAAGGTTTTGAAGTTATTAAGGCCAATGCAGTATGAAGATAAGTGGCTAGGAAATCATAATTGGGGTCATTTCTACCTTGGGGTCAACTTCATAGTTCTTAGGGTTTATGGTTTCCCTCAACCCCCACATCTACTACCCAAATTTGTGCCTCCTAGAGTTTCTATGGTGGAATTTATTTGGCAATTGATATGGACTGATAGAGAGCACTTGGGGCCTCATAGGAAGGGTACCTTCACACCAAGGTAGTTCAGAATTAGAAGTTTCCTTATTGGTAAGAGGACACTTGATCAGGTCAGTAGTTGGCTCAATCACTTCAAGATGATCTTAGGCACCTGCAGGTATGTTAATTCTAAAGAATTTATCAAGATTGCCAGGATGACCTTGATCCCAAACATTGGGACAATCAGAGAGCATGAATGCATAGATGAAGAAGATGTGATAAGAAACATTTTATATTATGATGAAGCCCAAAGAAGGTGGAGAAAGTATTTTGACTTGCTAGATTTAGAGGTCAGACTTAAGAAAGCTAAGATTCCTTTTAATGGTTATTTCCCTAAGCTCCCATACTTGAAAAGAATGGAGAAGATGATAGAAATGCATGGCACCCTATCTAATCAGCTAGAGGGGTTAATTGAGGATAAGTTGGATGTACCAAGAGACTAATCTACATCTAAACCTGAGGAGTCTGTTGACAACTCACAAGAAGGTAGTAGTCTAGCTCAAGTAGGGGACTCACCAATTATTGATTTAACCCAAGATCCACCAGAGGAAAGAGATGCTTTAGAGCCACCATTAAAAAAACAAAGGCTTGAGGTAGGTGAGCCTTCAAAGGAGAAAAAATAGAAAAAGGTATTTGATAGAGCTTTAGCTCTTGTTCCTGGTAATAGGGCCTACCATCATCAGATAAGAGAGTCCATCAGAATGGAAAAAAGATTGTATCAAAAGAGGAAGGGGATTTTCCCTTATTGTTGGGAAAAGATGAAAGAGAGCTATATCAAGAGGAATTCCTTAGTGATGACTAGTTCATCCAAAGTAAAGAATTCAAGGATTTCCTCATTTGGAGGAAACAAAATGAGGAAGCAAAGTCCTTTCCTAAAGGAATGCAACCAAGTGAACAGTCTATGAGGACTCTGACATCATATGACTCAAGTCTTGGAAGGATTAATATGGAGGAGGCTAGAGAGATGGTTAAATCAAGTGGATTGCTTCTAATTCCTGGATGGGACTTGACCTCTACCTTCATCATTGATTAGATAAGAAAATAGCCAAAGGTTAGTTCGTCATATGAAGTGAAAATAGATGACATGATAAGAGGGAGTGGTTATGACCCTAGGTCTCAGGTTGTTGCATTGTGGTCCTTGGATCCTAGACCTCAAAAGTCATCTCTAGTAAGTATTGAAGATAAGATAGAAGGAGAAAAAATTGTTTGGACTGTCCAAAAAATTACTGATCTTGAGGTGTCCAAGGTAGTAACACACTTTTCTCACCTTAATG
Organism: Chamaecyparis obtusa; assembly: GCA_027943335.1. Classification (NCBI taxonomy): domain Eukaryota; kingdom Viridiplantae; phylum Streptophyta; class Pinopsida; order Cupressales; family Cupressaceae; genus Chamaecyparis; species Chamaecyparis obtusa. Next base: position 437,034 of record BSBK01010680.1, read on the forward strand.
AGGCAAAAACCATTCAATTGTTTGAAAGGTATGACAAGTTATTTGAAAATTCAATGAAGGTTGCTAACGATGGAGATTTGAAGCTCATGGTAATCAATAAAATGGAGGGTGGACTTGAGGATTTAAAATCTAAGCTTGAAGAAGCTTCGAAGGAAGTTCCTCCTACTCCTTTGCAAATTGAGGCCCCTCCTCAGCCAAAAGCAGAAGTTCCTGACTGACCAACTAAGGATCTAGAGAAGGTGAGACTAGATGCAACCTTGAAGACCATGGAAAAGGTTGTTCAACATAGACATAACAAAATAAAGGAGAAGATGGAGTCAGTCCATTAGTCAGTTATCTTGTTACATAAGGAAAATGAGAAAGTAATTAAGTAACTGGCTACTTTGGAGCCACTTTAGAGTGCATGGTCTGGGAGGAATTTGTTGTTTGAAAAGCTTGATGCCTTGTAGGAACATAGGCCTGATATCCCTAAGGTGGTGACAGAGGTGTATGAGAGGATTGGATTGGTTAATGATGTTTGAAAGTTCTTCAAAGGAAAATCAAATCAAGTAAAGGCCAAGTTGGCCATGTTTGATAAGAATTATAGTAAGTATATTCCCTCAGTGTATAATGATGATGGAGGTGTGGTAAGTATTTATGAGTGGAAATCATCAATGGATTAAATGGTGATTAGACAGGAGGCTTTCCTTGATGGTGATAGTGCTTTAGACTTGGATGGATGAGACAATATAATTGACAACTTGTTCAAAGTTGAAAGTGATTGTTTTAAAGGTTTCTTGCAGATGTTAAGGGAATCATTGATTCCAAGTGGGATTTGTAGATCAAATCACTACAGGAACTACAAAGTTATAATTGGCCATTTGATGATGATGTGGCATCTTGGGATAAAAGTACAAAGAAAAAGAAGAAGCCAGTTGTCCAAGAGCTAGAGGCAGAAGAAGATGAATAAAGTACACTTGACACCTGATCCAGAATTTTAGGGAGAGAATGTATCAAACAAAGAATGATGTAAGTTATCCTGTAATGGCGGTCATCATTCATGAAACCAACTAATGTAACTTCTTTGAAATATCTTTAGACAAAGGTACCAGTTGTAGACATTCCATTTGTTTGGAAGTTGTTGTGTTCTATAGTCTCTTTTCATAATTGTTAGTACTTTTTGTCTGTAGTGCTAGTCACTTTCCTGGCCATCCAAAGCTTGTTTCATCCTTTATTTGAGGATTCCAAGATGGCCAGTGATATAATAGCATTTTTCTTCTTTTGTAAAGGGGTGGTTGAAGTTTTTTGTAAAGAAAGTACTGAATGTGGGATTTGACTTCTTTCAAGTCTCTGTTAAAGTTGTACTAATACAGTTGAAAATGTTAGAATAACTAAGAGGGGGGGGTGAATTAGTTATCTAGTGTCCCAAAACAAAATGTATAATTCAAAACAACTTCTCCAATTTCTGCTCCTCGATAAACAATAATAACTCTCATTGTCTGTGGTTTTACCAATTACTAGTCAAATATCATAATAGTTACCGATCAAATCTAACATGTAACATGTAAAGAATTATAACACACATATATCTCAATCAACACATAACACAAGAGATTTAACATGGAAACCCTATAAAGGGAAAAACCACCTCGGACCCGCAACCCAAAATTGTTCACTCTTCTAAAGTGAGGTCAGTTAAGACCCAACCTTGTTAAAGGTTTACAAACACACTGTCACGTGTGACCTTCTTAGAGGATTTTAGACTAGAAGTTATCATCCAACTAGCATTCACTATGGGGTTGATAGGATAACAATGTTCATTCTATGAATGGTACATCATAAGACTTTTAGAGTCCACTTGATTAACAGATTTTGACTGTATACAATGGTTAAATATGTAATAGTAAATGACCTACCTTTATACAACTTCAATTGCAGATTACAGATCAATATTTATTCCATACAAATCCTTCTAATCAATATTTCACTTTAGATTCAATATTGTATCAACTTACTGTCCATCGGTAATTTCTCTTAGTAGCTCGGTAATTATTTTGTAGCTCAGTTCTTACTAACCAGTATGATCAAAATGCATGAAAACCTTGTTCACATGATATTCCTACAGTTTCTACTTCTTCCAAATTTTTCCATAAAGAGATTATGTTCTCTTATATAGATGAGTAAATCATTTTCTTCTCCACCATTAGATTTTGCTACTTAACCACATTCATAGATTTTGTCGCTTCAAAATTTCTTAGTACTTCTGTCAATAACATGTTTGATTCTCATCCTTTAGATCTTTCCTAAATTTTGCCAGTCGTCGATCTGTGTAACAAACATTATCTGTTACCTTGATGTTATACTCTTTCCAGTTCATCAATCTTATTAGCTAAAATAATCATTTAATTCATTCTGTTCCGCTCGGTTAACAAAGAAATACATCGGTGAACACTACTTGGTTAATACTATGATCGATATACACTATACTCCGTCGGTGTATACTAGAAATGCTTCATTTACCGACAACACTACTTTGTGTCTTTCAGCTCTATACTTCATCATAGATGAATGCAACATAATAAATTCAATATCAACAAGTCATAGAATCATCAAAAAGTTACTCAATGTGATCCTTATCCTCACCTGTCATGTACATCTTTCCTCATGTAGATTTCTTTGTTCTTCATCTTTTTCACCTTTCTTTAGATGTCTCGGTATAGTAACTTACAAGATAAGTGTTGTCAAACTAGTTCACATCATTGAAAACATAATACTGATTTAATCATATTACATATCTAATTAGCAACTCCTCAGTGATCTTTAATCATAGATTCTTCAATCAGATTCCAAATCAGTTGTAGTTCAACAATCTTTCCCTTTGGCATTGATGGCAACTCAAGTAATATGAAATGTACCATACACATACCAAACATATATTCTACAACTTGTGAACAAAATGTTGTAAGTTAAATAGACTTAATATGTTTAATCACTACATTACTAAACTAGCATTAAATAATATAGCTTTACCATTCTGTAGTTGTGTTCTTTTCAGTTCTCCTATTCCTGCTTTTGTTCTCTGTAACTGATCTTCAATACTCTATCTCATTCAGATTGTCTCTCCCTTAGATAATTCTCATCGGTGCTTGTTCCTTTTCATAACTTGTTCCTTTTCATATTGTTTATCTCTCCCTTTGATAGCAATTCCAAAGAAACAAATAAAAAAACAATTATGTCTTCCTCTATATCTCTGAATATTGATATTCCAATCGGTTCAAGTTCTTAAACTTAATCAAAACCTTGAACATGATTCAAAGTGTGAAATATGTTGCATCAACATGAATGATCTTCTAATAAAAGTAGGCTGATGTAACAACTGGATCACATTAGTGATTGATAGACAGGGGAAGGACCCCAAGTCTAGTCCTCAAGTATTCAAATGTGTCCTTCGGTAGGGGTTTTGTAAAAATATGTACAAGTTGTTCTTTACATGTAAAAAATTCTAACTTCACTTGCTTCTCTTGCACTTTTTCTCTTAAGTAATGATACTTAATATATATATGCTTTGTCTTAGAGTGCATCACAAGATTCTTTGAAATATTAATAGTACTAGTGTTGTCACAATATATAATCATTGGATTAGTGATTACCTCATTCATTCCTTCCAACACTTGTTTGATATATACAATGTATGAACAATTAGTAGCAGCAACAACATACTCTGCTTCAGCTATAGACTGAGAAATACAAGCTTTCTTTTTACTTGTCCAGGTTACAAGTCTTTCACCAAAATAAAATGCTCCTCCGGTGGTGCTTTTTCTATCATCCACATTTCCAGCCCAATCAACATCGGTGTAAACTCTCAGTTCAAACTTCCCTTCCTTAAGATACCATAATCCATAATTCTCTATTTTCTTTAGGTATCTTAAGATCCTTTTTGTAGCTATTGTGTGTGATTATCTAGGATTAGTAAAAAATCTTGCAACAATTCCCATAGCATGTGCAATATCTGGTCTACTGTGAACTATGTACATTAACTTACCAATCATGGATCAGTAAAGTTTCTAGTTTACCTCTATAGTTTCATCCTCCTTTATCAATTTGCATCCAGTAGCCATCAGTGTTCCCATAGGTTTAGCATCTTCCATGCCAAATGTCTTTAGTACTTCCTTTATGTATTTAGATTGTGTGATGAATATTCCATCACTCTACTGAATCACTTGTAGTCCAAGAAAGAACTTAATCTCTCCAAACATAGACATTTCAAATTCCTTTTGAATTTCATCAGCAAATACCTTGTAGACAAGATCTGAGCCTCCAAAAATAATATCATCAACAAATATTTCAGCAATGATAATAGTATCATCAGTATCACCTTTCACATACAGATTGTTGTTTTCACTTGTTCTAACAAATCCAATACTTAACAAGTAAGTATGCAGTCTTTCATACCATACTCTCAGTACTTGCTTCAATCCATATAAAGCTTTATGTAATCTACATACCATGTCTTTATTGTTGGGATCAACAAATCCTTTAGGTTGTTCAATGTAGACCTCTTCTTCAAGTATACCATTAAAAAATGTTGACTTCACATCCATTTGATAGACTTTGAATTTCTTGTGTGCAGCATATGCAAGTAGCATTCTAACTCCTTCTAATCTAGCAATAGGTGAAAATGTTTCACCATAGTCAATGCCTTCTTCCTATGCATATCCCTTGCATACCAATCTAGCTTTATTTCTTGTGACTTCACCATTCTCATTCAATTTATTCTTGTATATCCATTTAGTACCGATAACATTCTTATCTTTTGGTCAGGTACTAAGGACCAAGTTTTGTTCTTCTCTATTTGTTCTATTTCCTCCTTCATTGAATTAACCCATTCTTCATTCTCTAATGCAACTTTCATAGTTTTAGGTTCAAATTCACAAATTAAACATGTACCTTGTCTTGTTTTGCTTCTAGTTTTCTTTCTAGCATGTCTGTCTCCAATGATTTGTGTTTTGGGATGATGTCTTCTGAAAAAACTAGCCAAAACTTGATTTCTCATGTCTTTCTCATCCTACTCAGGGTCATTTCCTTGCTCAGTAGCTCCATCTTGTTCCTCAATTTGTGATACCTGTTGTCTTGCATTGTTTCCCTACTGATCAGTTGTTACAGTTTGCGGTGTCGGTATATACTCTGGATGTTCAATGTAAGTGAATCTACCATAGTCTTCTAGTTCCTTTGTACTTTCCTCTATGTACTTATCATCAAACTCATCAACACAAACATTAGTACTTTCAACTATCTTATTTGTAGCCTTATTCAAACATTTATATGCTTTAATTGTAGTGGAATATCCTAGAAATATTCCTTCATCTCCTTTAGAATCAAATTTTCCATTTTTGTCATCTTTCAAAATAAAACATTTACTTCCAAAAATTCTGAAATAACTTATAGTAGGTTTGTGTCCAAACCATAGTTCATAAGGTGTTCGGTTGGAGTCCTTCTTCAATTGTACTTAGTTAAGAGCATACACAGCTATACTGATAGCTTCCCTCCAATATGTCTGAGCAACATTCTTTTGTATCATCAATGTTCTAGCACAGTCAATTATAGACCTGTTCCTCCTTTCAGCAATGCCATTTTGTTGAGGTGTCCTCAGTGTAGATACCTTTCTTTTGATTCCATGCTCATTACAAAAATTAGTAAATTCATCAAAGATAAATTCACCTCCTCTATCAGATCTTAAGCATTTTATTTCCTTTCCAGTTTCTTTCTTTACCTTAGCTTTATACCACTTAAACATTTTGAAAGCTTTAGATTTCTCTTTTAGGAAAATAATAGTCATTAGTCTAGTATAGTCATCAACACAAAGAATAAAATATCTATCACCAGAACAACTCTGAGTTCTCATAGGACCACATAGATCAGTATGAACCAACTCAAGTATCTTCTTTGTTGAATAGTCTTTTCTTTTAAAACTAGACTTAGTCATCTTACCTTTCTAACATTCATGGCACATGGCATGATTAGGTTTTGTCAAGTTAGGAAATCCTCTAACTCTTTTCTTTCTACTAATCTTGATCATGTTGTCAAAGTTCACATGGCATAACCTTCTGTGCCACAACCAATAATCTTCATCCTTTATTAACAAACAAGAAGACTGATCCATATCAAGATAGAATAGATTACCTCTAGATTGTGTACTAGTTCCGACAAGTCTTCCTCCATCATCATAGATCTTCACCTTTTTGCTCTCAAAAGCTAATTGGTGGCCTGAATTGTTCAGCTGAGCCACACTTAATAGATTATAGTTTAGTCCATCTACCCAGTATGAATTTTCACATTGTAATCTGTCATTTATCATTAATGAGCCTTTACCTCTTACCATACAAGGTGCATCATTTCCCATTCTCATAGATCCTCCATTATATTCAACAAGATGATCAAACTTCTCTACATCACTGATCATATGATGTGTACAGCCACTATCTATGATCCATGTATCATTTCTACTTACTTTAGAGATTAGTGTTGTCTCTTCATGTTTCTCTTCCTCTTCTAAGTCATCTTTCATAGCAACAAATACAACTTCTATGTCATCTTCAGAATTAGATTTAGTTTCAATATCTTTGGCTATGTAACATACATTTTTCTCTTTTTCATCTCAGTTGTCTCTATTGTTGTGTTGGTAGCCTCTGTTGACTCTTCTCCCATAGCTTCCTTCAGATCGGTCTTTGGATCTATCATCATCTTTCTTCTGTGGACATCTAGCAGCAATGTGATTGACTTCTTTACAATGAAAGCATGCCAAAGGTAGCTTACCTCTATACCTTCCTTTTCCTTTGGGAAATCTTCTGGCCATAAGTGCTTCAAGCTCATCAAGTTCATCATCGGTATTGTCATCACTATCACAATTCTTACTATTCTTGCTAGACTTTCCAATCTTCAAAGAAGACATGAAAGAGGATTCAACAGAAGGAACAACACTATTATCAAAATTGTTTAATTTAAAGGTTGTAAGTTTACCAATTGTAGTGTCAAGAGTAAGGTTGGATGTAGCTCTTGTTTCATGAATTATAGAAATCTTGATTGCATAAACTGGTAGCAAAGTTTTGAGAATCTTTCTTATCACTGTTTCATCATCAATTACTCCATCAGATGCTCTAATAGCATGTACCACCTCTTTGAGTCTATTTGAATATTGGACAATGTTCTCACCTTCTTTCATTCTCATATCATCAAATCTACCTCTTAGATCTCCATTGTATATTTGTGTTAATTTATCCCACATTCCTTTGTTAATCGTGCATGTCTTGATATCTTCAAATTCAGCATCAATACAGGCAACAGCAAGTTCCATCATAGTAACATTGTGTTCATGCTTGTCCTTCAGTTGATCAAGAGTTAAGGGACCAATGGGTTGTTGTATGTAGCCATTCTCCATCAGATCTAGTGCTGAGTTCCCAATTCTAGATATGTGCAGCTTCATTCTGCTTTTCCATACTGCGAAGTTCTCTTTGTTCAATTTTGGTACTTCCCTCTTATACATCTTGAGATCTTTATGCCTAAGTCCTTAAAACTCTGTTCCAAGCAACCAGAGCTTTGATACCAATTGTTAGAATAACTGAGAGGGGGGGTGAATTAGTTATCTAATGTCCCAAAACAAAATGTATAATTCAAAAGAACTTCTCCAATTTCTGCTCCTCAGTAAACAATAATAACTCTCACTGTCTGTGCTTTTACCGATTACCAGTCAAATATCATAACAATTACCGATCAAATCTAACATGTAACATGTAAAGAATGATAACACATAGATATCACAATCAACACATAACACAAGAGATTTAACGTGGAAACATTGTAAAGAGAAAAACCACCTGGGACCGGAAACCCAAAATTGTTCACTCTTCTGAAGTGAGGTCAGTTAAGACCCAACCCTGTTAAAGGTTTACAAACACACCGTCAGGTGTGACCTTGTTAGAGGATTTTAGACTAGAAGTTATCATCCAACCAGCATTCACTATGGGGTTGATAGGATAAATGTTCATTCTATGAATGATACATCATTAGACTTTTAGAGTCCACTCGGTTAAGAGATTTTGACTATATACAATGGTTAAATATGTAACAGTAAATAACCTGCCTTAATACAACTTCAATTGCAGATTATAGATCAATATTTAGTCCATACAAATCCTTTTGAGCAATATTTCACTTCAGATTCAATACTGTATCAACTTACTATCCATCGGTAATTGCTCTCAATAGCTCAGTAATTGTTTTGCAACTTGGTTCTTACTAACCAGTATGATCAAAATGCATGAAAGCCTTGTTCACGCGATATTCTTGTAGTTTCTACTTCTTCTGGCTTTTTCCATAAAGAGATTATGTTCTCTTATATAGACAAGTAAATCATTTTCTTCTCCACCATTAGATTTTTCCGCTTAACCACATTCATAGATTTTTCCGCTTCAAACTTTCTTGGTACTTTTGTCAATGACATGTTTGATTCTCATCCTTTAGATCTTTCCTGAATTTCGTCATCCGTTGATTTGTGTAACAAACATTATCTATTACCTCGATGTTATACTCTTGCCAGTTCATCAATCTTATTTGCTAAAATAATCATTTAATTCATTCTATTCCACTCGGTTAGCAAAGAAATGCATCGGTGAACACTGCTTGGTCAATACTACGATCGGTATACACTATACTCCATCGGTGTATACTAGAAATGCTTCACTTACCAAGAACACTGCTTTGTGTCTTTCATCTCTATACTTCATCATAGATGAATGAAACATAATAAAGTCAATACCAACAAGTCATAGACTCATCAACAAGTTACTCAATGTATTCCTTATCCTCATCTGTCATGTACATCTTTCCTCATCTAGATTTCTTTGTTCTTCATCTTTTTCACCTTTCTTTAGATGTCTCGGTATAGTAACTTACAAGATAAGTGATGTCAAACTAGTTGACATCAATGACAACATAATACTGATTTAATCATATTACATATCTAATCAGAAACTCCTTAGTGATCTTTAATCACAGATTCTTCAATCAAATTCCAAATTAGTTGTAGTTCAACAAAAAATCAATACAAAGATACCGAAATTTCATTGCTATCTCTTGTTGTCTTTATGTATGGATGATTTTATTTTCTTATGCATTAAATTGTAAGGCTCTTTAATGCATTGTTTACAAGGTAAATATAGGGGTTGAGCTTAAGTTTATTTTAAGGAGAGAATAAGTCTTAAGGGAAGTCTCTAGGAATTAAAGATTCATATATGAATTTGATGGCAGGGTTAGGAATTGGAAGAATGGATTGTCAGATATTTCATTTAAGTTTAAGTACTTTTTTTTCTATAGGATTCTATTGATGTAGGGTTTGACTCTGGCCCAATGAACAAGGCACTAGTTTTAGCTTGATTTTCCCTTGTTCACCACAAAAAACAATCAATAATTTTCTCAATTTACATTTACTATATGTTTCTGAATTGTGTCATCTATGGAAAGCAAATAGATCATCATTTTTATGCTTTATAGAAGCTATTGAGAAGAGGTAAACCCACATGAGTTTCATACTTGAAGTGAAGAAGGTTTTAGACCTTAATACCTTAGCATTTAAATTGTGCTAGATGCATCTATTAGGAGTATATGAGTCCTAATTTCAGCAATGTTCTGAATCTTTCAAATCATCTACATGTTTAAGTGCTAACAAAACCTGTGACCACAATTAAATGCACATGTCATCTTTAAAAGAGATCCAAAATAAACAACTTGATAAGCAAGGAAATTGAGTGCCAGAAAAGCATTACCAAGCACCAGGGAATTAACCAAGTGCCAAAGAGATAACTAACCAACATCGGCGAATAAAGGAAACTGAGAAACACCGAACCATCTCAGTCAAAGAAGGAACTGAGAAACACTAAAAACTACAAACATCTTTTTGGTGACACAAAATTGCCAAGGACCCAAGATGCTCCTGCATCAGACACCTGGGTTTATTTGAAAATGATTCTCTAAATCATGAAACTAGTATGATTCGAGTTGCATCCAACTTAGACTATGAAATCCATGAACTATCTCCAATTGGTCTCTTCTTCCACTTTACTAGATATTCCATATACTATTTTCCTCTTGTATTTCTGCCAATTCTTTACTCCAAAATATACTCAACTTCTTCAGTCTACTTCTTAGGATAATCCATTGGTACTATCATTTCTTCATCTGATTCATGATACTCATACAAATCAAAAATGTTGAAAATAGGTGATATATCTATGTCATTGGGTACCTCAACCTCGTATGCATTTCCACTATCAAATTTCTTCAGAATCTTGCAAGGCCCAAACTTGATGCAGGAGCATCTTAAGTCCTTGGCAATCCTATGTCACCAAAATATTTTGAAGTTTGTCTATGTTTCTCGGTTCCTGCTTTGACCGAGTTGGTTCGGTATTGCTCAGTTTACTATGTTTGCCGATGTTGGTCAATTATCTCTTTGGCACTCAGTGAATTTCCTTGGCACTTGGTGATGCTTGTCTAGTGCTCAGTAACCTTATTTACTAATGGGTTTATTTTGATTTCTTGTTGAGGCCGACTTGTGTATTGATTATGGGTAGTGGATTTAATGCTAGTATCCATCATTGGGAATCTTGTGGTCCCAGATCTAACAATTACTTCTATTGATTATGGATCTGAAGGCCGACTTAGTTCAGTATCCTCTTGTATAAGTATAGTTGTTTGGTTAGAGTTTAGGGAGTCAATTTTAGAGTTTAGAAGATAGATAATTGGAGAGTGTTCACAAATCCTCACATGTTTGAGGACTTTTGTAATTCATTGTAATATCTGGCCATAATCGAGAAGGTCTTACATTCCAGCATGTATGAATCTATTTGATGAAAGTTAATGAAAGATCCTACTTTCTCTCTGTCACTATGTTTTGTGTGCTTCTACATGTTGTTGTGAAGACTAGATCATTAGGGTGTGCCATTTTTTGGACCCTCTTGACCCTACCTTTGCGTCAGGTGGTATCAGAGTGAGGTGAGATCTAGATCTAGGTCTATGGATCTAGGTTTGTAGGTTCCTTATTGGACCTAGTTGAATTGTTGTTGGGTGGTAGATTGCGATCTGACCTGCAATTGTAGAGGGTTGTCAAGATGGTTCATGGGAGGCAAGAAGTGGATCTAGGATTGGAAGGAATGTTGAAACAACTTGCTGCTAGATTAGAAGTTGTGGAAACAACCCAAAGAAGAGGTAGACAGCTTGAATATGTTAGTGATGCTAAAATTGAGGAAGAACAAGTGAATGCAAAACCTACACCTATGATGGATCAGGGTGAGGAAAGTTCTTGAAGGCTTTGACAAGTTTGAAGTCAACACCACATTTCAATCCTCCTGAGTATAGTGAGAAATTGGATTTTGATGAATTGATATACTGGATCACTATGATGGAAAAGTATTTTGAGTATGAAAAGTGAAAATTGTAGGCACAAAGTTGAAAGGTCATGCATCCTTGTGGTGGGAACATCTGCAATTGGATTGGAAAAAGAAAGGCAAAGACAAGATCAAGTTATGGAACAAAATGGTAAATAAGTTAAAAGGAAAGTTCTTACCTTTTGATTATCAAATTAACCTAGTTAGGAGAATGCAAAGTCTAAAGTAGAAAGATAGCTTGGTAAAAGAGTATACTGAGGAATTCTATAGACTAGATATCAGATCTAGACATGATGAGGATGATGTGGAAAGAATTGCTACATACATGAATGGTTTGAGGGTTTCCATCCAAGAGGAAATCGGTTTGGTCAAATTGGAGAACATTGAAGAGGCTTATCAATTTTCTTTGAAAGATGAGGATAAATTGAACAAGAGACATGAACAAAGACAATGAGGGTTAGGTGGTAGATTCCTTAGAGGAAGAGGTAAATCTAATGGTGAAAATGGTAGATCTGAACCTGAAAAGATAGATCCGAATAAAGGCAAGGCCGAGTGGAAAGGTGAAAGTTCATCTAGGGGCAGAGGCAGCAACTACCAAGGTTGTTATGGTAGAGGTAATTTCCAAGGAACTTGTTACAATTATGGAGAAGAAGGACATATATCTTTTGAATGCACACATGCTATTAAGAGGGCTAGTAGCAGTAGAAATGCTTTGGTGCAAGAAGAGTCACCTAATGAACCTGAGAAGGAAAATAACTTGATGATAAGAAGAGCACTATGGAATGAAAGTAAAAAGGAAGATCCGGTAAGGAAAAGTTTGTTCAAGACTAGATGTAGAGTTTTTGACAAAGTTTGGAAGGTTATCATTAACAGTGGTAGCTCAGAGAATCTAGCATCTGAGGAAATGGTCACAAAGTTATAGTTGAAAAGATTGGAACATCTAAAGCCCTATCATATTTCATGGATCAAAGATGAGCATACACTCTTGGTAAGTGAATAATGTTATGTGAATTTAAAAATTGGAAAGTACTATGATAAGGTGTTGTGTGATATTATGCGTATGGATTATTGTCATATTTTGTTGGGTAGACCTTGGCAATATGATAGACATGCTATATATGATGGAAGATTGCATAAGTATACTATTGTGGCTGATGCAAGAACCTGTTAGTTATGTTTCTATATCTGTGAAAGTTTTCTTGATAGAAGGAAGAAAATTTCTGAACTCTTTGAGGAAGAATGATGTATGTTTTACTATAATTCCTAATAAATCAAGTAAGAAAATAGAGGATAGTGTCCTTGAGGATATTGATAAGTTACTCACTGAGTATAGTGATATCATTTCTGATAATGTACCTGATGGTTTGCCACAAAAAAGAAGTATTGATCATTGCATGGATCTAATCCCTGGAGCTAGTTGACTGAATAAGGCACCTCATCGGTTGACACCTACCAAGAATCTAAAATTGAGCTGACGGATTCAAGATTTGCTGGATAAAGGTTTCATCATAGAAAGTTTGAGTCCTTGTGGAGTACCTGTGGTATTGGGACCTAAGAAGAATGGAGAATGGTGAATGTGTACTGATTCCAGATAAATCAATAAGATAATAGTAAAGTATAGGTTTCCTATACCGAGAATGGATGATATAATGGATAGTCTGACTGGAGCAAAGTATTTCACAAAGATTGATTTGAAAAGTGAGTATCATCAGATCAAAATCAGAGAAGGTGATGAGTGGAAGACTTCTTTCAAGACAAAATAAGGTTTGTATCAGTGGTTGGTTGTGCCTTTTGGTTTAACTAATGCACCGAGTACTTTTATGAGGTTGATGAATGAGGTTTTGAAGAAATTCTTGGGTAAGTTTGTGATTGTATATCTTGATGACATTTTGATATTTAGTAAGACCAGAGAAAAACATTTTTTGCATGTTAGACAATTTTTGTAGAGGATGAAAGAAGAAAAGTTGCTGATAAATCTAAAAAAGTGTTCATTCATGAAAGAGGAGATTGTGTATTTGGGATTTGTGATCTCAGTTGATGGTTTGAAGATGGATTCTGAAAAGGTTGAAGCTATTTTGAATTGGCCTACACTTGTGAATGCTAATGAGGTAAGATCTTATCATGGTTTGGAAAGTTTTTACTGAAAGTTCATAAGGAATTTCAGTTCAATTTATAATGCTATGATTGAAACTATGAGAGGAGATAAGAGAGAATTCAAGTGAACACATGCAATTAATAAATGTTTTGAGACCCTGAAGCAGAAGGTTGTTGAATTGCCTTTTTGGCACTACATGATTTCAATAAGGTATTTCAAGTGGAATGTGATGCAAGTGGAAGTGCAATTGGAGCTGTGTTGAGTCAAGAAGGTAAACCTGTTGCTTTCTTTAGTGAAAAGTTGAATGATGCTAGAAGGAAATATTTTATGTATGATCTTGAATTCTATGCTATTGTCCAAGCACTAAAGAAATCGAGACATTATTTGATACCGAGTGAATTTATGTTGTATACCAATTATAAGGCTTTATAGTATTTGGGTAGTTAGAATAAGTTGAATCAAAGACATATGAAATGGGTTGAGTACTTGAAGAGTTATAAATTTGTGATAAAACATAAGAGTGGAGTCACTAACTGAGTTGTTGATGCATTGAGTAGAAGAAGATATTTGATGACCGAGATGAAAATTGAAGTTTTTGGTTTTTATGAAATGAGAGATTTGTATGAAATTGATCTTGATTTTTCTAAGTCATGGAGAAAGTGTAAAGAACTTATTCAAGATCAACCAAGTACGAAATGAGAAGAATATTTCATTCAAGAAGGTATGTTGTTTAAAGGTATTCAATTGTGTATACCGAGAGGACAAATGAAAACTAATCTGATAAAGGAGAAACATAGTAGTGGTTTGGCTAGACATTTTGGTATTGATAAAACATTGAATTTTCTTAAGGAGAAATACTTTTGGCCTTAGTTGTATAAAGATGTTAAAAAATTTGTAAAAAGTTGTGGAATTTGTCAAGTTGCAAAAGGAGTAAGTCAGAATATTGGATTGTATACACTGATTGTTGTTCTTGATAAACCTTGGAGCGACATCAGTATGGATTTTGTTCTTGGCTTATCGAAGACAGTAAGAGGTAATGATTCTATATTTGTTATGGTAGATAGATTTTATAAGATGGCACATTTTATACCTTGTAGAAAGACATTAGATGCAGTACATGTAGTAGATCTTTTCTTTAAGGAAATTGTCTAATTGCATGGATTACCAAGGAGTATTATCTCTAACTGAATAGTAAATTTGTTGGATACTTTTGGAAGACCCTTTGGAAGAAATTTGGCACTGAGTTGAAATATAGTTCTACATTTCACCCACAAACCAATGGATAGACAGAAGTTGTGAACATAAGTTTGGGAAATCTTTTGAGATGTTTAGTTGGAGACACACCAAGTAATTAGGATTATGTGTTGGCACAAGTAGAGTTTTCATACAATAATTTAGTGAATAAGAGTACTGGAAAGGCACCTTTTGAGATTGTAAATGGCTTACAACCAAGAGGTATATTTGATTTGAGAGACATTGCTGATGAAAGTAAGAAAAGTGTTGAAGGAGTAAAATTTGCTGAGTACATGAAGACATTGCATGAAGATGTGAGGCTGAAGTTGGAAGAGAGTAATAAGAAATACAAAGAAAGAGTTGATAGATCAAGGAGACATAAAAATTTTGATGTTGGTGAAGAAGTAATGGTTCATTTGAAGAAAGGATGATTTCCTATTGGAACATATGGGAAGCTGAAGATGAATTAGTTTGGACCTTGCAAGATATTGAAGAAATTTGACAGTGGAAATGCATATGAGATTGAGTTACCTAAGGACATGGACATATCACCGATTTTCAACATTGCTGATTTGTTTGAGTATCATGAACCTGATGAAGACATGATAGTACCAATGGAGTATCCTAAGAAGCAGAATGAAGAAGTTGAGAAGATTTTGGAGTAAAGAATTGCCAAGAGTACAAGAGGTAAACAATATATGGAATATCTAGTAAAGTGGAAGAATAGACCAATTGAAGATAGTTCATGGATTTTACAGTTTGATTTGGATGCAGCTCGAACCATACCTATTTCATGATTCAAAGAATCATTTCAAACAACCCCAAGTGTTTGATGCAGGAGCATCTCGGGTCCTTGGCAATCCCATGTCACCAAAAGATTTTGAAGTTTTTCTATGTTGCTCGATTCTTGCTTTGACCAAGTTAGTTCAGCTTTGCTTAATTTCCTATGTTCGCTGGCATTGGTTGGTTATCTCTTTGGTGCTCGGTGAATTTCCCTGGCACTCGGTGATGCTTGTCTAGCACTCGGTAACCTTATTTACCGATAGGTTTATTTTGAGTTCTTATTGAGGCTGACTTGTGCATTGATTATGAGTCACAAATTTAATGTTGGTATCCATCATTGGGAAGCATGTGGTTCCAGAGCTAACCATTACTTCTTTTGATTGTGGATCTAAAGGTTGACTCAGTTCAGTAGCCTCTTGTATAAGTATAGTTGTTTGGTTAGAGTTTAGGGAGTCAGTTTTAGAGTTTAGAAGGTAGATAAGTGGAGATTGTTTGCAGATCCTCGCATGTTTGAGGACTTTTGTAATTCATTTTAATATCTAGCCATAACTGGGAAGGCCTTATAGCCTGGCATGTATGAATCTATTTGATGAAAGTTAATGAAAGATCCTACTTTCTCTCTATGACTGTATTTTGTATGCTTCCTCATGTTGTTGAGCAAGCTAGATCATTAGGGTGTGCCATTGTTTTCCCCATCTTGACCTTGCCTTTGTGTCAAAACTTCTTCATTTTCAGCTTCTCATATGTTCCAATAGGAAATTGACCTTTTTTCAAATTAACCATCACTTTATAACCAACATCAAAAGTTTTATGTCTCCTTGATCTATCAGCTCTTTCTTTGTATTTCTGATTACTTCTTTCCAACTTATGCTTCACATCTTCATGCAATGTCTTCATGTACTCAGTAAATTTTACTCCTTCAATACTTCTCCTTTTTTCATCAACAATGTCTGTCAAATCAGATATACCTCTCAGTGGTATTTCATTCACAATCTCAAAGGGTGTTTTTCCATTACTCCTATTCACTGAATTATTGTATGCAAACTCTGGTTGTGCCAACATAGAATCCCAATTACTCAATGTGTCTCCAACTAAACATCTCAAAAGATTTCCCAAACTTCTATTCACAACTTATGTCTGTCCATCGGTTTGTGTGTGAAATGTAGAACTATATTTCAACTCGGTTCCAAACTTTCTCCAAAGAGTTTTCCAAAAGTATCCAACAAATTTACTATCTCAATCAGAGATAATACTCCTCGGTAATCCATGCAATCTAAAAATTTCCTTAAAGAAAAGATCTGCTACATGTACTGCATCTGAAAACTTTCCAAACCATGAAATGATCTTACCTCACTAGCACTCTCAAGTGTAGGCCAATTCAAAATAGCTTCAACCTTTTCAGGATCCATTTTCAAACCATCAGCTGAAATCACAAATCCCAAATACACAATCTCCTCATTCATGAATGAACACTTTTTTAGATTTATCAGCAACTTTTCTTCTTTCAACCTCTACAAAACTTGTCTAACATGCAACAAATGTTCTTCTCTGGTCTTATTGATTATCAGAATATTATCTAGATATACAATCACAAACTTACCCAAGAATTTCTTCAAAACTTCATTCAACAATCTCATGAAAGTAATTGATGCATTAGTTAAACCAGAAGGCATAACCAACCACTGATATAAAGGTTCTTTTATCTTGAAAGCAGTCTTCCTATTGGTTACTGGATAGGATTTTACACTCCATGAGACACCAATATAGCTATGACTGATATTAAGGAGGGGTTAGTTTCAAATGTGAAAAATCTATAGGTAACTAGACCAACTATAGGGACAAGACTACCATCTTCACTTCTAGCTCTACAAAACCAAGGCGGGTACACTTGATCCAATAGATACAATTCTTATTCTATACTCAATACTGGATCTTACAATAGATAATAGTGAGAAAGTACTAAATAACAACCTATTATTCATTGACTCTCCATCACTGAGGTGAAATAACTGATACCCACAAACATAAAACTGAAAAGATTGAAAGGATAGAAAGAATTTTAACTTGATTTCTTACAGAATGTAAACAACCATGCCAAACATGTAACAACATAGGGGATACTAGCTTATGATCAATGCCTCATCCATTGGGCATCACACCTAAAGCAAACATGAAATACAAGAACAACTACTAGATTCATCCGAGAATGCAAGCCATAAGCATAGTAAAACATCTCTTACACTACTTACAAATATCCTTCCTGATTGAACCAAATGAATCTATGCTTTACTCAGAGACTTTTAAATTGATCCTAGATCAAGGATGAGAGATAAAACATATACACCAGTAACCTAATGCAATAAGTTGGAAAACTCAGAATTCATCAAGAACAACTAAAGGAGAGGTCCAAAAATGAGAAACTATATTAAGTATGTGGACTCAAATCCTTGTATTTCAAACAGATTTAGTAATACCATAGATAATATGCAAAAGATACAAAAGGTTTCTCCCTAGTATTGATACAACTAGCAAGAAATGTTACAATCTGGACTGAGGATACACACTTAGCTTCTCAGCTTCTTATGTCAAGAATTTCTAGCCAGCCCTTTTTAAATGATTACAAAAATCTTTTTATAGAGATAAGGATATAATGAGAAAAAGATCATTTAGGTCAAAAGCCCTAAACCTAACCAACAATCCCAAAATTTGGAAGACAAAGAAATCTGATCTATTTGTACCTCTACAAGACATTCTCAGGAATTATCAGCTACTTCCTCTGAAAAAGATCAAATCAGCAATAAAGCCCTTGAAATAATCAACCAATCTGATTTCATCATGAATCAAAACAAAATATCTTCTAAGCAACCAAGTTGCAAGAAATTTGATCTTCCCCCTTTCCCAGTTTTGTAAATCAATCACATCTGAAATGAAAAATCCTCACCAAACTCTGATCCTGAAAATACCAATCATTACTGCTTCTATCAATTTGGTCAAAACTGATTGTAAATGCCACCATTGCGTTCCTCATCTTCTAGCATTTCCAAAAACATATTATACTAGTATATTCTAATAAAAAATGAGACATTTTTCCATGAGCAACATGCACCATTTAAATTTTTGAATTATTTATATAGTGCAAACTATACAAATTCAAAATTAATCTTTATGGAGACCTCAAATTTTGAGGCAGGCCCCATGTGCCACGTGGCACAACCTGACTGGTCTGACCGACCACCTCATCACCTTGTCAGTCCTCTACACACCTTTCTACCACATGTCACATTTTGATTCATCTAAAAACTCCACTTGGGCACCTAACTATACTAGCCTACCTCATCACCACTGAGACACGTGTCATGCTGTCACTGAAGTGCCAAGTTAACCACCGAGCATCTCCATCTTTGCGAATCAATGCCATTCATTAGATCTTCAGCACACATCCCAAGGAAATTGAACTGGAGTTTCATTTTTTGTGAAAATTAACTTATGTTGACATGTGGGCCTACTGATGAGTCATCTATCCACATCATCTCCTCAATCCTCATGCACACATGAGCAGCTATCCAACTGGGCGTCCACTTGAGATACTAGCATATTGTGTGGTCTTTCTTATAAATTCTTTGTTCTTCCTGGGCGGCATCAATGTGGGACTAAATTCCCATTGCATATAATATTTTTCATTCAAAATTTATACTTGGAAATGCACCCAGTTGGGCCAACCAAATCCGACCACCTCACTCTCCTTTCTCTTTGCTTCTTTACATCATACTTGAGTGTTTGTTTATTTAAATATCTCTGTCACACCAAATGGGTCAAATGTGGGACAAATCCCATGGCGTAGCCCCTTTGTTTTAGCCGCCCAAACTCCTCATATGTGTGTCCAATGTTTTATGTTTGGGACTGGGTACCAAACATACCTTTGGACGCCTCCTCCATGTCTGCAAACACCTTTCAAAATCCATTGCCTTCATGTTGGTGTGCCTAGCACTTACGCATTTCAAACATTAAAACAGTGCACCAATCTACAATAAAACAGACCATGATAAAAGATGTGTGTAATGCTATCACTTGGCATACACAGCCCCTTTGCAAAATCCCTGTGGTTACATACTACTTGCAGCTTTGACACATTAGTGCACGTCTCTCCCAAAAGCTCAACCTGCTCTATGCTTTAGTGCACACAACAAGCTTGCTCTGTGTGCATTTCTACATGGTGCAATGAGCAAATGATCAGTTCACATTACCCTCATCAAATGGTGTGCCCAAGATTAGCAAAGGTATGCATATTTCCTCCTTGGTGCATATGTCTTCTTTAAACATGAGTGCAACCCCCAAACTAGTGAACTCATGCTTTTGCCTGTGTGCAAACAATGATTTCCTCGTTGGTTGAAACTGGCACTCAAAACACTTGTGAGTATGTGCAACACCATATGTTTTTGCTCTACATTTTATTTTATCTTCCTTGCTGCCCATTGCGTCCTTGTCTTTATGCCACACATTTGGTGTGCATGTGCTGAAAGGGGAGACCAAGAAATCACCAGTGGTGCATAAATAGACAACATGCTTTCAAATCTAAGCGGAAGAAAATGGAGTAATTTCACTATGCATTAATCAGGAAGCCTGAAGCCATGGAAACTTGAAAAATTTTATGATAATTAGAATAATTAACTGGGTTGCCTTCAGATTTCAAGTAACCCACCACATTTTAGTACTTCCTTTGTAAAATGGCATATTCTGGCTTGTTCGGCAAATGCCAAAAAATCACTATAAATTGTCTTTTAGGAGATAGATTAAAAATATCAAATGAAGAGCTGAGGTCGAGCCATTGAATCTAGAAGAAGTCTCATCTACAAAGATTACAACAAAATAATCTCCAACTAGAGATGAGCATCTGACAAAAAACTATGAAATTATGAAAACAGTTACTTTGCACAGTTATTCTATCCGCACTTTTCGTCATTATTGAATGCAATTTGTCTGATCTGGCAATCATAGCAAACAGAACCTTCATGGTATGAAACCCTATATAAATGATCAATATCATATGTAGAAAATAAGCCTACAATCAAATTTAACAAATGATCCACCAACTATCCAGAAATAATCTGCAAAGTTGTGCCCTCTAAACAGCGTGAACTGAAAAAAGTGAAACTGTAGAAATCAGTTTTAGAATTGATAGAGCAAAGTGATCAATCAGATTCATCATAGTTTGAAACTTATCAAGGTGAATCACCTTCATATCTACCTTACGGAACGACCATCAATTATGCTTGACCTCAAACCGGGTGCGAAAGGCAAGATCCCAAAGTAAGCCACTTAGAATACTGAACTGAGCACTCTCAGAGAAAATTTAGAAATTGCAAACAGAATGGGTCCAGTAAACATACCAAATGGGCACATGGGGGGCTGAAAATTGGTGTAATACTTCTTCCTCATACCTACAACATGATGCATCATTCCTTTTGTCATGACCATCGACCAAGCATCAGATGCAAGCCTCCAAAGTAGGCCATTTAGTAAAAACCGAACAGGATGCAAAGTGTAGATTTGTAGAATGCCCTTCAAATGGGTATCAGGTCAAAACTTATCCGAACTGGATTCTAAAAGTTGTAACCAATTTTATACGCTAAATGAAAGGTGAGGAACACATATCCTAAGCCTCATCCCATTAAAATCAACAAGCCTATCTTTGTATGCACTTGAACTAGGGTCTCTTAAACTGTTCTTTGGAAGCACTGAACATTGCCTTAGGAAGATTCTCTGATTATGGGCTCAAAACCATATAGATTTTTCAAAGTACTAACAATGGCTCTAGTTGGGGAGGCATGCCGCTTGTGAGCACGTAGAGAATCCACAAATCTTTGGTACAACAAACCACTCAAAAATGAAAACTGATTTCTTGCTCTCTTTTCAAAAATAGGAAACCTTACTGAAAGAAACACACCACACAACTGAAAGAAAGCAACTGTACAATATATACATCACTTGCAAAGGCTCAAAGCCTCAAAACTGGAATCATTATTTACCTCTGTCAAATATATGATTTTCATCCCCATATGAGGCCAGCCATCTAAAAATATCATGACAATTTCACTGCCTACATATGTGGACATTCCTGGGCTGAAAAGTAGTTCTGTATTTTCCAGAACCCACATTCTTCCTATCATCATCACTATCATTCTCATATTCCAAGAAATATGGAGTGGCTTTTATCTCATCTTGAGAACTGGAAGTATAACATTCATCTAATAATGCATCAGAAGATAAAACACAATAGTTGTCATGCATTACTAAGAAATCACCTTGCTGAAAATGAATTAGGTCCTTAACTTCATATGGATGGGATATTTCAGCCATTGAGTGACTTGGTTCCTCTAGGATGTACTTGCAATCTGAATCGTGAGCCAAATGCAAACTTTCCTCATAATCATTGTGACACAAAGACAACTGATCCATACCATCATTTTTATCAATAAATTTACTGTCCCTATCACTGTCACAATCATCATCATACTTATCAAAAGAAGGAAAAGAAACCGAACAAGAAACTTGTTCATCATCAGAATCTTCATGACAGGACAACACACTGTTATGGTATTCAATCACTTCTTCTGCAAACTTAGCACATGAGGGGGATTCATGCAAACATGAATCATTGTCTTCAACATTTTGAACATATGCCTCATTATCAGTGTCAAAACATATATCAATTGGATATTGCAAAGTAGAATCCACATTTGAGGCATATCTCTGAAAATCAACAACCAAGAGTACTGAGATTTTTTCATTGCTTAGTGGATTTTGGACTTCATGTTCATCTTCTTTGGCTTCTTGTTTGATGCTGTAAATTTCCTTCTTGTCTAGAACAAGGGCCACAAACTCCTAGCTCATATCATCTTGTGTAAAGCCATCACTGCAACAACTTTCATCTGCATCATAATCATCTTTATGTTGTTTACACAAATCTTTCTTATATTGAGACAATAAAGTTGACCTCTTATGCTGATAAAAGGAGATGTCTATGAACTTGATAGAAATATTATCAACTGTGAACTCTTTTTCAACATCTTGACATTCATTGAATTCATTATCAGCATCATAACCAACATTACTAGTACAAAGGGAAACAAAATCATCATCTTTATTTTCACAAGGCTGCTCACACGGAGACTTTACTGTCATATCTTGATAATCTGATTTTGTATCTGTAATCATCTCATGATCATCACAAGAACTCATACCATGATCATTCTCACTAGAGGAATCATACTCATATAAATCCACTGCAACATTTTCATTATCAAAACACAAATCAACTGGGTATAACATTTGTTGACTACATAGATGCGTACACTTATTATATTCAGCTGTCAACAAATCAGAGATCTCATCACTATTGAGAGAAGGAGAATTTAACTCATACGTTTGCATCATCTCTTCATGACCAGAAGTACTTGCACAATTTATATCAACATCCTCATCATTTTGATTATCAAAAGAACACACATCTTTACTCGGTAAAGAATCACAATTGATGTAAATTTTCAAAATATGAGAAACATTGTCCTGATTTTTTAGCACTAGTTCAGACAAGTGTGGAGACAACTCATCCTTGACATCTTTATCAAATTCTTCATTCAAATAGTTTTCATTTTCTAATTCAGACCTCTCTGAATTAGTAGAAGACCTTGCATACAATGAATCTGATTCTTTATCATTACTACAATCTGACTGTTCTTCTAACATAAGTTTATCATTCTGAGAAACATTCTCATCTTTAAACATAGGATACTATAGGATACTATTTGTATTCTTTCTTTGCGGATGATCCTTTTGCAACTTATCTCATTCATCATCATCAACAAATTCTTCTAAGAACAACCACTTGAAGTTAGTCAAAGAAGAGATAGATTTTGGGTGTAAACTTGAATACCAATCAGCTGCAACCCCTTTGAGGGATCTCCCAAAGAACATCATGCTGACATCTTCATCATAAATATGATATTTTACAAAAAAAATTTAAAATGCTAGAACATGTCCTAGTGCTGAATTTGACTGATCATCAACGATTGGAATCAAATCAATGAGCTCACTAGGAAAAGAACTGGGGAATCCCAGAACATGATCACAACTTAAAGCTCTATCTAGCTTGATAAAACACAACCTTATAAGCTGACTCATTTGTTCTTTATCCATTTGATTTAAAACAAGATGGGAGTTGTTCATCTTGTTCTATCTTTACAAGAGGTATACCAAAACATTCGAACCTCTATGACAGTAAATTTAAAGTTTCATGACAAGATACTCAACATGGAAACATGAAACTGTTTTATGTTACTCTTCCCTTCTTACTACTGTTAAAACACTTGTTAGAGAACAAAATATTTTAAAGCTGATCTTATGAAAATACACATAAAGATAAAAAATACCTAGAAGTGTTGAAGTTGAAACTCAACTTGCTAAATGAAAAGCCTTTGAATTTGAAGCTTTCTTCTCTTGAAACAATTGTAGAGTCTCCACCTTCTTGGAGAGGACAAACACTTTAACTACTAAAAACTCTTTCTATATTTCTTTCCACCAACACAACAAAACTTCAACAGGGTATAGGAATTGTTTATCAAGACTGAAAATGCATTAAATTTTTATGCACTGATCAAACAGAGGATCTCAAAGTCCCCACTCACAACTAGGTGAGATAATTTGAACTTTTAAAACTGACTCTTATAAACTTCAATGGAAACCACTAGATAAATAATAATCCAGCCAAGAGTCAAGCTCTACTCATACCCACGTTATTTATAACTAATTTATAACATTAGAGATATCAACTATTTGAAATAGGCAAGCCAGGAGTCAAACTCAACTTGGAACCTGCACTATTTACTCAAATTTAGAACACCAGAGATCCCAACTGGATTTAGCATGACTTTGCATCTCTATCCCTAGTAGAGTCACCATTTTGTTTGTTACTCCGATGGGCCAAATCAATCTGTTTAATAAGATATTCGAAATTTGTAATATAACCAGAGATTCTCAACAAATTTATTTCTTTGTGATGTTATCCTCAGCAGAGTCGCCATTTTTTTGGTTCCTAGATAGGATTTTACACTCCATGAGACACCAATATACCTATGACTGATATTAAGGCGGGGTTAGTTCCAAATGTGAAAAATCTATAGGTAACTAGACCAAATGACTGCCCTCTTCACTTCTGGCTCTACAAAACCAAGACAGGTACCCCTGATCCAATAGATACAATTCTTATTCTTTACTCAATACTAGATCTTACAATAGATAATAGTGAGAAAGTACTAAATAACAACCTATTATTCATTGACTCTCCATCACTGAGGTGAAATAACTGATACCCACAAACATAAAATTGAAAAGATTGAAAAGATAGAAAGAATTTTAACTTGATTTCTTACAGAATGTAAACAACCATGCCAAACATGTACTAGCACAGGGGATACTAGCTTATGATTAGTGCCTCATCCATTGGGCATCACACCTAAAGCAAACATGAAATACAAGAACAACTACTAGATTCATCCGAGAATCCAAGCCATAAGCATAGTTAAACATCTCTTACACTACTTACAAATATCCTTCCTGATTGAACCAAATGAATCTAGGCTTTACTCGGAGACTTTTAACCTGATCCTAGATCAAGGCTGAGAGATAAAACATATACACCAGTAACCTAATGTAATAAGTTGGAAAACTCAGAATTCATCAAGAACAACTAAAGGAGAGGTCCAAAAATGAGAAACTATATTAAGTATGTGGACTCAAATCCTTGTAGTTCAAACTGATTTAGTAATACCATAGATAATATGCAGAAGATACATAAGGTTTCTCCCTAGTATTGATACAACCAGCAAGAAATGTTACAATCTGGACTGAGGATACACACTTAGCTTCTCAGCTTCATGTGTCAAGAATTTCCAGCTAGTTCTTTCTAAATGATTACAAAAATCTTTTTATAGAGATAAGGATACAATGAGAAAAAGATCATTTAGGTCAACAGCCTTCAACCTAACCAACAATCCGAAAATCAGGAAGAGAAAGAAATATGATCTGTTTGTACCTCTACAAGACATTCCTGGAAATTATCAACTCCTTCCTCTGAAAAATATCAAATCAGCAATAAAGCCCTTGAAATAATCAACCAATCTGATTTCATCCATGAATCAAAACAAAATATCTTCTAAGCAACCAAGTTGCAAGAAATCTGATCTTCCCCCTTTCTCGGTTTTATAAATCAATCACATCTGAAATGAAAAATCCTCACCAAACTCCGATCCTAAAAATATGAGTCATTATTGCTTCTATCAATTTGGTCAAAACTAATTTTAAATGCCACCATTGTGTTCCTCATCTTCTAGCATTTCCAAAAACATATTATACTGGTATATTCTAATAAAAAATGAGTCATGCAGACATTTTTTCGTGAGCAGCATGCACCATTTAAATTTTTGAATTATTTATATAGTACAAACTATACAAATAAGAAATTAATCTTTATGTAGACCTCAAATTTTGAGGTGGGCCCCATGTGCCATGTGGCATGACCTGATTGGTCTGACCGGCCACCTCATGACCTTGTCAGTCCTCTGCACACCTTTTTGCCACATGTCACATTCTGATTCATCTGCAAACTCCACTTGGGCACTTGACTGTACGAGCCCACCTCATCACCACTAAGACACATGTCGCGCTGTCACTGAAGCACCAATTTAACCACCAAGCATCTCCATCTTTGCGGATCAATGCCATCCGTTAGATCTTCGGCACACATCCCAAGGAAATCAGACTACAGTTTCATTTTTCATGAAAATTAACTTACGTTCGTGTGTGGGCCTGCTGATGAGTCATCTATCCACATCATCTCCTCGGTCCTTGTGCACACATGAGCAGCCCTCCAACTGGGTGTCCACTTGAGATACTAGCATATTGTGTGGTCTTTCTTATAAATTCTTTGTTCTTCCTGGGCGGCATCAATGTGGGACTAAATTCCCATTGCATATAAGATTTTTCATTCAAAATTTATACTTAGCAATGCACCCAGCTGGGCCCACCAAATCTGATCAGCTCACTCTCCTTCCTCTTTCCTTCTTTACATCATACTTGAGCATTTGTTTATTTAAATATCTTTGTCACACCAAACGGGTCAAATGTGGGACAAATCCCATGGCGTAGCCCCTTTGTTTTAGCTGCCCAAACTCCTCATATGTTTGTCCAATGTTTTATGTTTGGGCTTTGGTAACAAACATACCTCTGGATGCCTCCTCCATGTCTGCAAACACCTTTCAAAATCCACTACCTTCATGCTGGTGTGCCTAGTACTTACTAATTTCAAACATTAAAAAAGTGCACCAATCTACAATAAAATAGACCATGATAAAAGATGTGTGTAATGCTATCACTTGGCATACATAGCCCCTTTGAAAAATCCCCGTGGTTACATACTACTTGCAGCTTTGACATAGCAATACACGTTTCTCCCAAAAGCTCAACCTGCTCTATGCTTTAGTGCACACACCAAGCTTGTTGTGCCTGCATTTCTACATGGTGCAATCAGCGAATGATCAGTTCACATTACCCTCATCAAATGGTGTGCCCAAGATTAGAAAAGGTATGTATATTTCCTCCTTGGTGTGTATGTCTTCTTTAAACATGAGTGCAGGCCCCAAACTAGTGAACTCATGCTTTTGCCTGTGTGCAAACAATGATTTCCTCATTGGTTGAAACTGGCACTCAAAACACTTGTGAGTATGTGCAACACCATATGTTTTTCCTCTACATTTTATTTTATCTTCCTTGCTGCCCGTTACGTCCTTGTCTTTATGCCATGCATTTGGTGTGCATGTGCTGAAAGGGGGGACCAAGGAATCACAAGTAGTGCATAAACAAACAACATGCTTTCAAATCCAAGCGGAAGAAAATGGAGTAATTTCAGTGTGCATTAACCGGGAAGCTTGAAGCCATGAAAAATTCAAAGAGTTTATGATAATTAGAATAATTAACTGGGTCATCTTCAGATTCACCTACCAAATTTTAGTACTTCCTTTGTAAAATGTCATATTCTGGCTTGTTCGGCAAACACCAAAAAATCACTGTAAACAATCTTTTAAGAGGTAGATTAAAAATATCAAATGAAGAGCTGAGGTTGAACCATTGAATCTGGAAGAAGCCTCATCTACAAAGATTACAACAAAACAATCATCAATTGGAGATGAGCATCTGACAAAAAACTATGAAATTATGAAAATGGTTACTTTGCACAGTTATTCTATCTGCACTTTTCATCATTATTGAATGCAATTTGTCTGATTTGGAAATCACAGCAAACGAAACCTTTATGGCATGAAACCCTAGATAAATGATCAATATCATATGTATAAAATAATCCTACAATCAAATTTAACAAATGATCCACCAACTATCCAAAAATAATCTCCAAAGTTGTGCCCTCAGAACACCCTGAACCGAAAAAAGTGAAACTGTAGAAATCAGTTTTAGAATTGATCGAGTAAAGTGATCAATTAGATTTGTCATAGTCTGAAACTTATCAAGGTGAATCACCTTCATATCTACCTTATAGAACAACCCTCAATTATGCTTGACCTCGAACTAGGTGCAAAAGGCAAGATTCCAAAGTAAGCCACTTGAAATACTGAACTGAGCACTCTCAGAGAAACTTTAGAAATTGCAAACAGAATGGGTCCAATAAACATATCAAACGGGCACATGGGGGGCTGAAAATTGGTGTGGTACTTCTTTCTCATACTTAAAATATGGTGCATCATTCCTTTTGTCATGACCATCGACCAAGCATCAGATGCAAGCCTCCAAAGTAGGCCATTTAGTAAAAACTGAACAGGATGCAAAGTGCAGATTTGTAGAATGCCCTTCAAATAGGTATCCTCAAAACTTATCCGAACTAGATTATAGAAGTTGTAACCAATTTAATATGCTAAATGAAAGGTGAGGAACACATATCCTAAGCCTCATCCCATTAAAATCAACAAGCCTATCTTTGTATGCACTTGAACTAGGGTCTCTTAAACTATTCTTTTGAAGCACTGAACATTGCCTTAGGAAGATTCTCTGATTATGGGCTCAAAACCATATAGATTTTTCAGAGTACTAACACTTCCATTCATCACCTTCTCTGATTATAATTTGATGATGCCCACTTTTCAAATCAATTTTGGTAAAATACTTTGCTCCAGTCAAACTATCCATTATATCATCCATTCTCGGTATAGGAGACCTATATTTCACTATTATCTTGTTGATTTCTCTGGAATTAGTACAGATTCACCATTCTCCATTCTTCTTAGGTGCCAATACAATAGATACTGCACAAGGACTCAAACTTTCTCTAATCAAACCATTCTCCAACAACTCTTGAATTTGTCAGTTCAATTCCTGATTCTCGGTAGGCATCAAGTAATGTGGTGCATTATTTGGTAAACTAGCTCTAGGGATTAGATCCATGCAATGATCAATGCTTCTCTTTAGTGGAAAACCATTATGTACATTATTAGAAATTATATCTTTGTACTCAGTGACTAACTTATCAATCTCCTCAGGGACACTATCCTCTATTTTCTTACTCGATTTGTTAGGAATCATAGAAAAACATACATCATTCTTCTTCAAATCCTTAACAAATTTATTCCTTCCATCAAGAAAACTTTTACAAATGTGAAAACATTACTAACAGGTTATTCAATCAAAGGTAACAAGATTTGTCTTCTCCCATCAGCCCAAATAGTAAATTTATGCAATCTCCCATCATATATAGCATGTCTATCATATTACCAAGGTCTACCCAACAAAATATGACAACAATCCATAGGCATGATATCACATAACACCTTATCATAGTACTTTCTAATTTTCAAATTAACATAACATTGTTCACTTACCAAGAGTGTATGGTCATCTTTGATCCATAAAATTTGATAAGGATTCAGAAGTTCCAAACTTTTCAATTGCAACTTTGTGACCATTTCCTTAGATGCTAGATTCTCTGAGCTACCACTCTCAATCATTACCTTCCAAAATTTGTCAAAAAATCTACATTTGGTCTTGAACAAACTTTCCTTACCGGATCTTCCTTTTTACTTTCATTCCAAAGTGCTCTCCTTACCATCATGTTATTTTTCTTCTTAGGTTCATTCGGTGACTCTTCTTGCACCTAGGCATTTCTACTACTACAAGCCTTCTTACTTGCATGTGTACATTCAAATGATCTATGTCCTTCTTTTCCATAATTGTAACAAGTTCCTCAGAAACCACCTCTATTATAACCACCTTGGTAGTTACTATGTCTGCCTCTAGATAAACTTTCACCTTTCCACTCGGTCTTGCCTTTATCTAGATTTGTCTTTTCAAGTTCTGATCTACTATTTTCACCATGAGATCTACCTCTTACCCTAGGGGATGTACCACCTCTACCTCTTTGTCTTTTCTCATGTCTCTTGTTCAATTTATCCTTAGCTTTCAATGCAAATTTATAAGCCTCTGCAATGTTCGCCAATTTGACCAAACTATTTTTTTCTTGGATGGAAACTCTCAAACCATTCATTTATCTAGAAATTATTTCCACATCATCTTCATCATGTCCAGATCTGATATCTAATCTATATAATTCCTCAGTATATTCCTTTACTGAGCTATCTTTCTACCTTAGCTTTTGCATTCACCTAGCTAGGTTAATCTGATAATCACAAGGTAAGAACTTTCCTTTCAATTTATTCACCATTTTATTCCATACCTTGATTTTGTCTTTTCCTTTCCTCTTTCTATCCAGCTGCAGATGTTCCCACCACAAGGATCCATGACTCTTCAACTTTGTGCTTGCAATTTTCACCTTCTTTTCCTCAAGTACATTTTCATACTCAAAATACTTTTCCATCTCAATGATCCAATCCACCAATTCATCAAAATCCAATTTTCCACCATACTTATGAGGATTAAAGTGTGGTGTAGACTTCAGACTTGTCAAATCCTTCAAGAATATTTCCTCACCCCAATCCATCATAGGTGTAGGTTCTACATCACCTTGATCTATCTCAATTTCATCATCACTAACATCTTCAAGATGTCTTCCTCTTCTCTGGGATGTTTCAACAACTTCTAATCTAGTAGCAAGTTGTCTCAACATGTCTTCCAATCATGGATCCACATCTCTCCTCCCATGAACCATCTTGAAAACCCTCTGCAATTGTAGGTAAGATCACAATCTACTACCCCACAAAAAATCAACTATGGACTCACAAGAAGGAACCTTCAAACCTAGATCCAGATCTCACCTCACTCTGATACCACCTGATGCAAGGGTAGATAGGGAGAGGGGCCAAAAGGCACACCCTAACTAGATCCACCTTGCAGAACAACACGTGGAAGAAACAACATAGAACAGTGAGAGAGAGAATGTAGATGCTTTCATATATTATCTTCAAATTTATTCATACATACCAGGTTGTAAGACCTTCCCATTTTAGGCCAGATATTACAATCAATCACAAAAGTACTCAAACATGCGAGGATCTACCAACAATATCTAATATTCTATCTTCTATCTTCTATCCCAAAAATTGACTCTTAAACTCTAACCAAACAACTATATTTATACAAGAGGCTATCGATCCAAGTCAACCTTCAGATCCACAATCAACAGATGGGATGACTAGATCTAGGTCCACATGCTTTCCAATGATGGATACTAGCATTAAACCCGCAACCACAATTAAATGCACAAGTTGGCCTCAAAAGAAATCCAAAATAAACAACTTGGTAAGAAAGGGAACTAAATGTCAGACAAGCATCACTGACCGCTAGGGAATTAACCAAGCACCAAAGAGATAACCGACCAACACCGGTGAACAAAGGAAACCGAGAAAGACCAAACCAACTTAGTCAAAGAAGAAACTAAGCAACACTGAAAAATACAAACATCTTTTTGGTGACACATAATTTCTAAGGACCCAAGATGCTTCTGCATCATGACTACTCCTTCAATTGGCTTTTCTTGCATTTACCTTCAACTCCTAGTCTCAGGTAATGTGTATTATAATGTACATTGGATGTGCTAATTGACATTAGAGGCTATAATTTTCCTACAATGGAAAGCCAAGATATAAGCATTTTTCTACCAAGAACCTAGGTACAGGAGAGTTTGATACCAGTCTAAACAAAAACAATGATAACTTCCTCAAAACATAATGTATTGAATTAAACTAGGTGAAATTTTTTTTAACTCATTACTGTAAGCTTCCATATGCATCAGATCAACCCCTCAATACATATAAGGTCATACAACAAAGAGATAGTGAATTTATTAGGAAAATGAATGTAGTTTATGTTGGAAAGTTGACTATACTGATGATAATTTTGTGTTTTCATTATAGCAACAAAGTCATATGGAGTTTTGGAGTCAGCACATAACTTAGAAGATCAGAAAAATGGCTATGTATTGAAGACAAGATAGTTAGTAGAGCACCAGATGAACAAAGCATCAACGCACATGCGTATGACAAATTTTTGGTGTGCACCTTGGAAGATAATATTTTGGTTATGATAGTAAGCTATGGTTAAGAGTGCATGATTAGATGAGTTAGTATGATGAAGGTACAATGAGTTGAAGTGACATAGATAGTGAGCAGAAGAACAGAACATAGTATGCATCTGACTGTTAGTAATTTGGTTAGCGCTTATAATATTTTTTTGTAAAGTCTATGCACCTATTTTATTTGTGTTATAAACATGTAAATCTAATTGTATGTAAACACTCTTGAGCCAATTCATTTGGATGTGTTGTATGTAATTAGTTATAGGCCGATTAAGTGAATAGTTTTGTTAGCACATATAAATAAGACATGTGCCTTTGTATTTGAGTATGGCATGAGAGATAGAGTTGATAGAAGTAGATCAAAAGTATGTGAAGAGTAGTTGGAATGTTGTAGATCTTTACAAGAGGTTAAAGAATCAGAGAAAAAAAGAAACTGATTAGACAAGTAGTGTCACAACAATAGTTCACCTTGTAGATATAGTGTGTATATGATACTCAGAAGGTTGTAGCCTTCACCACTTGAGTAGTGAGCTCTAGGATAGTGTGTCTTCACCCCTAATAGGGTTAATTTTAAAAGAGTCCTAACAGGTTCTGACCCTTGACAAGGTCAATGTACTTAAGCATTCTAATGATAGCTCCTAGCAGGGCTAAGGAACATTAACAGGTTCATAATACACAAGTACAATTATTAGTGGGTATTAATTCCCATCAAGGTTTTTCCTTTGGCCAAGGTTTCACCATAATCATATCTAGTGTTATGTGTTGATTAATTTACATTATTTAATATTCAGTTTCGCATTTAAGATATTGAGTTAAGTTTCAAGTATCAAAAAGTAATTGTATAAAACACTAATTCACCCCCTCCCCCTCTCAATGTTCCCATTCCTAACAATTGGTATCAGAGCTTTGGTCCTCTGAAGACAAGTTTAACTACTTGAGGAGATCATGGGTCTAGAAGAAAGGAAAAATCTAAAGAAGAATCTTGAAGCATCTCTTGAAAACCCTAATAGATCTAAGAAAGAAATTGAAGAACTAAAGTTAAAGGTTAGTAGTTCTCAAGTATTCATAAAAAAACTAAGAAAAGATTTGAAGTATTGTTCAAATAGTGATTTAGGGAAAATGGTCAAAAAGTTGAATGAGGAAAACACATCGCTAAAGGATCAGATTGAAGAGTTGGATCAAAAGCTATTTAAAAATCAAGAAGCCTATGGAGAATAGGTCAAAGAAAATAAGTAGTTGGATGAAGAACTAAGGCAAGAAAACATAGAAATCTTGGAGTTAGATAACATCAAGATGCAAGTGGAATCTGAATTGACTGAAGCAAAGAATCACATTGACAAATTGCACACAAGAAAAGATCTAATTGAGTCACAATTGTATGCATAGAAGATTAAATGAGATACCTCTAGTATTGGATTCAATGAAGCACAAAATCAAATCAGTGATATGCAAGGAAGAATGAAAGCACCAAAAGAATCCACAAAAGCCAAGAAGACTAAAGATCATACTGAAGCTAAAGTAGAACCATCTAAAGATGAGTGCAAGCCAGTAAAAAAAACATGTTATGCCTCTAACAAGCATGGTCACATAGAAAGAGATTGTAAAGAGGTAAGACCTTTCAATGGTTACTATTATTCATGTAATAATTTTGGTCATAGAGATATGAATTGTAGATAAAATCAAAGAAATCAAACTCAGAAAAATTAGAGAAGTCATCCACAATAGAATGTTAGAAGTCCTTAGAATATTACATGTCAAATATGCAATTATAATGGTCAAACAAATAGACAGTGTAGTATGGTAACTCACATCAATGTACCAAGGAATATAAGGTCTCCAATTATTTGTCACTCTTGTAACAAGCTTGGACATATCTCAAAGTTTTGTAAATCAAAAGTGCAAAGACAAGAAATCCCTAATAAGTCTTAAGAATCAATTCTGGATGAATCAGGAGAAGTCAAGTTTGTGAAAGCTACAGAAGATGAGAACTTGATTTAGATAGAAGCAAAGAAGGATAAGGTTGATGAGTATGTATTGGATGCATCCACAATGGATGCACCCTCTATATCTGGATGAATGACCCTCATGGTCATAGTGTTAGAATAACTGAGAAGGGGGGGAATTAGTTATCCATAATCCAAAATTAAAAATGTATCCCCAAAAACAATTTAAACAAATTTCTATAGCTTGGTAATATAGAATAGTAAATTGTCTATGCTTTTACCGATTACTAGTTAATAGCTTATAGTAACTACTGATCAAATCAAATATGCAACATGCAAAGTATGATAACCAACAATCATCACAATCAACACATAACATAAGAGATTTAATGTGGAAACCCTGTAAAGGGAAAAACCACCTGGGACCGGTAACCCAAAATTGTTCACTCTTCTGAAGTGAGCTCGGTGAAGAGCCAACCTTGTTAAAGGTTACAAAACACACTGTAAGGTGTGACCTTGTTAGAGGATTTAACACTAACTATTATCATCCAACCAACATTCACTATGGGGTTGAGAGGATAAAAAAATGTACATTATATGAATGACATTACAAGACTTTCTAGTCTACTAAGTTAAGAGATTTATCTGATTACAATGGTTAAACTATAACAACATGTGATCTTATTACAATACAACTTCTTTTGTAGATGTACAGATCTATATTATGCTCATTCAAATCCTCTGATCAATATATCAATTCTATTCAACAATATTCAATAACTTATTGTCTCTCAGTTATAGCTTTCTGAAGATCGATAATCTCTATAGTTTGGTTCTCCTTAACCAGTTTGATTAGGCATGCATGAAGCTTGTTAGCGCAATATCTCTATAGTATTCTTTCCTCTGACATAAGTTTCATAATGAAACCCTAGTCTCTTAAATAGACAAGTAAACCATTTTCTTCTCATCCATCATATTTTGCCACTTAAACCTTCCTTGGTTGATGTGTCAGTAACACGTTTCAATTATGTCCTTTAGATCTTCCTTGAATTTTTCTATTCATTGATCTCATAACAAATTTTATCTTTCCACTCTGATCATGAGGTGCTTTCCAGCTCATCAATTGTGTTGGCTAAACTAATCGTTTAGTTCTTTTGTTCATTCTTAGTTAACAAATAAATGCATCAGTGAACACAAGCTCGGTTTATACTGTGCTTGGTATACACTAAACTACTTGGCATATACTGGAATGCTTCATTAACTGACCACACTACTTTGTAACATTTTTCTCCCAACTTCATAACAGATTAATGCAACATAATCAAGTCAGCAATATGAAGTCATAGACTCATCAATAAGTTACCAAGAGTATTCCTTATCCTCATCTATCATATCCATCTTCTTGAATGTAGATAACTTGGTTCTTCATCTTTATTTTCTCTTCTACAGATGTGTAGATGTTTGCAACTTCATGATAAGTACTATCAAAACTAGTTGACATCAATGACAACATATAGACTGATTCAATTATCTTACATAACAGTTTAGTGCCTAGTGATCTCTAATCACTTGAAGTTCTCCAATCAGGTTCTTAATCAGTTGTAGTTCATCAATCTCTCCCTTTGGCATTGATGGAAACTAAAGAAATATGAAGTATACCATACACATACCAAACATGTATTCTACAACTTTGTAAATAAATGTTGTAGCTCAGTATAAGCTCTCCCTAGCTTAATATGTTTAATCACTACATTCAATAATAATAATAGCATTGCAAGTGCAGATATAATCTTTAGAAGCTCCCAGATTCTTTTTATTTATCTCTCCCTTTATCTTCTCAAATTGTCTCTCCCTTAGATATATGTTCTATTATTCTCCTCGGTTATCATATTTTTTATCTCTCCCTTTGAGAACAATGCAAAAGAAAAAAAACATAAACCATATAGCTCTTGTAGTAGCCAATTAACTCACTATTGTTTGGTTCATTTACTGTATCTCAGTATACTGATTATGCCACTAGTTTCTCAAATCTTTCACAACCTTAGATAGAAATCCAAAGTTTGAACTATGCTACATCAACATGAGTGATCTTATGATAAGATTAGGCTGATGCAACCTCTAGATCACATTAGTGACTAGTAGACAGGGGACAAACCCCAAGTCTAGTCCTCAAGTATTCAAATGTATCTTTCGGTAGAGGCTTGCTAAATATGTCTGCAAGTTGCTCTTTAGATGTAACAAATTCTAGCTTCACTTGCTTCTCCTGAACTTGTTCTCTTAAGTAATGATACTTGATAGATATGTGCTTTTTTTTTAAGTGCATCACTGGATTCTTTGAAATATTTATAGCACTAGTGTTATCGCAATATATAATCACAGGATCAGTGATTACCTCATTTATACCTTCCAATACTTGCTTAATATATGCAATATTTGAACAATGTGTAGCAGTAGCAATATACTCTGCTTCGGCTATAGACTGGGAAATACAAGATTTTTTTTTACTTGTCTAGGTAATAATTCTTTCACCGAAGAAAAATGCTCCTCTGGTTGTGCTTTTTCTGTCATCCAAATTTCCAACCCATTCAATATCAGTGTATACTTTAAGTTCAAAATTGCCTTGCTTAGGATACCATAATCCATAATCCTCTATTTTCTTTAGGTATCTTAAGATTCTCTTCATAGCAACCATGTTTGACTCCCTAGGATTTGCAGAAAATCTTGCAACAATTCCCACAACATGTGCTATATCTGGTCTACTATGTACTACATACATCAACTTACCAATCATTGATCGATGTAGTGTCTGATCACCTCTGTGGTTTCATCCTCTTTAGTCAATTTTTAGCCTATGACCATTAGTGTTCCAACTGTCTAGCATCTTCCATGCCAAATGTTCTCAGTACTTCTTTGATATACTTGGATTGTGTGATGAATATCCCATCATTCTACTGAATAACTTGTAGTCCTAGAAAGAACTTAATCTCTCCAAACATAGACATTTCAAACTCTTTTCTCATCTCATTAGAAAATGATTTACATATATGATCTTTTCCTCCGAAGATAATATCATCCACAAATATTTAAGCAATTAGAATAGTATCATCAGTATCTCCTTTCATATACAAATTGTTGTTCTCACTAGTTCTAACAAATCCAATACTTAACAAATAAGTATGTAGCCTTTCATACCAGGCTCTTAGTGCTTGCTTCAAACCATACAAATATTTATGTAATCTACATACTATGTCTTTCTTGTCTAGATCTACAAACCCTTCTAGTTGTTCTATGTAGAATTCTTCTTCAAGTATCCCTTTTAGAAATGCAGACTTAACATCCATTTGATAAACTTTAAATTTATTATGTCCTACATAGGCCAGTAACATTTAAAATCCTTCTAGTCTAGCAACAGGTGAAAAGGTCTCACCATAATCAATTCCTTTCTCTTGTGCATACCCCTTGCATACTAGTCTAGCTTTATTCCTTGTAACCTCTCCATTTTCATTCAGCTTGTTTCTAAGGATCCACTTAGTATTGATAACATTCTTATCCTTAGGTCTAGGTACTAAGGTCCATGTCTTGTTTTTCTCTATGTGGTCAATCTGTTCATTTATTTCATTTATCCACTCTTCATTCTCCAATGCAACTTTAACATTTTTTGGTTCATATTCACAAACTAATCATGTACATTGTCTTGACTTACTACTCGTTTGTATGCTAGCTTGCTTGTTGCCAATGATTTGGTTCTTAGGATGATGTATTCTAACAAATATTTCTATTATTTGATCTCTTCTTTCTTGTTCATCCTTTTTAGGTTCATTTGCATGCTCGGTAGGTCCTTCCTGCTACTTGGTTTCTCTTTCATGTTCCTCAATGTTGTTTTCCTGCTGAATGGTTGTCACTATCTATGGCTTTGGTAGATACTCTAGTTGTTCAATGTATGTGAATCTACCATAGTCTTCTAGTTCCTTTGTGCTTTCTTTTACATTCTTGTCATCAAACTGATCAATCCTAACATTCGTACTTTCAATCATTTTATTAGTAACTTTATTTAGACACTTGTATGCTTTTCTTTTAGTGGAATATCCAAGAAATATCCCTTCATCACCTTTTGAGTCAAACTTTCAATTTCTTTCATCTTTCAGAATAAAGCATTTACTTCCAAAAATTATGAAATAACTTACAGTAGGTTTGTGACCAAACCATAACTCATAAGGTGTTTTGTTAGTGTCCTTCTTCAACTATACTCAGTTCAAAACATAAAGAACTATGCTAACTACCTCTCTCTAGTATGTATGAGCAACATTTTTCTCTATCATCATTGCTCTTGTGCAATCAAAAATTGACCTATTCCTCCTTTTAGAAATTCCATTCTACTGAGGCATTCTCGGTGTAGAGACCTATCTTTTTATACCATGCTCATTACAATAGTTAGTAAATTCATCAGAAATAAATTCACCTCCTCTGTCAGATCTTAAGCATTTCAATTCTTTACCAGTCTCTTTCTCTACTTTTTCTTTAAACCACTTGAATATTTTAAATACCTCTAATTTTTCTTTCAAGAACATGACAATCATCAATCTAGTGTAATCATTCACAAAAATAATGAAATATCTATCTCCATAATAACTCTGTGTTCTCATGGGACCACATAGGTTGGTGTGAACCAACTTAAATATTTTCTTTGTTGAATAATCTTTTCTTTTGAAACTAGATTTTTTCATTTTACCTTTCTGACATTCATGAAACATAACATGATTGGGCTTTGATAAGTTAGGTAGACCTCTAACCTTTTTCTTTTTACTGATCTTAATCATGTTATCAAAGTTTACATGACATAACCTTTTATGCCATAACCAAGCATCGTCATTTTTCATCATTAGACAAGAAGACTATACATTATCAAGATAAAACAAGTTACCTTTTGATTGTGCTCTTGTTCCAACAAGTCTTCCTCCATCATCAAATATTTTTACTTTCTTTCTCTCAAAAGCTACTTGGTGACCTGAATTGTTCAGCTATGCCACACTTCGAAAATTATTGTTTAGTCCTTCTACCCAATAAGGATTATCACATTGGATTCTATCATTTATCAGTAAGGATCCCTTTCCTCTAACCATAAAAGGTGTATCATTACCCATTTTTATAGATCCTCCTTTATATTTCTCAAGATGATCAAATTTTTATTCATCACCAGTCATGCTATGTGCACAACCACTATCAATGATCCATGTATCATTTTTATTAACCTTAAAAATTAGTGTTGTTTCTACATACCTTTCTTCTTCCTCAGAATTATCCTTCATAGAAACAAATACTACTTCTACATCATCATCTGAATCATAATTAGATTCATTTTCTTCAGCAATGTAACATACCTTTTTGCCTTTATCATTGTTATCTTGGTTGTCTCTGTTGTAGTGTTGGTAATTTCTGTTACCTCTTCTCCCATAGCTTCCTTCACTAGATTGGTCCTTGTTTCTATCATGTTCCTTCCTATTTGGACATCTAGCAACAATATGGCCAACTTCTTTGTAGTTAAAACATGCTAAAGGTAATTTGCCTCTATATCTACCTTTTCCTTTAGGTAATCTCCTAGCCATAAGAGCTTCAATCTCATGAAGCTCATCATTAGTGTTTCTATCACTATCATCCTTATTATTTCTACTACTAGATTTACCGATCTTCAGAGAAGTCATAAAAGCAGTTTCAATAGTTGATACAACACTATTATCATAGTTGTTTAGTTCAAAAGTTGTTAGCTTACCAATCAAATTATCAAGAGTGAGAGTATTGTTAGGTGCTGACCTATTTTCATGTATTGTAGATATTCTGATTGCATAGATAGGCAATAAAGTCCTTAGAATTTTTCTTACCATAGTATCTTCTTCAATAACACCATCAAATCCTCTAATAGAATAAAATACCTCCTTTATTCAGTTTATGTACTACATAATATTTTCTCCTTCTTTCATCTTCATATCATTGAATCTTCCTCTTAAAATTTTAACTTTGTCTATCTTGACATTTGTATCACCACTATAAACTTGAGCAATTTTATCCCACATATCCTTAGCAGTAGTGTAATCTTTAATATCTTCAAACTCGACATTTGTTAGAGCAGTAGCAATCTCCATCTTAGTAATGTTGGAAATATTCAGGAATTAACCGAGTTACTGAGAGGGGAGGGGTGAATCAGTAACTCCAATTTTTCTTACAATTTTACCATGTAATTTACTTTTTAACCTTTGCATACAGAAAGCATGAAACTTAAAAGCAGTCACAATAATGACACATAGATTTGGTTACCCAGAAACCTTCCAAAAGAAAGTAAAACTGGGGTGGGGATGAAACCCACAAAGCTTTAATACTGTAGAATAAAGTCGGCCAGTTAAGGCTTACAATTTGATCACTTCTGATGATTTGCCCTGTTAGGAGCAATAAGGATTGCTAAATCCACCCTGTTAAAGGATTTACAAAACATACAATGAAGTATGCACTCGGTAAAGAGATTTTTACAAAGACTGTTAGGTCTACCCGGTTAAAGGATTTAGTACTGATTCACCTGTTAGAATGAAACAGTAGATCTCTGCTTTGCAACTGGATTACTGATTGAGATTCACTGATGTACTGATCACCTTCTATGATGAATTTGTCTTTGCTATACCTTATACTTCTGAAGCCTTCTGTAATTCACTTATCTCTGCCTTTCTTTCTCTTTCACATATGTTTCTCATTCTATATATCTTTACATTTTTACAACATTCTTTATATACAAGTCTTAAACAATTAATTACAATTACAATTACACAGTCGGCTTGACAAATAAACATAAGTGCTACTAAGTCGGCCCAAGTATGGTTACATGGTTCCTTCAAACTGACTCGGTGACTTTCTGATACTCGGCGTCCACTGCATTACTCAGCATTGTCATGCACTCGGTAGAAGTGAAGGCACGGTTCATACTGATCACTCGGTAGGTTTTGAACTCGGTAAATACTGGTGACTCGGTAGACATGATGTTACTCGGTTTACACTGTCCTGTTCGGTTTGCACTAACTTGCTCAGTTTGCACTGTCTGCTCGGTTTGCACTGTCTACTTGGTTTGCACTGTTTGCTCGGTTTGCACTGTCTACTCAGTTTGCACTATCTACTCGGTTTGCATCCAGAATGCAAATAAGTGTTGTCACTAGTGGCAATTCTGCTTAATGCCAACAATCTCCCCCTTTGGCATTAGTGACAAAAACACTTATTGGCCAAAATTTATATACACGAATCATGCTGAGTTTTATTTTGATTTTTCAAAATTTGTCTTTGTTATAGGGCTTTATACATTGTCTCCCCCTTTCAATGTGCTAACTGTTTCTTATACAAATCTATACATATCTCTCCTTCTATACATATCTCCCCCTTTTTGACGATAATGCCAAAGGTGCATATACAAGTTATTTACAGAGAGAATCCAAAATTTGATAGGAAATTAGAATGTACCTTCATTATTAGTGCCAGGGTTCTGTCCCAACTTTCTTGCAGGATCTTACATGTTTGTATAGCAATTTGGACTTCTGCAGAGAGTTCAATCATGTGATCTGCTATAGAGAACTGATTGTCATGAATCAATGTTTTGGAATGTTCAATGTGCTTATACATTGTATTCATGATGGGAAGGATCATGTGTTGGATGTCTAGCAGTGTGGACCGGATCCTTGAGTCTTCTTTTAGTAGATCAGACTGCATATTAGATAGGTGTGAAATTTTCATGTGATGAGCAGAGCTTGAACTTGGTTCAAGTTGTAGCTTCTATATGCTAATCTTCATATCCTCATCCATTTTATTCATTTTATCTTTAACATCCTTTGTGAACTCGGCAATATTGCACAGTCTGGCCAAAAGAGAGGTAGCATTCGAATAGATAGATTCAATGTTAGACAAAACTGATTCCACTTGGTTAATA
This sequence comes from Chamaecyparis obtusa, assembly GCA_027943335.1. Taxonomy (NCBI): domain Eukaryota; kingdom Viridiplantae; phylum Streptophyta; class Pinopsida; order Cupressales; family Cupressaceae; genus Chamaecyparis; species Chamaecyparis obtusa. The sequence continues at coordinate 479,044 of BSBK01010680.1, forward strand.
GCTATGTGCTGAGCAATGTGCTCAAGCACTTTATTGTTGAATCTCTTCTCGACTCTTTCAACTAACTTTTCTATCCCGGATGAGTCCTCATTGTATTTCTCAACTACTTCTGCTAATTGTAACAAAACATGCTGGGAGGAGTCTACTTTAATGTCTAATGCATTAGACAAAATGTCCTTAGCATCCTTGATTATTTGATACTCCTTGTCTCTCTACTCTTTAAGCTTCTTTTGTTTTGCTTTCCTTTGGAGGATCTCACCTATATTTTGCATCTGGTCCGCTGATAGATTTGCAAAATCTAAAGTAGGAATCTCTATCTCTTCATCTAGGTCTATATCCTCTACTACATTTTTACCCAAAAATTTTATACTCGGTAGAGCCTTAGGCTTATCTGTACTTAATGCTTTAGTAGTAGTGATAGTAGATAAAGTAGGGCTGGCTATAGATACTGGTATACTTTCTACTAGAGAACTTAAAATATTTACACTTGAGGATTCAAAAGCTGGAAAACTTACTGCTGGAAAACTTGATGGTGCAGGAGACTGCAGCTCGATAGAAGAAATGGTAGCTGCTTCTGTTGTTGCTATGGATGATTGGACAAATGTGGAAGTTGTCACAACCATGCTTGAAGGTGTCTCTAGGCTGGATGTAGAAACTTTCACTGGAGAGGTAGGAAGGGATGCAATGACTTCTGCTGCTATCCTCACAGTATCATCTACCTCAGTGTCTTCTTCTTGTTCATCACTGTCATCTTCAATATCTTTTATTATTACAGTTTCAATGCTCAGTTGGTGAAGGTGGTATATGTTCTTCCATGTGGCATTTGCAGCCTTCACAACCGATTCAATATTGTTGATCAAAATCAAACAAGTATTGGACTTCAATGTCATCTTATTTTCATTTTCTTTTAATGCCTTCTTTACTTCATCATTATTCAAGCTCAGCATCAACTGTCTTAGGTTTTGATCAAATATGTCTATCACCATTTGCTTTGAATTGCTCCATCTCATTTTTATTGGATTCAATAGAACTGCTGGAACCTGTGGGGCAATTTCTTCAGGAGAGTATTTCCACTGTCCCATCTTCTCAATAACAACATCTTCTATTTCCTTCTATTCTGCTTCTGATCTGGTTTCATATCTCAAGGATTTTATGTTACTTACTCCAGATCTTGATCCATCTCTAAAGAATTTGAGCTTTTCTTGAAGGTTTAGAGGAGGCCTTTTGAATACTATGTCTTTATCTACCTTGTCTGCCTTGCCTCTTGTATTTCTCCTTGTAAACACAGCAGTGGGAGGCATAGTTTCCTTAGTGATGAAAACTTTTCCTTTCTTCTTTGCAGGTTCTGGTTCCTCTATTTTCTCATCCTTTTCTTCTTCTTTTTCATCTTTTTCTTCTTTGTCCTCGGTTATCATTTGCATTTTGGCTATCCTCTTCTTTCCTTTGTTTACCACTTGTGGAAGCTTTATGCTTAGTTCAATTCTCACCTTAGCTTCATCATATGTTCCAAAATATGGAGCTTTGGGATTGACAGGCTGATTTAGAAGAGCTTCAATGATATTCTTGGTTTCATCAATATTTACCTCATAAGGAAGAGGTTTTACATATACAGTCCTCAGTTCAACTGCTTGAATATACACATTATCACAATCCACCATAAAATAGATGTCATCTTTGTAATCTTCCACCAACTTCTGTGGAATCTGGAATCTGTCATTCATTTTCTCTTTGAAAGACTCAAAATAATTATCCATGATGCTTTCAAAGTTTTCACCCATTTCTGCGATGTATTCATTTATTTCATAGAGGACTGGCACATCTTTTCTCCATACAACTTTTCCTTTAGAAGGGAAGAATTTTTGAACATAGAAGAATAAACAAACCAACAAGGATCCAAACTTACATGGATTGTTTTTGGAAGTTTTAATGCTTTCCATGTTTTTGTTAAACTGTTTCAACAATAAGTCTGCTAGGTCAAATGTCAAGTTGTTCTTGACCACTTTGTATGCTAGGTCAATAGCTTCACAAGAGACACTGTTCTGTCGACTAGAACTATAAATCTTATGGGCAATAATGTGTGTACCAAACTTCAGTTCAGCGTCGGTAATGCTGCTAACTTTCATGCCTCTACCATCCCACTTGGCTAGGGTTTTCTTCTCTAGTTCCGTCCGACCTAGGGTTTTGGTAGTTTTAGCTTTGTTCAACATGGGAAGACCGGTGACTTGTTGAATCATTTTCTTTGTGATCTCAATAGGTTAATCAAGCCAAATTTTTCCATCATGTACACGGCTGAGAATATATCTAACCCATTTATCTCAAAAGTTTCGAGGTAGATGTGCAATGTGAACTAAACCTTTATCTTCCAGATGTTTGTGCTCGGGTTTCAGAATACCATCCACACATAGTTCCTCACGCACAATATCTAGTTCTAAGTTCCCCATTTCATGAATTGAACAGTTAAAATGATTGTGGATATCGTTAATAAGCAGTACCTTAGGAGGAATCTGAGATTGAGCTCCGTTCGGATCTAGGGCTGCTGCAATTGTGGGCACGATCTTAAAATCTGGTGCTTTCCACTCCCCTTGGACTAACATATCAGATCCTTTCTTCGCTGAAGTGCTGGATGATGCCATGGTAGCTCACAGAAAATTCCTTTCGCAAAAGTATTGAATCGCCGGGTTGCTCTTGAAATTTTCTGCTCTCAAAGTGCTAAAGATTCACGGTGAAGAATGAGTTTGATTACTTGCTTTTTGTTTACAACTCTGTCATTAATGCTCATTTCAAATTAGGGTATGAGTTCTGACAGACTATCACCCACTAAGAATTAATTTCTCGGAAAAGACTTCGCAACTCGGTGAACTCGAGAATTCATATTGCTCCGACCTCGCTCGGTAAAGACGGGTACCGACCTTGCTCGGTGAAGACTGATACCGACCTTGCTCGGTGAAGACTGATACTGACCTCCCTGTGATCTCACTGCATCTTGCATGCTGATTTAGATCTTTTTTTTAAATTTTGGTTCTGGAACTGCTTGAGATTGGTTTATGAGAATACAGTTCCAGTGCTTTCTTGGAAATTTAGTTTGAGTCGGTAGAGCCATCCATTCCATTACTTGGACTAGATTGCTCGGTAGCTTTAGGAATCCATTTTTGTCTCACCTGTTTCCTGACCTTAGTTGCTTCATTCTTCTTTCCTTCTTCAATTTCACTAGCATTCATGCAGTTTCTGGCTATGTGACCGAGTTTAGTGCATTTGAAACATCTTACGGTAGTATCTCTTTTCCTTAGATGATGTTTTATGCAATTCATGCCAATGTGTCCATATTCTCCACAGTAATGACATCTACACCAGGTGTTGTAGTCCCATCCAAACATTTCTTTCATAATTTGTTCTGCTGGATTAAATGTCTTGGATCTGCACTCAGATGCCTTGTGACCTTGTTTGTTGCACTTGTGACAATTACCTCTGAATCTAGGTTTTTCCTTGCATTCATTTGCTTTATGACCAGGTTGATTGCAGCTATAACATTTTCCATTGAATTTTGCTTTTTCATTGTTCCAACATTTATTTGAAGTATGTCCTATTTTACCACAATGATTACAAGTAGGTTTTTTATTTCTTTGAGTACCTTGCTTAGAGGATTCGCCTTCTCCTTTGTATCCAAGTCCTGCTTTTCCTTTTTGCCTATGAAGATTTCGCTCATACAGCTGATTCAAGTCTTCTTGACTTTTCAGCATTCCTTCATTGATTTGTTTTTCAGCGTTTAGGTCATCTACCAATCTTAGATTGATTTCCTTTTCAGATCTTAGTTCTTCTTTTGTGCTTTCTATTTCTGATCTTAGATTTAGAATTTCTTCATTTGTATGAGAGATCTGATCAATTAGGTTTTCTAGCTGAAGGGTTTTATTTTGGACTTCAATGTTTCTTCCATCTAATTCATCTTTCAACTTGTTTCTCTATTCCAAGATCTCACAGAATCTTGTAGAGTGTAGCTCTTGTTCTCTTTTCAATTTTCTCACTTCTTCCTGCAGAGACCCATTCTTTTCTAGGAGTTCTTTGACAGCATTGTTTGCTTCATCTGAGTTATTTGAGGGAAGAAGATCTTCAATCTTTTCTTCAATGTAATTCTGATCATTCATCTGATTTGCAAGTTCCTTCCTTCTTCTTAGGGATTGGGAAAGATGTTCTTTTGCTTCTTTGAGTTTAGCTATGGCCATTTCCAGATCTAGCTTTTCATTTTCAATCACCTTGTTCATTTTGAATACCTCCATTGTCCTGGATCTTTGCTCAAGCTAGTTAAGCTTTATCTTGAGAACCAATGCTGCTCTGATACCAATTGTTGGAAATATTCAGGAATTAACCGAGTTACTGAGAGGGGAGGGGTGAATCAGTAACTCCAAATTTTCTTACAATTTTACCATGTAATTTACTTTTTAACCTTTGCATACAGAAAGCATGAAACTTAAAAGCATTCACAATAATGACACATAGATTTGGTTACCCAGAAACCTTCCAAAAGAAAGTAAAACTGGGGTGGGGATGAAACCCACAAAGCTTTAATACTGCAGAATAAAGTCGGCCGGTTAAGGCTTACAATTTGATCACTTCTAATGATCTGCCCTGTTAGGAGCAATAAGGATTGCTAAATCCACCTTGTTAAAGGATTTACAAAACATACAATGAAGTATGCACTTGGTAAAGAGATTTTTACAAAGACTGTTAGGTCTACCCGGTTAAAGGATTTAGTACTGATTCACCTGTTAGAATGAAACAGTAGATCTCTGCTTTGCAACTGGATTGCTGATTGAGATTCACTGATGTACTGATCACCTTCTGTGATGAATTTGTCTTTGCTATACCTTATACTTCTGAAGCCTTTTGTAATTCTCTTATCTCTGCCTTTCTTTCTCTTTCACATATGTTTCTCATTCTATATATCTTTACATTTTTACAACATTCTTTATATACAAGTCTTAAACAATTAATTACAATTACAATTACACAGTCGGCTTGACAAATAAACATAAGTGCTACTAAGTCGGCCCAAGTATGGTTACACGGTTCCTTCAAATTGACTCGGTGACTTTCTGATACTCGGTGTCCACTGCATTACTCGGCATCATCATGCACTCGGTAGAAGTGAAGGAATGGTTCATACTGATCACTCGGTAGGTTTTGAACTCAGTAAATACTGGTGACTCGGTAGACATGATGTTACTCTATTTACACTGTCTTGTTCGGTTTGTACTAACTTGCTCGGTTTGCACTGTCTGCTCAGTTTGCACTGTCTGCTCAGTTTGCATCTAGAATGCAAATAAGTGTTGTCACTAGTGGCAATTCTGCTTAATGCCAAAAAGTAATGTTATGCTCATGTCTATCTCTTAGTTGATCAAGAGTCAAAGGTCTATTAAGCAGTGCAATGCAGCCATTCTCTAATAGTGTGAGGGAAAAATTCCCAATTCTAGATATATGCAGTTTCATTCGGCTTTCCCATATTGTAAAGTTGTCCTTGTTTAGCTTTGGCACATCCCTCTTATACATTTTGTGATCTTTATGTTGAAGTCCTTAAAACTCTATTCCAAGAAACCAATAAGCTCTGACACCAATTGTTAGAATAACTAAGAGCGGGGGGGGGGGGGTGGGGGTGGGGGGGGGAGAATCAACTATCCATAGTCCCAAATACAAAATGTATACCCAAAAATAATTTAAACAAATTTTTGCAACTCGGTAACATAGAATAGTAAACTATCTATGCTTTTACCAATTACCAATTAATAACTTATAGTAACTAATGATCAAATCAAATATGAAACATGTAAAGTATGATATCCAACAATCATCACAATCAACACATAACACAAGAGATTTAATGTGGAAACCCTGTAAAGGGAGAAAACACCTGGCACCGGTTACCCAAAATTGTTCACTCTTCTGAAGTGAGCTTGGTGAAGAGCCAACCCTATTAAAGGTTACAAAACACACTGTAAGGTGTGACCTTGTTAGAGGATTTAAAACTAACCATTATCTTCCAACTAGAATTCACTATGGGGTTAAGAAGATAACAAATGTACATTCTATGAATGACATTACAAGACTTTCTAGTCTACTCGGTTAAGAGATTTATCTAATTACAATGGTTAAGATGTAACAGTAGGTGATCTAATTACAATACAACTTCTTTTATAGATGTATAGATCTATATTATGCTCATTCAAAACCTCTAATCAATATATCAATTTTGTTCAACAATATTCAGTAACTTACTGTCTCTCGGTTATAGCTTTCTAACGCTTGGTAATCTTAGTAGTTCAGTTCTCCTTAACCAGTTTGATCAGGCACGCATGAAGCTTGTTCACGTGATATCTCTACAGTATTCTTTCCTTTAGAATAAGTTTCATAATGAAACCCTAGTCTCTTAAATAGACAAGTAAACCATTTTCTTCTCATCCATTAGATTTTGCCACTGAATCACCTTCATTGATTTTTTTGCTTAAACCTTCCTCGGTTGATGTGTCAGTAACATGTTTCAATTCTATCCTTAAGATCTTCCTTGAATTTTGCTATTCGTTGATCTCATAACAAAATTCATCTTTCCACTTTGATCATGAGGTGCTTTCTAGCTCATCAATTGTGTTGTCTAAACTAATCATTTAGTTCTTTTGTTCATTCTTAGTTAACAAAGAAATGCGTCGGTGAGCACAAGCTTAGTTTATACTATGCTCGGTATACACTACACTACTTGGTGTATACTAGAATGCTTCATTAACCAACCACACTACTTTGTAACATTTTTCTCCCAACTTCATAATAGATTAATGCAACATAATCAAGTCAACAATATGAAGTCATAGACTCATCAATAAGTTACCAAGAGTATTCCTTATCCTCATCTGTCATATCCATCTTCCTCAATGTAGATATCTTGGTTCTTCATCTTTCTCTTCTCTTCTACATATGTGTAGATGTTTGCAACTCCATGATAAGTACTGTCAAAACTAGTTGACATGAATGATAACATATAGACTGATTCAATTATCTTACATAACAGTTCAGTGTTCGGTGATGTCTAATCACTTGAAGTTCTCCAATTAGGTTCTTAATCAGTACTAGTTCATTACATAGGGGGAGCTAGATTAGCTCTAGACCCCTGCATGACTAGTATACTCACTGTCAGAGTATGCACCTTTGGATATAACTATTTGGAGACTAGTTAATGTTGTATGTGAGAGCACACTTCCTGATTGATAGCACAAATGAAGATTGAAATTATCTATTGCATTATGTGTTTACGTGCCAAGTATTAATGGAAGAAAGTTGTTTTAAAGTCACCGAAGATCCATTATTCATGCATTTGCATTCAAATTTAAGACTTTGGAGAGCATAGGAGATCAAATAAGTTTGTGTTGGAATATTTCAGTTGATTTCATTTGCGAAAGGAAGTTAAGTTTTTTGTGAAGGCCTAGTTCAGACACAAAGGTTCAAAAACCCTTGGAAACCTATTTGAAGTGATTAACCAAGTAAGCTATGGCCACTCCAGTTGTTTTCAATGTTGCTGAAAGAAAGAGATACATTTTTAAGAAGCACCCTTTCAAGTCTTTCCTAGATGACCTAGAAGGAGCTTTCTCTAGGACTCCGATGGGAGTTATGCATGTAGAGGACATACGCACATACATATATTGCAAAAAGGAACCAGTAGGTTTGGATAGAATAAGGTCTCATTTAGAGACAACAATGAATCTAGACAAGAAATTCTTGGATGAGTTCGCGCACTTGGAAAACAACCCTATTATTGAGTATGCAACAAACATATGAATTCTATGAATCTCAATGGATTAAGATTCTACTAAGAAGAATTTGTGATGATCTATTCTAGATAGGAGAAGTTCCTGTTAGAATAACTAATGATCTCATTCATGAAATGACATGACTACCTAATACCGACACCATCCTACCCATTGGAAAAGATGTAAGGAAACCGGTGGAACGGGCTTGTAAGTCATGCAGTGATAAGCATGAGATGATAATTGAACCAATTGAAGAAAAAGATATCAAACTAATTTCTATGATACTAGGTTACAAGTTTCAACATGCAAATAGGGTAAATAGTGTATCCGTAGCCACTATTTTGATAGCTATCACATTAGTGAAGGGAGATGGAGACTTCAATTTGTGTGATATATTGCGCACATAGTTGATGGATAATATTAGGGCTATCAAACATGATAAGAGTAAGATATTTAGGTTTGGGTCACTTATCATCTACATGTACTTTCATATAGTTGGTAAAGTTTTAGACCTTTACCTTGATAAGAGTCTACCTAAAATGCCTCAAATATCATTCAAGGCATCATCACAAAGTGCCTTGAAGGACTACATGGACCTAGAGATCAAGACATTCAAAATTAGAATGCAAAGAAGGTTTAGAATACATGAAAGAATAGTAGAGAAGTACAAGGATACCATATGTTTTATGGTGGAGATAGATATAACAATATGGAAGTTGTAGAGCCAAGGACTAAGTGGATCCATCCACTTGGTTATTAAGTGGAGGAACATATTATAGAAGCATATGCACAAGTACTACTATTAGTGCCCAAGGATCCTAATCAAAAAAGATGGGGCACTTATGAGGAAAAGACAAGACAAGTAGATACAGTCTTGTATAGTGTTGTGACCAAGAGGAAAGCATCTTAAATCACCTCTGAGATACTGAAGATTCATGGTGTCACTCAAGATGACCTAGATAAGGCAAGGGAAGCCAAGATTTCCATGCAACTTGAGAGCATACCCTCTTCTGAAGTTAAAGCAGAGAAGACTGATGACCCTAAGGAGAAGAAGATGAAAATGGAAGAAAACACTCATGCGCCCACTCCTACTATTGATCTAGAGTCCACTCCAGCTCCTGAGACAAGCAAGATACTTAAGAGGAAAAAGTAGATTGTCACAAGCCATCCATCAACAAGATCCACAAGAAGATGAGGATTAAATATTCAACCACCTCCTAAAGTAGGATTCCTACCAAATCTATAAGTGTTGAGAAGAAGAGTGGTAGATGAAGAAAGGATTGATTAAATTTCTAAGTTTTATGATAGATATCATGAGATAGAAAAATATGAGATCCATAGCATGATAATCTGACATATGATTAAGTCCAAGAAGACAGTCTTGGAACTTAAGACAACAATTCTTGACCAAGTATGGAACATACTTGATTCCTTAAAGAGATAAGAAATAGAAGAAGGTTTTAGAATATGGGAAAAGACCTTAGATGATAACCTTCCATTATGTTCAGTTGAGGACAAAACATTTTTGCTAGAACTGGTGAAGCCTCACCTTAGAACCAAGATAAAAACCTTGCAGATCATGAATAAGGACTATGAGTTGGTTGCCAAGGAAACTGAAAAGCCATTTGAGAAGGTATTTTTGGAACAATGTATGCATCCATCATCTGCACCTGCAACCCAAGTTCCTATTGAGAAATTAAAATAATTTGAGGTCCCTAATGCACCTATAACATGTCCACGGGATTCAACACCCACAGTGACAGTGTCTACTGATGAAATGGAGTCTACATTTATGCCTAGAATAAAAGATGATAAAATTATGATTGATGATGTGGAGATATCAATGGTGGCCATAGATAAAGACTTAGACAAGTTTGAGGAAGCTTTTGTAAGCATAGAAGAGGCCAAGATACTATGTGGTGATAATTCACCTAAGTAGCAAGAAGAAATTAATATTGAGGATCTAACAAGACATGAAGAAGAAGAGGAGAAAGAAAAATAAAAGGAGAAAGAGGATGAAGAGAAGAAAGATGAACCTACAGATGAGCCCTCTATTGAAATACCAGTGATTATAAAGACTACAGTAATGGATGTTAGTCAAATTTCACTCCTTATCCCTAAGCCCTCAATTTCATTATTGTTAAGTCTGACCCCTGACACACCAAGCTTAGATTCATGGGGAGAAGAAGACCTGATTAAGATCAATGTGCTAGAAATGAAGAAGGCCAAGGAGAAACAAGTAATGAGGAACCCATTATTTGTTGAATCAGTCAACATCCTAAATAGCCTACTACCTGAGGACAAGAAAGTGTCCAGTGTACACTCAGTGGATGATGTCAAAACCATCTTGACATGCTTCAAAAAAAATTTCTCAAGTCTTGAGGAATCAACATCCAAAGTTGTAGAGGAAAAATATCTTAAGAAGAGATTGAGTGAATTTATAAGTAACTTTTCACTTGACCTTAGTTCGTTAAAGGTTGGTCAAGCTTTGCTTAAAGACTTAGCAGCTAAAGGAAGGAAAATAATAGGTGACTATATGGATAAGGACAAACTGACTAGAGACCTCTCAAAGAAGATTTAGGAAGTTGAATCAATGATGGAAACAATAAGGAAATTAGTGGAAGATCCCTCCTCAGATGTAAACATGTGTAACAATGTCTATGAAGGTCAGTTAGACAAAATTGAGAAGGCATAGCAATAAATGGCCAAGATAAGGGCTAGGAAAGCACAGTTAAGACATGCACTTGCACCCTCTTTAGATGTGATAAATCAAAATATCAAGGAGATTGATTCCATAATGGTGACATATGATCAAGGTCTGAGGTCAAAGTTGGAGAAGATGGATAAGTTGACTTATGTTTTTTGCACCCATCTTCAAACTGTAGATGCACTGAAGGCATTTTGGCAGCAAGAAATTACAAACCTTCAGATCACATACCCAGATGTACTCTCATTGTAAGTACTTGGAGTTGTAATTTTTTGATCACCTTTGTCATTAATGTCAAAGGGGGAGTAAAATATACAGTATAAAGGGATAATATGGAGTAGTGTATATAATGTAAAAAGGGAGATATAAGATAGAGTATATCTTAGAAAGTTTTTGTAAGATTTAGTTTAGTAACTTCGCCATATTAATTTGTTGCCATTAATGACAAAGGGGGAGATTGTTGGAAAGTTGACTATAATGATAATGATTTAGTGTTGTCATTATGGAAACAAATTCATATGGTGTTTTTTAGTCAGCACATAACTTAGAAGATCATAAAAATGGCTTAGTATGGAAGACTGGACAATCAGTAGAGCACCAGATGAATAGAGCATCAGCGCATGTGTGTATGACTGAGTTTTGCTATGTGCCTTGGAAGATAATATTTTGGTTATGATAGTAAGCTATGGTTAAGACTGTATGATTAGATGAGTTAGTATGATGAAGATACAACGAGTTGAAGTGACTCAGACAGTGAGCGGCATAGCAGAACAGAGTATGCAGCTGACTGTTAGTAATTTGGTTAGTGCTTATAATATTGTTTTGTAAAGGATATGCACCTATTATATTTGTGTTATAAAAATGTAAATCTAATTGTATGTAAACATTCTTGAGCCAATTCATTTGGAAGCATTTTATGTAATTAGTTATAGGCTGACTAAGTGAATAATTTTATTAGCGCATATAAATAAGACATGCGCCATTGTATTTGAGTATGGCATGAGAGATAGAGTTGATAGAAGTAGAGAAAAAGTATGTGAAGAGAATTTGGAATGTTATAGAGCTTTACAAGAGGTTAAAGAATCAACACACAAAAGGAACTGATTAAACAAGCAGTGTCATAGTAGTAGTTCACCTTGCAGATATAGTGTGTATCTGATACTCAGAAGGTTGTAACCTTCACCACTTGAGTAGTGAGCTCTAGGAAAGTGTGTCCTCACCCCTAACAGGGTTAATTGTAAAAGGCTCCTAACAGGGTTTGACCCTTGACAAGGTCATTGTACTTAAGCATTGTAATGACAACTCCTAATAGGGCTAAGGAACATTAACAAGTTCATAATACAAAAGTACAATAATTAGTGGGTATTAATTCCCAGTAGGGTTTTTCTTTTGGACAAGGTTTCCCCTTAATCATATCTGGTGCTATATGTTATGTGTTTATTAATTTAGATGGTTTAGTATTCATTTCTAGATTTAAGATATTGAGTTAAGTTTCAAGTATCAAAAAGTAATTGTATAGAACATTGAGAATCAGTGTTTCCATTCCTAATAGTTTATTGCTTCAAACTCCAAGTCTTAAAAAACAACCTATTTATCAACCATGTGAAACATAAATTAATAATATCTCAACTTTCTCAATCAAACCAACTGAATTTTTAACCTATCCTAGACATTGGGAGGAAGTCACACATTTTGGGTAAGAGTTGCTCAAAAGTTGTCAAGCCACTTTAAAGAAACTCTTGACAATTTAACAACTACCTATTTCCTATTACCCCAATTGCATTGCAAATAAGTCAAACATGACCCTTAGCATGAATAGAGATCAAATCCTTCATTCTCTTATACTCCAAATGATTTTTTGACCAAAGTTGACCAAGTTGGCATATACATGCCTAATAGGGTCAATGGATTTGTTAGCCTTACAAAATGGATTTAAATCCTTACAAAATGACATTAAATGTTCCTTAGGACCTTATTAAAATAAAGAAAACTATAAAAAAAATTGGATCTTCATGGATCCCATGTTTTTCTCTGATGTGCTCCTGTACCATATTCTTGGGATGGAAGAATCTCAAGTCCTACTTGAGATAAGTAATGTAATAATGCTCCCATATTTTATGATATCCTTCCCATCCATCCAAGTTTCATCTTCCTCTATAATTCCATTCCACTTAGCTAGATACTACTTAAAGGTATTCTTCCTTTCCTTCTTCTAAATCTTGGTATCTAAAATGTACTCTAGTTTCAAAGGTTGACTTGGTAGGAGTTCCTTCGGCCATTTAGCATCTTCTCTTATTTGTGTACCTATCTCAGTACTTGTAAGAACATGACCTTTTTAGGGAATCAAATTTGAAACATAAAAAATGGGATATATAACTATATCAGGAGGTAGATCAATTTCATAAGAATTGGATCCACACTTGTGAATAATCTTACATTAACCAATCTTTTTCATCATGAGTTTTGTGTGATTTCCCTTTTGTAGCCTATCCTTCTTTAGGTGTTCCTATTCCAAATGCCCAACTTGGAATTATAAATATCTCCACTTCTTATCTGCATGTTCATTATATTTATCTGTAGTTTTGTGAAGGACAACCTTAACCTATTCATGAATGTCTTGGATAATTTCTATGAGTTTTTCCACTTGTGCATTGTTCCTGAAATCCTTAGGAAACTCTTTGAGTTATATTATCCCTCTTGGACTTATCCTACACACTATTTGGAAAGGGCTTTTACCTATGCTTCAATTAATATAATCATTGTATGCATACTCAGCCAAAGGAAGAACCACATTATATTATTGGGAATGTTTCTTTATCAACCATTGTAATAGGTTTCCCAGGGATCTATTGACTACTTTAGTATGCCCATATATTTGGGGATGATAGGCTGAGCTAAAGGAAATATTTGTGCCTAGTTTCTTCCATGGGTTCCTCCAAAAATGACCCAAAAACTTCACATCCCTATTTGACACAATGTTTAATGGTATCCCGTGAATCCTCACTTCTTCCTTAAATAAGATCAATGAAATATGGGAAGAATCATTTGTGATTTTACAGGGTAGGAATTGATCTATTTTAGTAAACCTATCTACCATCACAAACATAATGTTATAACCCTTTTGTGTTCTTGGTAGAACCATTAAAAATCCATACTAATTATTTACCATGGTCTATCTAGGATGGGGAGTGGCTTATAGAGTCCTACATTACTTGACACTCATTTGGTATTTCAATGAGCACCAAAAAATTCCTAGTATTAGTACAGACTCCTCTTTGGTGCTCCATTAATGATTTTTTTAATGAATCTTGAGTCTATACATAACCTCCATTTACCATCCTTTTTTGGGACTAAGATAGTGCATACTTAAAAAGGATTAAAGCTCATTCTTATTAACCCTTTATCTAATAGATCCTTCATTTGTTTAGCTATAAACTTATTTTGTACATGTGTCATTTTATATATAGGTTTATTAGGCAATATTTCTCATGGTATTAAATCAATCTAATGGTTTGCATCCTTGATTGGGGGTAAGGTGTTTGACATTTCATCTACCACAATGTCTTTATATTTATTCAACATTTTTTAAAACTCTCTATGAACATACCTGCATTGGCCTGTAGTGCAACAGTTTTTGCTTCTCTTTGTAATAGCAAGATATTGTGATCAATTCTCGAAATGGGAGCTTAAATAAAATTAATATTAAAAAAAACTCTCTATGAACATATTTCCCTTTACTATCCTTTAGGTTTGAACTACCATTACGTTTCAATATCAATGCAAACCCTATGTTTACTTCTTTCAATGTCTATATCTATTTCTCTCCTACTAGCATGATACCTAATCCACTTTCAAATCATATTTCCAAGGCCCTTCAAGAGGTAAATGACATGCATCCATAGAAATTACATCACAAAACAATTTATCTATGTTTTCCCCTATTTGAAATCCTACCCAAGACTTTTCATCTACCAATGTTTGTTTCCCCTTGCTTAGCCAAGATACTTTGTATAGAAAAGTATGAGGTAACCTTCTTAGATTTATTTTTTCTACAATATCTAAGGATACTAAATTATTAGTTGAACTCGAATACACAATGACTTTATGTACCTTTCTATTAGCTTTACAAGAGGTTTGGAAGGGTGACTCCCTCTATGGGGGTTCTTGTGTAGTTGGAACCTTCAACAATTTCCTTCTCATAATGAAGGTTTCTACTTGTTCTAGATCTATAATTATTTGTCCACAATGGGAATTTGAAGTATTCTTCTAAGAGAATCTTCTTGTAGGATGGACTACTTGACCACATTTGTAAAATATTCCAATTAATGGTCCAATACCTCCTCCTAGTCCTCCAAACCTATCTCTATCATTTGGTCTTCTACCCCTAAAGTTCCCTCAAAAACTTGTGCTCCCCTACTTCTCATTTTGACTAGATTCACCTTGGGTCCTTTGTGGTTGTTGTAATACCCCAAAATTGGGCTATAGGTTCATTAACATCCTATATCGACACATCGAATGAAATTGACATCAAAGTCCTAACCTAAGGCACATCAGGACATTATCAAATCTTAATTGATCATCCTAAATTCTGCATCAGGGAATATTCCTTATTCCTATTTATCCTAATTATCTTTAATTTAATGATTATTTGGTGATAAATCCTATTTATCCTAAAGTTTGATTAATTGAATATTCTGAATATTTAATTAATTAGATTTAAAACTACCACTTAATTATTTAATTGGATTTAATTATATTTATTCCTAAATTGTATTATTTAAATTTTGACAATAAATCAAATATCCTATGACTAATTGATTAAATTCTTATTTAATTAATTAAAGTCAATTGTCAAATTTAATAATATAGTTTTTGAATAAAAGTTTGATTTAATAATTGATTAACCCACAAATCAATTGTTTTATTTTTAAAATCAGTTAAGTTGAGGATAAATCACTTTATTTATTAAATTAATTCATAATTAATTATGCACATCCAAAAAGTAGTTAAACTTTAAATCAGAAAATCAATTCAAGTTGTTTTAAAAATAAACTCAACTCTCTTTTGAGTTGAAAGTTGATCTCAACTTTTGATTTAAATTAAAAAGTTGATTTGCATGATTTTGTGAGTTAATCTCTCTCTAAATTCTTGATAACTCAAAAATCAACCTGAGTTTATCAAGAGTGATTTATGATTTTTTCCATGCACCACCAAAGTCTTGAATTTCTATAAATTAAGGCCTCAGCTCTTCATTTTGGATCCATCAATGAATTGCATCCTCACACTGGCAAATTGGTGATCGAAGAATCAATCTTTGCGAATCAAAGCTATTGTGAGATTTTCATTATTTTTGAACATTCATATCATTGTTAGATTAATTGCATGTCATATCAATTTCTCATATAAAATATATTCATATCAATTTATCTCATCTTATTGCATAGAAAATCCAAAAGTATAGATTAATTTGCATTCATCTCATATCTAGATTATGCATTCAAATCCTTTGTTTAGGTGTCATCAAGGTCACTGATCTCGGTCCAATATGAGAATATCATACTCACACCTATTAGAAGGCAGTAAATTACCTAGTTAGATTAGTTTCTATTTCACTGCATGATTTTGATTTTAGCTAACCTCTAATGTTTTATTGAAGTGTTGTGTCTACAACTAGGTACAAAATTCACACACACATTTCTACAACCTGTTGTGGGGCCTTGAAATGGGTTTCCATTCAATTTCTATCAATTTCTATCACCTTCTTGTCATTTTCTGTTCCAAGCTATGATTTTTAATATCTATCTATATAATTTTTGTATGAGTTTTATTAGAAACTCGTACCAAGAAGGACCCACTATTGTATGAAAGTTGATTTGATCAAGGATCATACCATCAGAAACACAGTGTCATTTTGAAGCTGTGTTGCCGTATGCTCTTATACCCATTGTCGTACAAGTTTCTGGACTGTCGTCTGGGAGGTGACCCACTATCGTATGAGTTTCAGTGCCAAGTTTCAATTGTCATTTCACTTTTTCAGCCAGTTTTCTAGATTTGATTTCCAGATTTGGATAGACAGCTAACATTAACAATTGAAATTTGTTGTTTCTGATTGATTTATGCTGATTTTGATTGGGAAAAGTGTGAGAGTTGCTAAAAATAGGTAAAAATCTACTAAGTGCATTGTGAGGAATCCAAGTAATCTTCTCAACTGATAACATTTTGATTTGGACTAAAATGAACATCTCACGTGTCTGGCTTGTGTGACCTTTTATTGCTTTCATATCACATATTTCATTTTGGGCTATAAAAATGAACATAGAATTGCTTTTCAACATCTTTGTTACACATAGTAAATAGGCCCTTTGAACATTATTTGTGATTCTTCAGAGAGTGGGTTTTTAGCGAAGATCTTCTCAATGAGAGAACCCTTGTAGGTAGGGAGGTTACTAAGAGCATCTTGTGTTCTACTAGATTTGTGTGTCTTCAGCTTTTGATTGATACATTCTCTCTCCAGAGAGGTTGATAGATCATAAGTGGTTGACATCATAGATCTTTATGAGATAATCTTGGTCTTAGCGTGTCAGATTAATTTGTCTACTTTGTTTTGGTTAAAAGTGAAAAGGCTAGAGGACTATGCTCTACTCCCTTTTTGGGTAGTATCAGAAACTCAGATCCTTGAATCTGGAACCAGTCTCCATGTGGTATCTTTTGTGAGTCACCTTTAGAGAGGGTTAACCATATTGGACATTCCCTTAATTGGGTAAACCACATTAATGAAACCTCAAGTGATAATAGACATTTTTGCTATGGTAGCAGCAGCCGCTATATAAATGTCCTTGTGGAGGAAATATTCACAAGTGTGGTCTCTTATTGGGCTATCAAATCTCCCTAGCAGCTCTTGATTGATTAATTTCTTGGACTGTGTCAAAACCCTAGTGCGTCTAGATTGGAGTTTTCCCTCTTGAGATGACAAAAGTTGTAGATTCAGACCATTACTAAAAACCCTAGTGAGGCCAAATTTTCATTTTCTAGGAATATGTGCATTATTGCAAAACTTTTTGGAACATATACTGTTAGCACTCCTAGGGATTAGCACATTTAGTCACTTGGTTGTTCATGCGTAGGGTTTCTTTGTCCCCTATTCATTGTTTTTAGACATGCTTGAAATCACTTGCTTGTTATTTTGTGTGCCTGTTTATCTATCTGGTTACTAAGAATGAATCAATCCAGTACAATCTTGAAATTTGGATAGACAATTTTGTGAATAATTTGAAACTGAAAACCTGAAAATTGAAAAATCTGAAGTTAAACACCTTTTTGGAGTCAAAAGTCATCTCATAAGGTCATAAAGCTGTATGAGTTTTGGAAATTGTCATTTCATGACCCCCTTATTGTCGTATGGTAGCTGGTATATTATCGTACAAGTTTTGCTGCCAGTCAATTTAAAAAAATCAAAAAACCTGCTATCAACTATTGTGTGAGTTTTGCAATAGTCATACAAGTTTTTCTATTTTCATTTCATATCCTACCCACTATCGTATGAGCCTGCAGAAAGTCATTTGAGAAAAGTTTGAAAAATTTTCAGAAAGTGTTAAAAACTGTCAGAGACCCAACTTTTACAGCCTATTTCCAGAGTTTGTCAAGAAAATCACCATGTCAAGAACAGAGTAGAAACTAGAGTGAATCCAATCATTTTCCTAAAGTGGCCTCTTGAGTCTGATTTAGCCTTCTCTTTAATCGATTTGAGTCTTTCTCATCTTGTGTTAAAACCTTGTCATAACTATCAATCTTCAATCCATCTTCAAAATTGCTAAGTGTTGTGAACTCATGTCTGCTATCTTTTGGGCATCTACCCATACATCCAAGGCATAGTATCCTTCATTTACATCCAATCTTATCCTCAATCAATGAAACTTTGACAAGGTTGCATCATTTGATCTTCTTGAATCAAATATTTCTTTAGTTGTCTTCATTGTATGCTTTTGCTTCACCCAAGGTTAATGGTGGAAACTAGAGCTTCCTCTCACAAGAAATCAGGGGAAACATCTCATACCTTACCTTTGACTCATATCTAAGGTCCAACTCTTGAACAACTCTACAATTTTGGTCTTTACGAAGATGAGGGTCTTGGAAACTTTCAATTAAAAAATGGTTACATACCCCCTCCATCAATTCATGGAGGTAATCAACAAAATCCTCCTCGATCTATCCCATGGAGCCCTAAAACTCCTAACATGTCTCAAGAAGGGACAAACCATGGCTCTCAATGAGCTCAGTCTCAACATGGTATAGATCAAGAATCTACACCTGTTGAAATTGCTCAATATCAAAATGATGATAACTTCAAAAGAATGATGAAAAATTTCTTGAAAGAAGATAGAGAAACATACTTCCTAGAGTTAGCTCATCAAGGAGCTAAAATTCCTCCCAACTTTAATGTGGAAGATATCATTACACATGAGGAAGAAAATCCTATTTTAGATATGATGAAACAAATGCATGCCATGCAAGTAAAACTTAACAAAATGGAAAAAGAAAAGGAACCTAAGGAGTTCTCCATGGAGGTCCTATGTCCTTTTCCATTCAATAAAGACTTGTATATGCCACCATTCCCTAAGAGGGTGGAAATGTCAAAATATGATAAGTATGATGGAAAATTTGATCCTCAAGATCATATCAGAGAATTCTATACTCAATGTATGGAGTTCATGCACAAACCGACCTATCTGATGCATCTTTTCCCCCGATCTCTAGGAGGGTCAACCATTCATTGGTTCTCTAGGATGCCTCCTACAATCAAAACCTTTGAGGAGTTGATCAAATTGTTCTATCAGCAATACTCCTACAACATCCAACATCCACTCACCTTGATTGATATCTGCAATCTCAAATAATATCCAAGAGAACCATTCCTGACATTTCTCAAAAGATGGAGAAAGAAATTCTCTCTATATGCTAGGCCTATTCCAGAAACTGAGAAGTTGGAAATCTTCATCAACAATCTTGTTCCAGAAATCAACTACCCTTTACAAATACAAAATCATACATCTTTTGATAAGATGGTAGACAATGAAATCAAAATTGAAAAAGTACTTGTGAAAAAAGGAGATGTCACACTTCAAAAGGACAAGTATGAATCTAGTTCTAAGGATAAGAACAAAAATTGGAACAAGAATAAGGGAATCATCACAGATGGTGTTTTTGATAATCTCCATGCCCCATCTAAGGCACCTTATTTCAATCTAACCATTGGTATCCAAGCCATCAAAGCTTCAGAATAAATGGTGTTTGAATCATCTCAAAAGAAGCTAGAATACAAATCTTGGTCCGTTGATAATAAATGAAAGTTCACTCCTCTTGGAGAATCTTTGGAATCAGCTATGAGAACTTTGCTAGCTAATAAAATCATCTCTTTTCCTGAGATCTGACAATCTGATCTTGACCCTAAGTCAAAATGGTGGAGAGAGAATGAATTTTGTGATTTCCATCGGGGTAAAGGTCACAAAACTAATAACAATAATGATAATGGAGAAATCATGATTGATAATCCTAAAAGCAATAATGATCACACAACATTCACCAAACCATTTCTGAAGCATAGCCAAGGAGATTCATCTTCTCAGCCTAATGTGGGTGCTAAGGTCAATTATGCCTATCTTGGAAATAATACTGTTATCAATATGGTTGAACCAAGCCTATCTGAGTCTTGCAATGTCATCACAATTGTAAGAAGAGATAGATAAAATCAATCAGCTAATACAGTTACTTGATCACAAGCTTAGGAACATCTACAAGGACAAATCCTAGGTCAATCAAATGTCCCTAAGGTGCCTTTCAATCTGTCTTCCGCTTCGAAATAGAGAGCAACATCTAAATCTTCAAATCCTAAGGACACAAGGCCTACTTCATACAGTATCATTCAACAACTCCAACACACAAATGTAAAAATCTCCATGTTTGAGTTTTTTTGGATATCTTAGCTCATAGAGCCATCCTAGACAAAGCACTGCTCAGATCCAATGTTCCTGATAACCTTGATTTCATAGATTCCAGGCTATGGTTGGTTAGCTTACGTCTGCATAGTATATCTCCTTTTTAGAGGATGATGATAAATCCTTAAGTCATCTGTATAACCAACCCTTACATATATAAGTCTTGATCCAAAACCATCATGTCAAATGTGTGTTGATAGATGGAGGCATTGGTCTGAATATTTGTTCTTACAGCTTGATCAAACAATTGGGATTTTCAGAAATAGCCATTGATCCTAGAAAGAAAATAACTATCAAAGCATATGATGAAGAAGAAATATCCTCTAAGGGAACAATTGTCTTGCCTATCAGAACAGGTCCTATCATCAGAGATACTATATGTCAAGTTCTTGGTATACCTTTGGCTTACAACATCCTTCTAGGGGGACCCTGGATACATGAAATGAAAGGTATTCCTTCTACATACCATCGGTGCTTGAAATTTCCTTGTGATGGAGTAGAGGTAACCATTCTAGCTGATGTGTCAACAACTTGCAATACCTTGAAGGAAAATGTGGATAAACTTGTTCCTAATAATAGAGAAACTTCCATTAAGCAAACAGATGTAGCATCCACATCTAAGATGGAAGATATTGCAAAAGAGGTCAATATCAAAGAAAATGGTATTGCAGAATATACTATAGAGCCAGTCTTGTCTTTGACATCTCTCCCTATCTTGCCTAAATCTTATGGGAAAGCTCTAAAATAGTTCAAACCAAAATCTAAGGAACCTCTTGAGGTAGATAAAGGAAAATTTGTTGCAGAAAAAGTACCTAAGCAAGAATTTGAGGAAGATGAAGTTGTGCTTGCATGGCTCTACAAAGATGAACCTGAATCCCAAGTTGTTCCACCTAGTGACTCTAAAGTATTGAAGGTTCCTTCTAAGTCATATGGCCCAGGGGATAAACTAATAGCTAAGATGGGATATAAAAGAAAAGGACCTCTAGGAATCCATGGTAAGGGTCTTCTATCACCTCTTAAACATTGTGGTTGAGCCAACAAGAATATGATAGTTCTAGGATACACGAAGAAGCCTTTCTGTCTTAGCAAGAACTCCCCACATGTTCTAGAACAAATTGATCCTTCCATAGCAAATCAACTAAAGGGGGAAATAACTGAACAATTTGATAGTGATGATTCTGACACCACCGATGAGCTCATTCCTTATGAGCGTTTGCCTAAAGAAATCAAAGATCTCCTTGAAACTGAAGATGATCCAATAAGAATAATTAATGTGGTAGAAACACAAGAACCTACTATAGAGAAAGACATAGTTGCAACACAAGAACCAACTAATCTCAAAGGCAATCAAGAAGAGGAAGGTGGTAGTTATTATGAGACAGATTCCCATGAGTATGAATTCAAATCAAAATCTAAGGGTAACCCTTCTTGGGGCATTCATCCTGACTTTACTCATGTTCTTAGATTTTCTAGAGGCATAGATGAAGAATCTAATGACTATGAATGGGGATACATTCTAGAAGAAGATGAGCTTATCATAGAGAAACATGTTGATGTTATTCACCAATATGCACCTAAACCCAATGTAAGTCTAGATTGAAATGATGAACTTATTAAGTCTGATCCACCGATGGCTGAAGTGGACTATCACAATGACATTGAGCCTATTCATGAATTGAATGTCTTAAGTTGTAATATCACCTTTGAACTTGAGCATCGGGTTAGGACCAATGATGATAGATCCATATCTGTAAACACTCTTTCCCAATCTTTCACCACTTTGACTATCCAACATCTTGAACTTCTTGATCAACCCTCCACAAACCTGAGCCATGGTATTTATACCTTCTCGAATGACTATGCCCTTGATTGCTACCTCAATACAGTTGAGCCTATGAGGACTTGCATTAGTGAACTGAGTGTTAGCATGATGGAGTCAGATATCAAGTATCTTAGTTAGAAAAATAAGAATAAGAATAAAAGAAAAGGAGTTCTGAGGGTGAAAACCACTTTGTGGTAGTCTCAGAACCTACAAAAGTAAAAATAAAAGACATATCTGAAGGTGAAAATCTCTCTGAGGCACCTAAGGATGAGATATTTGATGTCCTTCCAAGTCATTTATAGGATAGATCTCTAGTTCTAATTGAGCCCACTCAATCCATCAACTTGGGAACAACAAAGGAACCACAATTGATCCATGTAGCACAATCTTTATCAGAAGAAGAGAAGCAAAAATTTACAACCTTCCTCATAGAGAAGAAGATCAACTTTGCATGGAAATATTCAGATATGCTAGGGTTGGATCCTGATCTTATAATGCACCATTTATCTATAGCTCTTGGAGTAAAACTAGTTAAACAAAAATTAAGAAAGATGCATCCTCATGTTGCACTCTTGGTAAAAGATGAATTAGAGAAACTACTAAAAGTCAAATTCATCTGAGTTATTGATTATACATAATGGATCTCTAATATTGTACCTATTTCAAACCTAGATAAATCAATTAGAGTGTGCACAGACTTTAGAGATGTAAATAGAGCATGTCCTAAGGATGATTTTCCACTATCTAACATTGATATGATAGTGGACATGACTGTGGGCTTTGAGATGTATTCTTTAATACATGGTTTTTTCTGGATATAATCAAATAAAAATTTCTCCAGAAGATCAAGAGAAAACTACTTTCACATGTGCATGGGGCACCTTCTATTGGAATGTCACACCATTTGGACTTAAGAATGATGGTGCTACATATCAGAGAGCCATGACATCTATTTTTGATGACATGATGCTTAGGACTATGGAGGATTATGTTGATGATACTTTAGCAAAATCTATGGTTAGAACTGAACATCTAAATGACTTGAGCAAGATACTAGACATAATGGAAAAATTTAGTCTCAGACTAAATCCTAAGAAGTGTGCTTTTGGTGTCACTTTTGGAAAGCTCTTAGGAGACATAGTTTCAAAGAAGGGAATTGAAGTTGATCCAGCTAAAGTAAAGGCTATAATGGAGATGCAACCTCTGAAGAATATTAGTCAAATGAGAACATTGCAAGGGAGAGTTCAATCTATCAGACACTTCATATCTTAGCTAGCAGATATATCACAGCCTTTTACAAAAACATTACATAAAGGTGTGACATTTTCATGGAATGAAGAATGTGAGAACAACTTTAACCATATCAAGAAGTATCTATCAAATCTTCCTATCTTGATGCCTCCCATTCTAGGGAAGCCTTTGATCTTATATGTCTTTGCTATAGCTACATCACTGGGGGCATTTCTTGCACAACATGATGAGAACAAAAAGGAATGAGGTATATACTATATCAGTAGGACATTGGTGGCATACAAAAAGAATTATTCTATGATTGAGAAGGCTTGTCTAGCTGTGATCTTTGCATCATAGAAATTGAGACATTACATGTTGGCACATACCACACATTTGGTAGCTAAGATGGATCCACTAAAATACCTACTAAGCAAGGCTGCCCTCATGGGTAGATTAGCTAAATGGGTCATGCTCTTAAGTGAATTTGACATTAAATATGTTCAAAGAAAAGCTATAAAAGGACAAGTTATTGCTGATCAATTAGCAGATGCACCTATGATTGATGATACACCAATGCAAATGGAATTTCCAGATTCCTCTATCATGACTCTTTCTTCTAGAGAATGGCAGTTATTCTTTGATGGCTCCTATACATAGAATGGATCAAGAGTAGGCATATTATTTACAACTCCTCAAGGATACTCCATACCTAAAGCATTCTGATTAAAGTTCCCTTGCACAAACAATATTGTAGAATATGAAGCCTTTCTTAATGGCATCAAACTAGCAATTGAGTGGAGAGTGATAGAGCTACACATTCATGGAGATTCCCAACTTGTTATCCATCAAGTCAATAATGTGTACTAGACCAAAGATGAAAAGCTTATTCCATACAAAAGAATGGTAGATGATCTAAAGAAGTATTTCATATCTATCTCATTTGAGAAAATACCTAGAACAGGGAATAAGGCTACCGATGCAATGGCAACGGTGTCTACTCTATTACAGAAGCCTAAACATGAGCTACGCTATGAGTTCCTGGTGGAAGCACTATCTTATCTTGCATATGATTCCCCTGAAACTTGCATGATCTGCACTGTTGTTGGTCATGAGTCATCTAGATATAAAAACCTATTCTCCTATCTCAAAGACCAAATCATTCCCGATACCTTCAACCACCATGAAAAGAGATACCTTATCCGTAATGCCTCTAGATATGTCATCATTGGTCACGATCTATACAAATGAGGTCTAGATGGTACACTACTTAGATGTTTAGAATGGGAAGAGTCTCAACGTGCGTTAGAGGAAGTCCATGATGGTATTTGTGGGTCACATTCAAATGGTTTAACACTAGCTTGAAAACTTATTAGGGCTGGGTACTATTGGCCTGAAATGGAGAAAGAGTCTATGAAGTTTGCTAAGAAATATCAAAAGTGCCAAGTGCATGCAACTTAATTCATGCTCTAGGGAGAGATCTAATTCCCTTTACTACACAATGACCTTTTCATCAATGGGCCTTTGATCTTATAGGAGATATACATCCTCATTCTTCTAATGGACATACCCATATAATCACATCTACAAATTATTTTACAAAATGGGTAGAAGCAGTCCCTTTGACACAAGCAACTGGAAAGAAAATATCTATGTTCATCTTGAACTATATCATATGTAGATATGGGATACCTCATTCCATAATCACAGATAATGGTGGAAAATTCAAGAACAAAGATCTAGATGATTTATGTGCCAAATTAAAGATTACACAACATTGGTCATCTATGTACTATCCTCAGGGGAATAGACAAGCAGAGGCTTTTAACAAGAATCTGTTGAAAATCTTGCACCGTACAGTTAATAAAATAGGAAGAGACTAGCATCTCATGATCAATCCATCTCTCTGGGGCTACTAAACAAGTATCAGAATGCCTATTGGGGCTACACCTTTCACTTTAGTTTATGGATCTGAAGTGGTACTTCCTATTGAAGTTGAAATCCCATCACTAAGAATCAAAATGCATGGTCTAGTGACTGATGATGACTATAGAGTGTCTAGGTTACAAGAACTTGAACTACTAGATGAGCGCAGACAAGCAGTGTATGATCATCTTAGAGCATATCAGAAGAGAATGTCTAGAGGCTACAACAAGAAAGTCAGACATAGAGAATTTTAGGTTGGCGATCTAGTCTTGAGAGAGAATCCTAAAAAACAATCACATTGAGAACGCAAGGGGAAATTTGAACCCAACTGGCTGGGTCCCTTTGTCATCACTGCTACTTTTGGCTCTGGTGCCTATCAACTCTCAATGACTGAAGGAGAACAGCCCCGAGAACAAATCAACATTCTCCATCTGAAGAAATTCTACACCTAAGGCATTCAGTCTATGGTAAAATGTCCTGAAAAAATATTAAAAATTGGAAAAAATCATAAAAAAATGAACATCTTGGTGAAAACCTAACAATATGTGCCTTGATGATTCATAAAAAAAGTAAAATATATCAAAATTAAAAAAAAATTGAAAAAATGAAAAATACAAAAAAAAATGAGAAAAAAAAAGTGCCTTGGTGAAAACCTGGAAACAGGCACCTTGGTAGCAAAAATAGAATCTCTAGCAAGATGGTAAAAAACTGGCAAACGGGCACCACTTGTTTCAAAATGCTCCATCTATCAACATGATCTTGGTCTTTCCCAACTTTTAGTCTTGCTTTAGTTTGTACATATCTCTTGGTTTATTCCCGCATTCCTATTTTCAATAAGTCAGTCTGTACACCAATCAGCTAAAGTGTCTGTATCCTATCAATGTTCAAACTTGGGGGCAATTAATGTCATATCCTATGGCCTCCAATATATCTTAGATGTGTCATATCTAGTCAGAGTCCTTTAAAGCTTCATCCAAGTTAGTTAGTTAGTCAGTCTTGTCTCCAAAAAGGATTTTGCATCTACAACAACACAATCAAACATCAAACACAAAATGAAAACAATCTATTCTTTTTACATGCTTTTATCTCCTTGTATGCTTACTGATTCACATTGAGATTTTTGCATATTATGTTCCCTTGAGCTCTTCGATGATGTCCTTTATAGGATTTAGAGAGTGATGACTGGGGGCATAATCTTTTCTTTGTCTTTTGTTTGTATGTGAAAATCTAACAACTTTAGAAATTCTGGAATGAAATGGTGTCCAACTGTAAGAATCTCTATCTCGAATTGGATGGCCATGCATACCTTGACCATTGATACCCAAAAAATTCAAGGAAGTTTGATCTAACTATTGTCTTTTGTTTTTGAGTGAGTTCTTTCTCCTATTGTGAAATGCGATCTTACCTAAGCATGTGAATGATAAAGGGTCACTACGGGTAATTCACTTTGGATTTAGAATGATCTCTTGACTGCTTGATGTGTTTGAATGCAAGGCATATTTAGGTCATCACAACATTTGTGTTTTGATGCTTATACAAATTGCTATATCAAAATGGACATGATATTTAGGTCATCCTGGTACTTATGCCTTGGTGCTTATATCTAATCCGACATTCTGAAAATAAAATCAATATTCATATATCCATGGTTTCATAATTAGTAGGTGTTGTGTTGATCCTTGCGTATACCAAATCAATATTCATATATATGTGGTTTCCTAATCAATGGAAGTTGTATTGATCCTTGTGTATACAAATTGATATTCATATGCCTATGGTTTCATAACTAGTGGGTATTGTATTGATTTATCTGATTACCTAAAAATTCAATGATGAAATCAACTGACACATGATCAGTGACTAGGTCCTAGGTCTTAGATTGCATTTTATTTTACATGTTTCTTTGCATTTTGCATGTTTGCATGATCTCACAAATGGATACATAAACTTCAACGCTTAAATGATTCTTCTACCACCTCTTCAAATCTCACAAGAGCTAACATTGAACTTGAAGGTCTCTTCATGGAATCGCAAGTAGTTATCCTCCTAGGTTAAACATCCTTTTGACATAAGACTAAGTACTTGTCTTCATCAATTCCTGCAAAACATATCATGTGTATCATTGCATCTACATTTCATATCATAACCATCTGTTGCATTACAATACATCCATGTACATAAGCATAAAATCATACATACATCTTTTCATAATCAATACACATTTGCATTACATCCATACATATTAAAGAAATCATTGCATTGCATTAATCCATACATTCATTCTACACTACTCATAGCATAAACATCACATGATATCATCATAAATCAAAACATGATAGATACACATGAAGTCATAACCAAAATATCGATCTCATATATATCACAAATCTTGAACTAGTCAGTGGTGCACTACTGGCACAATATACAAACGAATGAGCTCATATGAGCCATCAAAGTCAGAATAGTATCAACATCAAGAGATCAAAAATATCCAAACAAATAGACAAATCAGTTGTCAACCTGACCCTCTGCATCTGGTGCAGGTGGAGGTGGTGCATCTGGTATTGCCTCTGCTCTAGGTGCTCTGGCTCCCTCTAATGCCAACATATACTAAGAGTATGTAGGGACTCTCTATACAATAGGAACAATAGTGTAATATGTGGACACATAGTAAGCTACCCAAGCAGTCTGATGAATCACCTCTACCTATAATCTCTGCACCTTTGCACGAAGCTCAGTGTGCTATCTATCTACCTCTAAATATCTCTCCTCCCACCAAGCACTGTGAACCTTCAGGTCCCTGACCTGTAATCTAAGCCGTCAGATAGTCTCTTGTGGAGTAAAAGGAATAGTAGGATCAGCATCAACTGCTGGAACCTTCGTATCTAGGGCAGTCTTCTCTGTGGTCTCTACTCTCTGTGCCTTATGGCATCTAACCTCTACACCTAGATCAAACCTAGTATCCTCCTGTATCGGATCAATATCACCACCCACAATCTACTTAGCTGCAAGTACCTCCTTAGCTAAACCAACACTCCCTAAAGTATCACCCTCTCCCCTAGTCTATCTCTGAGAACCTGTAGATCTACCTGCTATGGAACTAGTGGGACAAGGGGGCCTCATCTATCCTAATGGTCTCTATAGAGGAGCCATCATTCTCAGTCTTGGATGTGTGGGGTGTACAATCAAAACATGTGTAGGTCTCCAAACCTGTCCCATCAGAGCACTTGTAATGTCTATTGCCTCCTCCACGGAGGGTATCAACTCTTTCAGGTTGAAGAATCTATAAATTAGATGATTAGCAAGCCATGAGATAAATCCATCTATCACTCCTGCATCCACAACCTATGGTCTATACTCCCAATCTCTACCAATGATAGCACTATACTCCTATGCACACAAGGCATAAGAAAGCCTATGGGTCCATCCAAGTCCAAGCTCCTGGGCTATCTGCACATAAGTGGCATAATCCTACAGTGCATCTTGCACTCGTCCATACTGCCACTAGACCCTGGTAATAATGAATCTCTCTAGAATGAAGGAGGACCTCCCAATTAGTATGCAGCTCTAAAAGAAGAAACTAAATTTCTCATGTGTAGTAGGCCAGGCCTTAATATCTACATATGGCCTCCATCAAACAAAATTCATATGATTGAGGCATCACCTCTAGTACTCAGTGTGACCCATCTGAGCTTGTGTGACATATCCAGCATATATATAAATGACAAGCTCCTAAGGCTGCCACTATGCTTGACACATTGGTCTCAAAATGAGGATATGCTCCCACACCTAGATCTGTAATACTAAAGCTCTAGCTACAAAAGACTTGCTCTCCTAATACACTACCTCATGCATCTTAGAGAACATATGGGCCAAAAGACACTAACCCCAAGCCAACTCAGAGGGAGTCACCATTAGACGTGCAACCATCGGGGCCCAGCTCATCAATAGGCTATTCTACTAATGGTCAAACATGATAATCCTTCCTATCATCCTGACAATAATACACTCTAGCTGGTGCGTCTGTCCATAACACTGTACTAAGGTCTCCTAGGAAATAGAGGCAGTCATCTAGGTATCATCTCCAAAGAGATGTTTGAATGCTAAAAGACCCAAGTTCCTTGAACTCACATACTTTGGACATCATCCTGCATGGAATGGAATGTGTAGTATCTGGTACACATCCTCTAGGGTCACAGTAATCTCCCCCATTGGTAAATGGAAGGTCTGTGTCTCTAAATGAAATCACTCTATCAAAGTAGTCAAAAGTCTATGATTTACCTTAATCTTGGGTAAATGTATGAGATACTCGAAGCCACAGGATGCGGGGTGTACCCTCATCAGGTCAGGTAGTGATACACATAGTCTTTGAGTGGGTGGATGTGAAATGTGTACATGAACATCTGGATATATGACCTACATAGCACAGAAATATGGAATCCTATCAGTACTTTGGTTTTAGAATAGGTTACAAGGGCAATAATTGAGTAGTTTTTTATTTCAAAAGGTAGGTTAAAAGGTTAGCAATCAGGCTCAAAGATCAAGAAATTCAAACATTTGACCTAGCAATGAGTTTTAGGCTCACTGTTTATCGTACGACACTTCAGACTGGCATAGAAAGTCATATGAGTTTCTACATCATACTATATGACAAATCATAGTGACACGACACTATATCCCTCATCATATGAGTTATGAGGGACCCGATGAAATGTCATACAATTCTTGGGTCCCTTTGATATGAGTCTTGGGGGTTAATGAAATGAAAACCTATCTACAGTTCAAAAGTCATACGAGTCTTGCTGGAGAGTCGTACGAGTTTCCATGCATTAAAAAATTCAAATTTTAAAAAGCATACAAAAAATGCTAAAAAGGCTATAAATCATGGAAAATTTGACTTTTCAAAGAAGCAAAGAGGTCCACCTATCAGATGTCCATACTACTGAGGTCCCTAGTGTCTCTGGCTGTGCTCAAATTGATGCGAACTCATAGGTACCTTTGGTTCTACCATTTTCTCACTCAGAGGACTCCACAAGTTTTCAGAAGTCAAAGGTGAAAATGAATTGAAAATGACCCTTCCAGCCTTTATATAGCTTTTGACCTAATTTTCAAAAGTGCTACGTTTTCCATGAAAATTGCACCCCTAGCTAATTTCAACGTTCTTAACCCATTTTTGTGATCAAAATCAAAATTTGAGATCATTTATTATGTCGAAATTGTGATTTAAAATTTTCAGACCCAGGACGGTCTACTGCTTACATAATCAACCTTCAATCATCATAGAAATCCAGTATTCAACTTAACTAATTATCTTACATCAAACTATCAAAATTTCAACTTGGTCAACTATGGTCAACTCATGGTTTCACCTAGTCAAACTTGGTCTTCTGGACCTCCAAAATGATGCAGGATGCATTCTCGAATGAGTATAACTACTTCTCAAATCAATTAACATGCTTCTAAACTATAAACACTGACTTTTCTTGTCAGATTTCAATTTTAATCCTGAAGGGGGCATCGTATTGCACATCATTCAAAGTTTGTAATCTAAATCTAAAATCATAGCTTTCCTCAATAATCAAGACAAAAACTACATCTAGTTGTTTATTCATCAAAAAGACCTCATCACTTGAGGCAAATCAATCAGTGCTTGGGGCATATCAGATTCATTGAGATCCATATCAATCTGGTATTCTCTTAATCTTGTAAACTGTATCAATTTTTCGTAACCATCGGTGCATTAGTGTTATTTCCTTGGTTCTTCGTAACTGAAGGCTTCAAATGTGATACCAATGTGATTCTTATCGACAATCAGGTTTGGAATTGGTCACTCACTTTTTCGCAACCATAAGGTTCAGAATCAAGTGTTTTGACACTTCTTCACAATCATTGGTTCATTGCTGTTATAGTTAACATTATCTTTGGTCATTTAGGACCTAATATCTTTGAATCTTTCAATCAGTTTCTGTGTCATATCATAATTTCTGTTTCATATCAATTTCAATTTCAAACATTAGTTTCAACATCATACACAGACTGTCTTTGAACCACTGCACTTCACACATCAATTCAAAGAGGGGAAAAATGTAATACCCCAAAAATGGGCTATACATTCATTAACCTCCTATATCGACACATTGAATGAAATCAACATCAAAGTCCTAAGCTAAGGCACATCAGCACATTATCAAATCTTAATTGATCATCCTAAATTCTACATCGGGGAATATTCCTTATTCCTATTTATCATAATTATCTTTAATTTAATGATTATTTGGCAATAAATCCTATTTATCCTAAAGTGATTAATTGAATATTTAATTAATTAGATTTAATACTGCCACTTAATTATTAAATTGGATTTAATTATATTTATTTCTCCATTGTATTATTTAAATTTTGACAATAAATCAAATATCCTATAACTAATTGCATAGAAAATCCAACTAATTATCAAATATCCTATTTATCCTAAAGTTTGATTAATTGAATATTCTGAATATTTAATTAATTAGATTTAATACTACCACTTAATTATTGAATTGGATTTAATTATATTTATTCCTTAATTGTATTATTTAAATTTTGACAATAAATCAAATATACTATGACTAATTGATTAAATTCTTATTTAATTAATTAAAGTCTATTGTCAATTTAATAATATAGTTTTTGAATAAAAGTTTGATTTAATTATTTATTAACCCATAAATCAATTGTTTTATTTTTAAAATCAGTTAAGTTGAGGATAAATCACTTCATTTATTAAATTAATTCATAATTAATTATGCACATCCAAAAAGTATTTAAACTTTAAATCAGAAAATCAATTCAAGTTGTTTTAAAAATAAACTCAACTCTCTTTTGAGTTGAAAACTGATATCAACTTCGGATTTAAATTAAAAAGTTGATTTGCATGATTTTGTGAGTTAATGTATCTCTAAATTCTTAATAACTCAAAAATCAACCTGAGTTTATCAAGTGTGATTTATGATTTTTTCCATGCACCTCCAAAGTCCTGAATTTCTATAAATTAACGCCTCAGCTCTTCATTTCAGATCCATCCATGAATTGCATCCTCACGCTAGAGAATTGGTGATCGTAGAATCAATCTTTGTGAATCAAAGCTATTGTGAGATTTTTATTGTTTTTGAGCATTCATATCATTTAGCATATCATTGTTAGATTAATTGCATGTCATATCAGTTTCTCTTATAAAATAGATTCATATCAATTTATCTCATCTTATTGCATAGAAAATCCAAAAGTATAGATTAATTTGCATTCATCTCATATCTAGATTCTACATTCAAATCCTTTTTTTAGGTGTCGTCAAGGTCACTAATCTCGGTCCAATCTGAGAATATCATACTCACACCTATTAGAAGGGAGTAAATCGCCTGGTTAGATTAGTTTCCATTTCACTACATGATTTTGATTTTAGCTAACCTCTAATGTTTTACTGAAGTGTTGTGTCTACAACTAGGTACAAAATTCACACACACAGTTGTTTCCTTCCACCAAAATCTCCTCTACCCCTGAAGCTCCTACCACCTCTACCTCTTATGTTTCTCATTCTTTCTTCTTTATTTTTTATCTGTCCTAAGTGAAAATTAAAAGAACTTATTTACTGTATCTAGAGCCATGATACTGATCTCATCCTAGATACTAAATATCAACCCATTCATGTATCTTGAAACCTTCTTCTTTTCTTCCTCATAGTTCTTAGCTCAAAGACTCAATTTGTGGAACTCTTTAGTGTATGCACTCACATCTAGGTCCTTTTGTTTTAAATTTTATATCTTTCTATATACTTGTACATCATAATCAATTGGCATAATTTGGATCTTGACCTTTACCACCATCCTATCCCAAGGTGTGATCATACTCTTTCCTTCTTTCACCCTCTCTTCTTGTAGGTAGTTCCACCATGTGATTTTTTTCCCTTTCAATTTAGTTTTTGAAAATCTAGCCTTCTTGTTTTTAGATACTTCCTTATATTTAGAGTAGTTATTTAGTGCCCCTATCCAGTCCATGACCTTTTTAGCATCCATCTTCCCACTGTACATTGGGATATCATCTTTTCCATCTCCATCTACTATATTCAAGGCCTCAATAATTGTCTTCTTATCTATAAAAATTTCTACTTCCTTCCTTGGGGTTTCTTCTCTTTCCCCTTCCTCTTCATCTACATCAAATTCACATTGATTCCTCTCCTCTTTTTCTTGTATCTTTTTCATCTCCTCAGCCAACTTGGCTTGAAACATATCTTCCATTTCTTGGAATTTTCTTGCCACTTTGATAGTCATCCCTTTTGGAGGCATTATTTTATCATCCCCATCACTTTCTTCTAGCAATAGAAAGCCACACCGCACAACTATGATGGGGGGTGAACCAATTTTTTATAATAATTGTACACTTTAACATTATGAACCAGATCATTAATTAAGAATATAAAAGTGCTAAAAAATATGAACAAGATAGACAACAATTCCATAACACAAAGTTTTATTCTCAAAGAAAACCCAATGGCTATGGAACCTACTAGATAGTGCACTAGTATAAAAGTGTCCCTATTAGGATTTGATACAATACATCCAATGCAAAATTCCCTCTTAAAGGATAGAGCCCATATTAAAAGTTTGTTCAGCCCTGTTAGCTGAACTTGATGAGAACAAAAAGGAACATTTCTCAAGCACACTTCTCTAAGGAGAAGGTTAAATCCACCTTCAGGACTCACTATCCAAATACAATGAAGTGAACTTACTGGTCAAATGACTAAACTTACTGATATAAATTTACTTTCCTTTATCATTATATTGAAGTGAAAATGGAATTATCATAAATTCCACTCATACCTCTTCTCTTCATCTATGCTCTTATCAAAATTATTGCATGCACAATCACACATACCTCTGATATACATTCCTGACATTAAATTACAAAATTTACTCTCCTTTATCCAAGTTACAAGTCTCAATTAGGTCATCCTATTAGGACTTCCATGATGCAAAAACAATTACAAATCACAAAGCTAAGGAACACATGGTACCTAATACAAATATATAATAATTAAAAATATTAATTTACGTGCCAAGATCCATAATTAATGCTTTCCAATGCATGGAACATGTTGTACCACCTAGTCGAATCCCAAAAGACATTATCTAGGTTCATAAACTAGCACTATAATCATCATGACCCAATCAAGACATAAATCCTTTAGTGTACTCCATTCTATGTTTACTTCCATGCTTAAATTTTTCATAACATGATTCTATCTCAGAACCAACTTATGCTCAAAGCTAAGAAACTAACTCTGTCAAGTTCCCTATCTTTGTCTTGTAACAAATCTTAACCAAAAGAACTGTAAATCACTCAAATCATCATATTAAGCCATGTGACCTTAGAAATAAGGTCTATACATCTTCATAATGATAAAACAAAGGTCACATACTCTAAACTATCATATAATGTTCTTACATTTCTTTCCAACTTCCTATAGCAACTAGAAACACAATATATCTTAAATAACCAACTCAAAACTAAAGTATATGTCATATGGTGACATCAATGCAAAAACTTGAACAATAATACCAAAAAAAACTCCAACTTGTATCTAAAATCTCCCCCTTTTGCATTGATGACAATATATGACTGAAAAACCATCAACCCAAAAGAATTCAACTCAATACAACCTTCTCAATATCTTGAACAATGCTCCCCCTAAGATAGTAGAATTTTTTCACATAACTCTCTCACCCTTTGACATCAATGGAAAATAGCTCCAATGGTGCTTACTCAAATCAAACAATTGTCTCCTCCAATGATGTATCTTTTTCAAATATTCATGCCTACAACATACAAGATTCTTTGTTCATAAACACTTCATCAGTTCATCCTCTACAACTTTTCCCCTTAAGGAGTATGACCAAGCATCAACTCCTAAAGAATAATATAGATATGATGATCACTGGACTAATGCATTCATGTATCATTTAATTATCACAAGATCTGGCCATCACCCCAAGAATACCTCTTGGATACTCAAAGGTCCCTTTTGGAAATGGTTTTGCAAAAATATATGTAATCTATTCCTTAGTGCTGATTAATTCCAATCCGTCTTCCTTCTCTTCAATGTTTTCTCTCAAAAAGTGATATTTAATTGATGTATTCTTTATCTTAGAGTTTAATACTAGATTATTTGATATATTGACTATACTTTTATTATCACAGTGAATAACAATAGGATCTTCAATTCTTACTCCAATATCTTTCAAAATCTATTTCATCCAAACAATCTGAGTACAATTACTAGCAACAACAACATATTCTGAATCAACAATAAATTGTGATATACAATCCTTACTCTTTCTCAACAAAGAAACCAATCTCTTTCCAAGGAATAAAGATCCTCCACTTGTTCTTTTTCTATTATTCACACTACATGCCCAATATACATTAGTAAATACATGTAAATTAAAGTCATCAAATCTTTCATACCACAAACCATCATCTAAGATTCATTTCATATATCTTAGTATTCTTTTCACATTAGTAAAATGATTTTCCATAGGTTCATCTTGGAATCTAGCATTAATTCCAAATGCCCTTGATGAATCTAGCCTTGTACAATTCAATTAATACAATCCTCCAATCATTGACCTATACTTTTTCTAAAAAACCATTTGGTTAATCATCAGTAGTAGTTAGTTTCCACCCTATAACCATAGGTGTTTCTACTACCTTACAATCCTCCATTCTAAAATTTTCCAATAATTCCTTAAGATACTTAGTTTGAGATATGAAAATTCCATCCTTACTTTGAGTTATTTTCAAACCAATAAAAAAATCATTTCCCCTATCATAGATATCTCAAATTCACCTTTTATCTCTTCAAAAAATTTATTACTCATAACAGAATTCCCAGCAAATATGATATCATAAAAAAAATCATAAAGTACCTTTTACCATAATATGATATTTTTCTTGTACGACCACAAAGATCTATATGTACCATATCCAATCTCCCTTTTTTTTAATAAGTATTTCTTTAAAATCTAGTCCTAGTTTGTTTTCCCATAATACATTCTTTGCACAATATGTTACTATTCTTCACAATCTTTGGTAAATGTCTGACTACAATAGTGTTACTAAACTTCACAATGCTATCAAAATTTATATGACAAAACCTCTTGTGCCATAACCAAATGTCATCTATTTTTGCAACAACTTGCTTCTATTGAATTCAATTGAAACACATTACATTTAGTCTTAGTACCTAATGCAATAAGATTTCCTATCTGATCTTTGATAGTACATTTTACATTCTTGAATTGTAGATGATAACCTTTATCCACAATATGTCTAACACTTAATAGATTATGCTTTAGTGCATCAACAAACAAAAGATCATCAGTATTATATTTATCATCAAGAGTTATAGATCCTCTTCCTATGATCAAGCGAGTCCACTATTATCTCCAAATAAGACCACACCTCCATTATACTTGTTAAGATGCTCAAATTTTTCTCTATCACAAGTCATGTGATGAGATAATCCACTATCTATAATCAATTCATATTTCTTTCCTACATTTTCAACTAAATATTTTTTCTCAATCAATAGGATCTTAATCTTTAATAGTAAAAAAGCCAATCTCATCTTAATCATTCACAAATTCAGCATCAAAAGTGCCCTCATTAGAAATATAACATTCCTTAGGATATTTAGACTTGTGTGGCTTAGGTTTATAATTTGGAACTCTAGTAGGACATCTAGAGGAAAAATGACCTATCTTATTACATGAAAAACACTTCAAAGGTAATTTCCCTTCATACTTTCCCTTACCTTTGTTTTCTCTCTTAGTGATTAGGGATACAAGCTCATCCAATTTTATTTCTTTTTCCTCTATTTTTTCCAATTCTTTATCATATTCTCCAATATTTGCATGCTTTTCACTTGTACTGGTGCTCACATTATTTGTTAGAATATTCTTATGCTTATGAACAATATCCTTAAAATAATATTCAACTTTAGGTAAAGCATTTTGTAATCTAGAGGTTTTAAATGCATAGAGCTTACCAATCAATGTCTCCCTTTTAAATACCTTCGTGAGCAGTATAATCTCTTCAATTGTCATGACCTTGGTGTCATATGTAGGTGTCAAAGATCTTAGAATCTTCACAATGATTTCATCTTCTTTAATAGACCCTCCTGTATTTCTGATGCTAGTATAAGTCTCTGTCACTCTATGACTATATGCTAGATAATATACTCATCTTCTTTCATCCTCATGTTATCAAAATTTTTTTTCCAACACTGTAACTTGGCCTATTTGGTATATTTTTCTCCTTCATATAGTGCTTCCAAATTGTCTAGATCTCATGTGCCCACTCAAGCTCCTTGACCTCTATAAATTTTTCCTCAAAAAGAGCATTGATGAGGGCTTCTCTAGAAATTATATTGCAAGTGAATTTATTCCTTTCATCCTTTGTATTGGTTTCCAATTCATCCTCGGTCTTGACATATTATTTTTTCTTTGTAATCAATCAATATTCAATCCCTTAATAGATCAAATGATTTCTCATCTTCTTTTTCTAGTTGTCAAAATTTTCTCCATTAAATTTAGGATTGTCCTTCCTATAGTTTTCCATTCTAGATCTCCTCAAGAAATTAATCTTTCTCCAAGAGGACTAATAGATCTAATACCAATTCTTAGCAATAGACATCCACACCACATAGTTGAGAAGAGGGGTGAATCAGTTGTGTATAATAATTTTGAACATTAAAATTATGAACTCGATCATTAATTAAGAATATAATAGTGCTAAAAAAGATGAACAAGATAGAAAAAAATGCCATAACACAGATTTTTCTCTCAATAAAAACCCTATCTAGGGAAAAACCCTGGTGGGGATGGAACCCACTAGATAGTGCACTAGTATAAAAATGTCCCTATTAAGAGACCTAGCCTTGTAATAAGTAGATATAATACTATATAGGGTAGAATAAAATGATGTGATGATATCCTTTACATAAATAAGAAATTGGGGAAGGTAAGATTCTCTTATTAATCCCAAATTCCCAAAGGAAAGATCCAAATTGATTAACCACAAGAAAATGGTCAGTGCATAAATGAATCAATTGATTAATAATAAGAAGAAACATGAAAAACTTAAATTCCACTTTGGAAGAGAGTATTAAAATCTTAATTGAAATGAATTGAGGACAAATACTAACCTAAAAGTATAGAAGATCGGGAAATTGTTGTTTTCTAGTGTCTTTACTAATTTTATGGAAATTCTACAACCAAATTTGGAATAGAAACACAGAGATGGAGAAAACCCAAAAATCTTTTTCCTTTCTGAGCCAAGTCGACCTTGACCCATTTATGGCGACCTTGACCTGCACTTCTCCAATGTAAATTCTGTTCACGGATCCTAAAAGTTTTCCAAAAAGGGTATCTGGATCTGGTTTGTAATGCATTGTTCTGCACCTGTTCTTGCAAGAAAAATGGTGTTTTTGTATGGATGAGGGGTTTTCCTTGGTCAACCTCTAGTTTTGGAATTAACCTTGAAATAGAATTGTAATTGAAGTAATAAACAAAGTAAATAGAACAATTCACCTTGCTTATGTTGAAACCCTGGTGGAGGATTTGAATCCTTGAATCCACAAGTATGCATGCTCCAAATGGATGTAGAATTTTAGGATGTAGGATGTCTCAAATAAATTTCATTTAGATCTTCAACACCAATTTTGAATGGATCTTGGAATAGGAAGAATCTTCAATGGATATGGATGGAGAAATCTTCAACAAGAGGGCTCCATAGAGCTTGAATCCTTCAATGGCTACCATTGGATCTCCTTGATGAATTGAACATTGAATGCTTGAATATTTGAATGCTTGAATTATTGAATGCTCACTTTGATAACTTATGCATAGATGATCCTCCCTTTTCTTTCCTTCTTTCTTTTTATTTTTCTCCTTTTTTCCTTTTCTCTTCATGTAAAAAAATCAGAGGAGAAGGCTTCCTTATATAATAGTCTTGGACACCAACTTATGGAGAGGCCGACATATGATAAATAAATTCCCATTAGGCTCATACCCTTATAAGTGGACCTAAATTAAATTATTTTCAAGACTCATCATTTTGAAGCCTGAAGAAGTCGACACGGAAGTGGGAAAAAGAATTATTTCTAAACCTTGACATCCATAAATCTTTAGAATTTTGAAATTTAGACCATGGATTAGGGTCAAGGTCAACCCTAACCTAGGTCAGGGTCGAGGTCAACCTTTTCCTAGGTCAGGTTCAAGGTTGATCTTGACCCAGAAGGTCGACCTTGACCCTGAGGTCAAGAACCTCAAAATCTCAGAGCAAGATACCATAAATAGGTAGGAATGAAGTGGCAAATAGGGTAGGACAGGGGAAAAAACCACATCCAAGTCAAAGACCCATTCAAGGTGTTTGACATGACCCCAAACCATTTACTCGGAGGGAAAAACTAGTCCTAAATGGAAGTGCTTCCATTTTTTGATGATACAAATATATCCATTACAACAATCCTTGTTAAAGGATTGAACCCCTATTAAAAGGTCCCCCAACTGTGTTAGGAGTTGAATAGAACAAAAAGGTACACTTCTCAAGCACACTTATCTAAGGATAAGGTTAAACCTACCTTCATGACTCACTATGAAAATACAATGAAATGAACTTAATATTGAAATGACTGAACTGACTGGTAGAAACTTACTTTCCTTTATAGTTCCATTGAAATGCACAAGGAATGATCATAGATTCCACTCATACCTCTTCTTTTTAGCTCTTATCTTATTACAATTCTCACATGCACTATCATGCATACCTCTCATACACATTCCTCATATTACATTAGATAATTTACTCTCCTTTATACAAGTTACAAGTCTCAATTAGGTCACATGTTAGGACTTTCCTAATGCAAAAATAATTACATTACACAATGCTAAGGCATAAACAGTACCTGATAAAAACACAAAATAATTACCAATATTAATTTATGTATCGAGATCCAAAATTAACACTCGTCAATGTATGGACCACATTACACCACCTAGTTAGGTCCCAAAAGCAATTATCCAAGTTCATGTGCTAGCGGTGTCATCATCATGACCCAATCAATCTTAAAATACAAAAGTGTATTACATCATGTTTTTTCTTCCATGCCTAAATCTTGCATAACATGATTCCATCTTGCAATCAACTTATTCTCAAAACTCAGTAACTAACTCTATCAAGTTCCCTGTTTATATTATGTATCTAGTCTTCAACGAAACAATTATAACTCACTCAAATCATCATATTAATCTATGCAACTTTAGACATAAGATCTATACATAGTCAGAATGATAAAAAAAAATCACATAATTTTAACTACCGTACAATGTTCTTATATTTTTGTCCAACTTCTTATAGCAACTAGAAACACAACTTGTCTGATATAACCAGCTCAAAAATGAAGTATATGTCATATGTTTTCATCAATAAAAAAATATAAACAACAAAAGAAACAACAATTCCAGCCAATATCTAATAATTTGATTTACTAACATACGCCAATGATCACTTATCCCAAATGACCAGGCTTTCTCTGATACCAATATGATGTCGAGCTTACAAGAAAGTAGGGTTTTCCTAACCCACAATGCACAACACTATTGAGCCACACTTTCTCTAAACAAATACTCTTCAAAGAACAGTTGATCAACACATTTCAATCCTTTCTAAATCTATAAAACATCCACAATATCATTTACAATTGATACAACTTATTACATCAAATATCTTCCCTTAGGACATTACTATAATCAAACCACACCATTTGACTCATAAGGTCAACGTACATTCTAGTTGTAGAGGGTGGACTAAAAAAATATCCACTCTTTTATTTCTTCTAGACTTCTTAAGGTCACTTTCCTTGTAGAGACCTAGTTAGCAACTAGTCCTAATGATGAGGTTTTTCCAAAACAGCTTTGATAATTTCCAAATATAAAGTTCCCAAAATAATTATAGTTTGGAATACCCTTTTGGATCCTACACAAAATATCAAAAATTAAGTTTTGGGTCTTCATTTTGGGGGTCCCAAATATAGACTTCTAGAATAGACCTAATTGGTGAATTAGGTCACCTTTACAAAGAAACCTTAAAGGAATGGAATGATCTCTTTAAACCAATGATTGTTTCAAGTTTTCACACCCTTTAATAAAC
Organism: Chamaecyparis obtusa; assembly: GCA_027943335.1. Lineage (NCBI taxonomy): Eukaryota > Viridiplantae > Streptophyta > Pinopsida > Cupressales > Cupressaceae > Chamaecyparis > Chamaecyparis obtusa. The sequence goes on from BSBK01010680.1 coordinate 520,753, forward strand.
CAAATCTATAATTAGAATAGGTCTAGTCCACTTTTTTGTATTTCTACAACCAAATAATCCTTCAATATGTGACCAACCACATTGAGATGCCTAGTCCTTCAATTATCTTTTCTCCCATCTTCCTTCACCTCCTTGTCTAGGACCAAGTGCATTATAATGTACATTGGAGGCCCTAAATTTCTACCATAGGCCATAATTTTCCATTTGTGGAAAGTCAAGATACAAGCATTTTTATACCAAGACCTTGGGTAGGTGAGGGTTTGATACTAGTCTAAACCAAAATAATGATAAATTCCTCAAAACATAATGGATTTAATTGAAACCAATTGAAAAATAAATTTAAATCATTACTCTAAAATTTTATATGCATCAGATCAATGCCTCAATTTTTATTAAGGTTGTACAACACAAAGACAATGAATTTGCCAGGAAAATGAATGTAGTTTATTGCTTCAAAGTGAAAATATTTAACAAAAACCCATGTATCAATCACTTGAGACATAAAATAAGCATATCTCAACTTCCTCAACCAAACCAACCAAATTGTGATGCAATTTTGGTTATTGGGAGGAAGTTACACATTTTAGGTAAGAGTTACTCAAAAGTTGTCAAGCCACTTGGAGAAACTCTTGACAACTGAACACCTATACCTATTTCCTATTACCCTAATTACATTGAAAATAGGCCATGAATAACCATTGATACTAATAGAGATCAAATCCATCATTCTCCTATACTCTAAATGACTTTTTGACCATAGTTGACCAGGTTGTCTTATACATTCCTAACAGGGTCATTGACTTGGTTAGCCTTAAAAAATGTATTAAAATACTTACAAACTGACATGAAATGGTCCTTAGGACCTTATTAAAAAAATTACAACTAAAAGCAAAATTGGATCTTCATGGATCCCATGTGATTCTCTATGATGCTCCTGCACCACTTATTATGGCGTAAATGATTAAGAATAATAAAATTGTAACTAGAAAAGCTACCAAAATTTCCATCAAAGGTCACATACCATATGATTACCTCATAAAAATATCACCAAGGCTTGGGAAGAGAAAGGCACTTGAAACCCCCATCAGTAGTCTTTCTATATTTTTCTCTTTCAGCTGGAAGAAAGAAAATGTCCATGGCCTTTGAAGCTCATTTTTCTCCCTATAAAATTTAATAGTGTCACTATACATGTTGGAGAAAATTGAAACCAAATCCTCATTGAAAACCAATTACATTCCCTATACTTGCAACACACCATCCTTCCATCCCTTCTCAAATGACTCAATGATGAGAGCATCAACCCCATGAAGAGTCTCAATGTAGGGGTATAATCCCCCAATATAAATGGTGTTGGATAAAGTCTATATATTTTTCCATCTCTCCTAAATGATGGGTTCAATTCTCTTCATATCTTCATCCATAGTGTGATTAGGGTTTTTTTTCAAAACCAAACTAATAAAGGACTCCAGAAAAAATTAAAAAATTATGCACAACATCAATAAAGAAACATTCCTAGCACCGTGCTTTCGCATGTATGATGACAATGAATGCATGTTAAGCCTTAAGAAACCACCCATTAATATCATTTCTCAAAATCAAACACATCTCTTTTGGGATGTGATTCACATAATACCAATATATAAACAATGATGGGACATGACTCCTTTATTAGCAAGTAAATCCACCACTTTCTTTCCCTTACGGTACATATAAGAAATCAAAAAATATTGTAACTCATTTCAAATCTCTATGCAATGTTTTATGATGTTCCTTATAGCCCAGCTAGTAGGGGATAGACCCTTTAGAAAATTAATGATAATTAGGGAGTCACTCTTAATGCACACTTTAGAAAAACCTTTTTCTTTAGCCATTTTCAAGCTTAGATAGATTACCATAGCCTCAAAAACTTGGTTTATCTGGATCACTAAAGGAAGTTCCATTGTTGAAACAAATCTAACTTTGTGATCTCTAATTTCTCTCCAACATCTTTTAGCTCTAGGGTTACCCTATGCTACCTCATTTGTATTAACTTTTAACCATCCCCAAGGAGGAGGTTTCCATCTGATGTTAAGTGTGGCTTTCTTATATTTGAAAAGAGGCTCATAAATATTTCAATTCAGATTCTAAGATTGAGCTATCCTACAAACCTTAGTGGAAGGAGCTAAGAGAGGACCAGAAGGATGAATCTCACTACAAACCATCTCAAAATTTTCCATGATAGCTAACTGATTTTTATAGGTTACTCCATTAGTTGCACTAAATCTATCTCTAAAAATATGATGATTCATCTCCTTCCATAGTACCTAGAAAATATGAGGTAACATATTATCCCAAAGGAGCATCAAATATTTATTCAAAGAAGGAGGCATCCATTGGATCCAACACTGCACAAAGGAATTAGGAAAAACCCTATCCAAAGACTAGAGATTAACAGAGAAAATCCCAAAATTCCCTCACAAATTTTCACTTGATAAAGATGTGAAAATAATCTTTAACATCCTAAATTCACAAGAAGAAGCTTTTCAGAAAGAACATCCCTCATTTACAAAGGTTAGCCATGGTCAAAATTTTGTTCTAGACTTGCAACCAAAAAAATATATTGAAATTAGGAAGAATATTTGAGTTCTAAACCATCATACAAAAGGTCATAGGACATAGAGGTCTAGAAAGCATCTAGAAGGATTTTAAAATAGAGAAGCACCCATTAGAAGAAGGGTCCCAAACTAAAACTTCCTCAACTTCAAAACTAGGACTATGAGTAATGTTTAAAAGGTTTTAAAGTGGAGCCAGAGTAGGATTAACCACCCTTAAGTCAACCCAAGTCTTATCAGCAATATAAACCACTAAAAAATGCCCAAAGAATCTTGAACAATCCTCTTTGAAGATAGAAAATTAAGGATATGAAGATAATGGGGACTCGTGGAGCCACAGATGCTCCTAAAACCAAATCTTTATGCTATTTCCAAGGTACCATTTCAGACCCTGACAAAAAAATCATTTAGTGAGAGAAAAATATTTCCATAATGCAAAGAAATTTTCCAAAGGTCTAGCATCTAAAAGATATCCTTAAAATGAGGATATATATTTAAGTATTTATCATACATGATCTTAAACCAATCATTATTTGTTGAGAGACTCTGCCATAATTTCTTACTAAGAAGATCTTTTCTAAAGAGATTTATTTTGCAGATGGCAATCCCACAAAGATTTTGAGACAAGAAAACCTGATCCCACACCACCAGTGTAGCTTGTTCTTAGTGTCAGTCCCCGACAACAAAAAATTTCTTTGGATTTGTTCCATTTTCTCTACAAATTTCTTTGGGATGTTGAAAAGACTAATGACATAGATCAGTAATTCTAAGAGATACTTTGATAAGATGAATTTTACTATCCTTAGAGAGAAGAGATCCCTTCCATCTAGATAATTTATCTTGAAAATTCTTGATTAGCTTACTCAAAAAGGAATTAGGAGCATCATTATGACATAGAGGTAATCCTAGATAGATAGAAGGAAAAGATCGAATATTGCAGCCAAGTATACTAGAAATTCCTTGTTATCTACTAATAAGAGTTTTCAAAAAAAAAAAAGAGCTTTAATTAAGATTGATACACTGACCTAAAGCATTCTCATAGTCCTGAATAACCTTCTTAAAATATTTAGCCTTCGACAATAAGCTTCATCAACAAATTGTTGATTAGAGTGTTAGTTCATTTTCCAGTCATTGCAAAATCTTATGAAAATGGCCTATTCTTTGCAGTCTTTGTTTTGCTATCCCCCTGTGCCTGCAGTCACAGTTTTGACTTGTGATGAAAATCCTTAGTGTTTCATGATGTGTGTCCTGCCCTGTGTTCTTCATGTTCTCACCTTGCTTTAGTCCAAATCACTTTTCCTGAATAAAAAAACCCAAGAAGTTATTCAAGTCCTAAGGTCCACAGGAAACAAATTTTAAAATCTGCCACAGTGTCGAAAACCCACAGTGTTTTTGAAAACCCATGATGTTTCAACTTCCTCGCTATCTTTCGATCTGTCGATATTCCTGTGTGTTTTCAATCTTTTTCTGAAAACCCTCGTTATTTTTTACCTTTGCCTTCAACCTTTGTGCACTTGTCTTTTGGTGCTAAAAACTTTGTGTGTTTTCAACCTCAGTCTTAACTGCGCAAGTCCGACTGGATGGTGGGTCCAGATTCTTCCTGATTGGTTGTCACATGGCCACATGTCAGACTTTTGTGACATGTGATCATGCGACCACTTGCCACGTGGTCATGTGGGTCCCAGTCCTGTTTAGCTACCTGGCGGTCTACTTTGTCTTAAGTGCGCAAGTGCAATGATGTGGGGCTAGTTTCTTTAGAGCGGCAGAGGGAGGAGATCAACAGTCTACGTGTGATCGCATTGAATATTCTTTCCCCATGTGATCATGCACCTACCATTGATTTTATTTGTTCCAAGCATTTCTTCAGTGAAGTGGGCCCGGTGTCAGAGGGGTGGCAGGGGGCATGTTCTTATTGGCTGTTGCATGGCCGCATGTCAGACTTTTCTGACATGCGATCATGCGACCGCTTGCCATTTGTCTGCATGGGTCCCATTTCTTAGCAGTTGGTGGTTGCTATTTGGTTGGTCTGAGGTGATGATGTGGCAGCCTAGGGTTGGCTGTCGCATGATCACATAGCCTAGTTTTTGGCTATGCGATCATGCGACCGCTTGCCACATGTCCCTGGGGCTCGGTAGCAGGTGATGGGGCATCTTCCGGATGCTAAGTGGCAGTGTTCTATTGGTCAGTGAGTGATAGATGTGGTGGTCTAATGGCCTTGTTGCATGATCGCAAGGGCCATTTTGATGCCTTGCAATCATGTGATAGAACCCCTGGTGTTGACTCCCTACGGTGGCGGTTACGGTGGCGGTTAATGTTCCTGGGTTGTCACATGTTCGCATAGCCCATTTCCAGTCTATGTGATCATGTGACAGGGTGCCACATGTGTTGGGGCCCATTTGTATTTGTTTGGTGGTCCCATTGGCAAGTGGTGTCATGGCGATCTCCAGTTGGTCCGATCTGGCAGGATGATAATTTTGAACACAGGCCCATGTTAGGGTATCTCGGTGGTGACATGATAGCCGGCAGGGTGTGTGGTAGCGGCTTGTCACATGTTCATGTGAGCCAATTTTCCAGCTTGCAAACATGCGAAAAACTCTTTTGTGGCAAGTGGCAGCGTCAGTGGTAATGGGAAATGGCGTGTCGCATATTCACATAGCCCATTTTTGGGCTATGCAATCATGCAACAACTATTTGGTGTCGCCATTGTAGAGTTAACCTGAGGTGTTAGATGGTTAAAAGCACAAGCCCGTGAAATGTGGTGACCATTTTAACTTGCTAAGAGTGTTTTGTGGTAGGAGGTACCAAAATTCAATTTTTGAGTGGCCAGAGTGGGAAAAATGGATTGTCAAATGTTGTGGCTTGACCCTTGTCATGTCTGTGTTAATTCCTCAGTGGGGTTAGGTGATTTTGAATTTTTGAGTTGGAAGTGATCATTATGCTTGCTTTGTAACCCTGGTATAAAGGGATTTCTATGATCATTTTCGAGAGCATTGGGAGTTAGGTATTCAAGCTTTTGGGTTGTGAGTCCTCTTCTTAGTCTGATTTATAATGACTTGTCTAGATTCTTTTTGACAATTTTAAAGAAAGTTATAGGTCTGAGTTGTAGTTTGCAAGCAAGGTTCCTTTGGATGGATTGTATGCACTTGAGGATTCTTCACACTTAATGCAGGCACTTGATTCTTGTCTCTCCTTTGTGTCAACATAAATAAATTTTGAGCTTTCCAGTTCATTGCATAACCAGTTTATGTATGTGCCCTCATTATTGAGTTCTAATCCAGGATTAGATGAAATGATGCTCTAGATGGGACATAGATTTATCTTTTGTCTATGTAAGGATACTTTGTAAGTAGTAAAGGAGATGGTAAACATGTTTATGGCTTTGAATCTCAGATATATTCTGGTGTGTGTGTGTAGTCTGTCTAAGAAACCTTGCCCAATGGATGAGGCACGGGCCTAGATAAGTATTTCTTTGTTGATATGTCCTGATTGAGGTTGTTATGATTCAAAAACATAAAATTAAGAACCATTCCTTAAGTTTTCAGTATTTGGTTGTATGTGGTTCTACCCCATAGCAATGGAGAGTCAATGAGTGTGTGGTTAACATTTAGTACTTTCTTGCTATCCATTTATCTATTATTCAAACCCAGTCTTTGGTGTGTGAAGTATAGTTTATATTGGGTTAGGTGCACCCACCTTGGTTTTGCAGAGCTAGAAGTAGAAGAGGACAATCTGGTCCCTAGAGTTGGTCCAGTTATCCTAAGACCTCATTACATTTTGGAGCTAACCACCCCTAAAATCTATATGAGGGTATACTGGTAGCCTATTAGAGCATAAGCGCCATCTTGTTGGTGTCCAAAATGATGCCTATGCTCTAATAGGCTGCCAGTATACCCTCAGATAGATTTTAGGGGTGGTTAGCTCCAAAATGTAATTAGGTCTTAGGATAACTAGACCAACTCTAAGGACAAGACTTCCCTCTTCTGCTTCTGGCTCTACAAAACCAAGGTGGGTGCACCTAACCCAGTATAAACTATACTTCACACACCAAAGACTGGGTTTGAATAATAGATAAATGGATAACAAGAAAGTACTGAATGTTAACCACACACTTATTGACTCTCCATTGCTATGGGGTAGAACCACATACAACCAAATACTGAAAACTTAAGGAATGGTTCTTAATTTTATGTGTTTGAATCATAACAACCTCAATCAGGACATATCAACAAAGAAATACTTATCTAGGCTAGTGCCTCATCCATTGGGCAAGGTTTCTTAGACAGACTACACACACACACACCAGAATATATCTAGATTAAAAGCCATAAACACATTTACCATCTCCTTTACTACTTACAGAGTATCCTTACATAGACAAAAGATAAATCTATGTCCCATCTAGAGCATCATTTCATCTAATCCTGGATTAGAACTCAAGAATGAGGGCACATACATAAACTAGTTATGCAATGAACTAGAAAGCTCAAAATTAATCTATGTTGACACAAAGGAGAGACAAGAATCAAGTGTCTGTATTAAGTGTGAAGAATCCTCAAGTGCATACAATCCATCCAAAGGAACCCTGCTTGCAAACTACACCTCAGACCTATAACTTTCTTTCAAATTGTCAAAAAGAATCCAGACAAGTCATTACAAATTAGACTGAGAAGAGGACTCACAACCCAAAAGTTTGAATACCTAACTCCCAATGCCCTCGAAAATGATCACAGAAATCCCTTTATACCAGGGTTACAAAGAAAGCATAATGATCACTTCCAACTCAAAAATTCAAAATCACCTAACCCCACTGAGGAATTAACGCAGACATGACAGGGGTCAAGCCACAGCATTTGACAATCCATTATGCCCACTCTGGCCACTCAAAAATTGAATTTTGGTACCTTCTGCCACAAAAAACTCTCAGCAAGTTAAAACGGTCATCACATTTCACGGGCTTGTGCTTTTAACCATCCAACACCTCAGGTTAACTCTGCAATGGCGACGCCAAACAGTTGTCGCATGATCGCATAGCCCAGAAATGGGCTATGCGAATACACGACATGCCATTTCCCATTAACACCAACGCTGCCACTTGCCACAAAAGAGTTTGTCACATGTTTGCAAGCTAGAAAATTGGCTCACATGAACATGTGACAAGCCACTACCATGCACTCTACTAGCTGTCATGTCACCACCGAGATACCCTAACCTGGGCCGGCGTTCAAAATTATCATCCTACCAGATTGGACCAACCGAAGATCACCATGACACCACCTGCCAATGGGACCACCAAACAAATACAGATGAGCCCCAACACATGTGGCACCCTGTCGCATGATCGCATAGCCCAAAAATGGGCTATGCGTACATGCGACAACCCATGAACATTAACCGCCACCGCAGGGAGTCAACACCAGGGGTTTTGTTGCATGATCGCAAGCCGTGGAAATGGCCCTTGCGATCATGCAACAAGGCCATTAGATCGCCACATCTGTCACTCAACGGCCAATAGAACACTACCACATAGCATCCGAAAGATGCCCCATCACCTGCTACTAGGCCCCAGGGACACGTGGAAAGTGGTCGCATGATCGCATAGCCAAAAACTGGGCTATGCGATCATGCGATAGCCAACCCCAAGCTGCCACATCATCACCTCGGACCAACCAAATAGCAACCACCAACTGCTAAGAACTGGGACCCGTGCAGACACATGGCAAGCGGTCGCATGATCGCATGTTAGAAAATTCTGGCATGTGGCCATGCGACAACCAATAAGAACATGCCCCCTGCCACCCCTCTGACACCAGGCCCACTTCACTTAAGAAATGCTTGGAACAAATAAAATCAATGGTAGGTGCATGATCACGTGGGGAAAGAATATTCCATGTGATCACACGCCGACCATTGATCTCCTCCCTCTGCTGCTTTGAAGAAACTGGCCCCACATCATCGCACTTGTGCACTTAAGACAAAGTAGACTGCTAGGTAGCTGAACAGGACTAGGAACCACACGGCCAGGTGGCAAGTGGTCACATGATTGCATATCAGAAAAGTCTAACATGTGGCCATGCGACAACCAATCAGGAAGAATTTGGACCCACCATCCAATCAGACTTGCGCAGTTAAGACCGAGGTTGAAAACACAAAGTTTTTGGCACCAAAAGATAAGTGCACAAAGCTAGAAGGCAAAGGTCGAAAACAACGAGGGTTTTTGGCAAAAGATCAAAAACACACAGGAATATCAACAGACCGAAAGATAGCAAGGAAGTTGAAACATCACGGGTTTTTGAAAACACTGTGGGTTTTCGACACTGTGGTAGATTTTAAAGTTTGTTTCCTGTGGACCTTAGGACTTGAATAACTTCCTGGGTTTTGTGATTCAGGAAAAGCAATTTGGACTGAAGCAAGGTGACAACATGAAGAACATAGGGCAAGACACACATCATGAAACACTAAGGATTTTCATCGCAAGTCAAAACTGTGACTGCAGGCATGGGAGGACAGCAAAACAAAGACTGCAAAGAATAGGCCATTTTCATAAGATTTTGCAATGACTGGAAAATGGACTAACATAGAGAAAACTAGTTCTCCTGATGAGGGACAAATGCCTTTTATCCTACCATACCGAACAAAAATCTGAATAAACCTTCTCAATGATTTGGCCATCAGAGTTCAAAAAAATAGATAATGAAATTCCTTATCTAATACCATGGGAAAAAGAGAACAATAAAAAAGGGACCCACTAATGAAAACTAAAAATTTAGATATTGAAATCGGTTGAAAGATTATTTGAAAGAAAGTATCATTAAAGCCAAAGGTTGAAAGAACTTTTAAGAGAAAGGACCAATTAACCCTATCAGAGGCTTTGAGGAGGTCCAACTTAAGGACAAATCCAACCTCTTTGTTTATAGTCAGAGATTGAATTTTTCATTCACTAGCATCACTAAGTCAAGGATTTTCCTTCTTGGAACAAAATTGTTCTACTGATTAGAAATAAGAAAAGATAACAAAGGCTTCAATCTCATAAGACAATAATCTTATTTAGCATCTTATAGATAGTATTTCACAAACTAATGGATCTAAAATATTGAAATGAGTCAGCTCCAGGCCTCTTAGGATTAAGAACAATGAAGGTCTGATTCAACTCCTTTTTCAAGGTTCTGGAACCAAAAAAAATTTAGCAATAGCCATAACATCTTTAGCCACAATATCCCAATATAGGTGGGAAAAGAACATTGGGAAGTCATCCAGACCTAGAGATTTATTCCCTTCAAAGGAGATGATAGCCTTATGCACCTCCTTATCAGTCAGGATTTTGTTCAAGGCTCTATTCATATCTTGAGTAACAAGGTTCAAAATCACCTAAAGAAACTCTTGTTGAATTTCCTCATCAAGCCTTTGATCTTAGTAGAGGAGGGAAGAAAAGTAGTCATAAGATGCTTTCATAATGTCATATATTTTTTGAACCATATCTCCATTCCTTCTCATAGAGTGCATTTGATTGGTAGTTGTATGCTTCACAATGGACATAAGGAATAATTTTGAATTCCTATCTACACTTTTTAACCATAAAGACCTAGATCTTGGCTTCTGAAACTCCTCTTCCTCATTGATAAGATCTTGAAGTTTAGAAAGAAGGAAAATTTATTGATTAATCACAGACCCCTCAGTACCAAAAATTTGAATCCAGGATTAGATATCATCCAACTCCATCTTGTAGTAATTATTGAACCTAAAAATGTTCCCAAAATCAGATTTATTTCATTTTATGATATTAAACATTATAGTAGAAAGCTTCTTGGTAATTCAATACATAGAAATCCCTTCTATATTTATGTCCCACCACTCTCTTAATTTCTCCTTAAATGTTGGGCTTAAAGTCAACATCTTCTCAAAATGAAAAGGGAATTTTTTCTTTTTATTCATCTTCTCCCCAAAAAATGAGATGGGAAATTGATCTGACCCAATTCTAGAGATGGATGAGAGTCTGCAATCACAGTCTCTCATCCAACAAGGCGAAATCAAAGCATGGTCTAGCCTAACTTGAATCAGATTTTATCCCATTATTTTATTAGATAAAGTGAAAGAAACCCTATATAAATCCAAATCGTTAAGACTTCATGTTGATGAACTATAAAATGTCTTGGCTTCTATCAAAGTCAATGGGAGCACCACCTCTTTTCTCGAAGCTAAAGATAAGAGTGTTGCAATCCCCAATAACCACCCATCTACTACTATGAATATGATCTCCAATGGTAGAAATGGACTCTTAGAACCCCCTTCGGGAAACTTTGGTGTTGGTGACATACACATTTGAAACAACCAAAGAGATACCCTTGTTAAAAAAAAGAAAAAATTAGTAGTAATTGTTAGAAATAGGGAATACTGAGAGGGGGGGCTGAATCAATATTCTACAAACTTTATCTTTTGCCCAATTATGGATATAATAGATTATCTTTATACATGCATAACATAAGAAGCTAAACAACATGCATAACAATAAAGAACTCATAACACATTATTTGTTCTTGAGGAAACCCTCGCCAAGGGAAAACGCTGGTGGGGATGGTACCCACAAAGATCCACTAATCAAAAGTATCCTATTAAGGATGTTGACCCTGTTAGGAGTCTATTACAAGAATATAGTGTATCAGTCCTGATTAAGGGACTATAGGCCTTGTTAGAAGCCTCAACTCTGTTAGGATTTGTAGTACAAAATGTGATTACCAGATGAGCCCACTACCCAAACAAGTAATATACAATATACACTAATTATAAAATAGGTTAAGGTACACAACCTTATACTGGTTGCATCAATATCACTTCGCTACTCTTTCACTATCACTATTACATATGCTTCATATACTTCGCATCATACTTCTATAATTACTTGCGACTTGTATTTCAATTACTACCCTTTACAATTAGAATTAGAATTACATTTATACTAATAGCTTTATCAAAGAGTTAACATCTAGGATGTCATCCCTTTATATTGTTAAGTCATTATTTTGATAAACAAAATAATCCCTTAACTCTTTACTAGTTCTGTCTTCATATTCTGTCCTGTTGGCTTTACACTGTCCTCGGTAAAATTGTCATAACTTCTTCCGTGCATGCCGTACTAACTTGCGCTCTAAGATGGGTGATCAATAGACATCATAGAGTCTATGTTCAAGTTCACAAGCACTGAACTTGCTCCAGTCGACGTCGCAAATAAAAATTGTATCCAGGTTCACTGGTAAAACACTGTCTCACACTTAGACAAATTTGCAATGCTCTCTTTCATACTTGCTCTCTAACTTGTGTGATCTTCATGAGGATCATATGTTGCCATAATGACAACATCTATGCAACCAACTCAGCCAAATTGCCAACAGTAATATGCTTAAGAGAAGGAAAAATGATTCTACCTCTCAGTAGTTTGGTACTGCAAAAGGTATCTATCCCTCCTGATGTACCATTTGAATCACTACAATAAACACATGCATCACTATAGACATCTAACTCCAAATTTGAAATCCTAGATTCTAGCATTTTATTTTCCTGGATTAGACAAATACCCAAGTTATGCTCCCTAATCAGATTAGATAGGAGAGCATTCTTTTATATAGTGGTTAAATCCCCTTATATTCCATTTTGTGATGTTGGGGAAATCCTGACATCCCCATGTCTAGCAAGGTCCTTTGCACTCCATCAACAATCTTGGCCTTCCTAACATTAGTCCAAGTTTGATTAGATGAAGGTCTTCCTACTCCACTCGAAGTAGGACCACAATCATCTTTTGTCCTACTCCATGAAGATCTCTGTAGAGAGGGAATAGTCATCTTTCTTTGACATTTTTATTTGATCATCCTAAAAGGGGCATCAATGTTGCCCTCTAGTCCTTAAGAATACCACATTTCCCCACAATCCATAGAGTCCTTATTAGTAGCTTCCTTACTAGCTTGTAAAGACAAATTATCCAATTCCTCCATCATAGCTTATTGCAGTGCCTACTCTTGAGATTCATGGAACCCATCTGACTGAGCCATGAGTATTTTAACATTGATACTAGTATTATCCTTCACAAAAATGAAACACATCCCATTTGGGCCATCTTGGCATGTCTTAGAAGGAGACATAGTGGTTAACCCATTCTGGCTTAAATGCACAACTCGACTAAGAGACCCATCATTTTCCATCACATTTTGAACCACTTCTCTAGGTTGAGGTAAAAATTGAGGAGGTCCCCCATCCTTCACCTTCTCAACATCCTTCCCAACTTGGTGCTTAATAATCCCAATTTTGGAGTCTCTCGATTCTACCCTACCTCAACCATAAACAAAGAATATTTATCTTTCCAAACTTTCTTCTTAGGTCGATTAGGATTATCCTTAGCCTTAGCCTTAGCCTTAAAAAGGCAAGATTTATCCCAATAACCCATTTTTTTACAATGAAAGTAGATGAAATTCAAACTCCACCACTTCAGGCCAATCACTTAGCTTAGATTTAAGATTAATGACATTCAGGAGATTGGTAGATTGATAGATATTAATGCACAACCTGACATAAACCAATCTACGTGGAATAAGAGATAAAAATTCACCATAACCAACTCCCCAAAAGAAGCCACAATGGCTTTTAAAATTTCTTCATCCTAGAAATCTAAAGGCAACCTAAGTAGTCTCACCAACACGAGCACTATATTATAGGCCCAGTGTAAAGGAGAAAAGTTAGGATCCCAAGGCTTCAGAGCCTAGGATGGTTTACCAAACATACATGGACCCCTTGCTAAAGATTCCAGCAAATCTTCTTCACAAGTGAACAAAGATGAAAAAAAATCCTTTCTCCGCAGAAAACATGTCGACTTGGCCCTTATATTTCCATTTCCTAGCAGCCCACATATGAATAGAATAAACATTTGGTCTAGGTCTAATAAACTTACCAACTAGTGAGCACAACATTCTGACAACCCCTTTATCCACCAAGCAATCCAAAATCTTCACCCAAAAAACCCTAGAAGCATTCACTGAATTGGAAATAGGGGAGCTATCCTTTCCTTTTTAATTTAGATTTTGAAATAAACAAGTTTGACCAGGAAACATTCTCACACTAGAGTTCCCTAGAAGACCATGCGACACTAGGAGAAGACCACACATCACTACTTGTGGCATCTTTTTTCTTGGAGCTACCTCCCTTAGAATCCTCCTAACAAGAAGGACGAGGAGGATCAAAATCCTAGGAGAATCCATAAAGTTGTCTGTAGAAACTCCAAAACCTCTCATAGCATAGTTGCTGCCATTTCCCGCTCCTCTAGTTTTTAAATTTCCTCCCTCTCCCTTTCCCTCTTCTATCATTCACTGCTAATTTTACTTTTACCATCTCATGTTAGTGTTGGTTGATTTGCTAGATTAAGTAGTATTCTTATTCTACCACAAGTTCAATATCTCTTTGAAACTTTTTTTTACTTCTTCTCTTTCTATTAAATGTAGAAAATATATTCTTTTTTTTTAATTCTTACTTAACGTAACATATTTTTTATTAGGGAAAAGGAAACTTAGTTCTACATGTTGATTTCTTTCAATTGTAAAAGTTTATAAGGATGATAAATCATTCCAATACAACATTTTCAAAGAATCATTATGCATATCCTTATTCTTATTATTTTTATGAGTCGCGGGTATAAAAATTTCATAGTCTATAATATTATATTGAAGTAATTTCCAGATTTGAGTGCATTTTTATATCAATAATTTAGATAGCACTTCAGAATCAGTCTATCATCATGATAGCAAGATACGATTATTTTGATTTAACATCAAGATTACATTTATTTTCCTACCTACATTCTAATGATTGATAGTAATGTTTTATCTACAATTTACAATTTTTGTTTCTTTTATTCTAGACTGCCTTTTGATAAATTATAGTTTATACAATGATAAGTCTCTAAATTTTATAATTTAGATTGATAATTGACACATAACCTTGAAAGATTTTGCATGTTTGCAAGCACCAGACACCTACATAAATTTATGACGACATCATTAAACCTACGTTTCTACTCGGACTTCATAATTGACCTGCATCTTAATAAATAACAAATGACGGAAAGCACAAAGCAGAATTGTAACGGTTTATGTGGGCTGCGTTACGAACGAAGAGGATAAAGAATATGCAAACATATATGCAAATCTGTCTGTAAAACCAAGAATAGCAACAAGGTGGAGGATATGTCATTCAGAGCAGACATCAAAGCATACAGCAGGCATCAAAGCATATTACAGCAGAATAAAAACTCTCTATAAAAACATAATGAGTAGAAGTACTTGTGCAATCATATGTTTTGGAAGCCTAAGATTTCAGGGGTATGTCTACCCAATAGTTATACATCATATTTTCATTCTTCTCTTATTTGTGTCAGTTTTAATATTTCTCCCTTGGTTTTCTGCAGGGAAGCGGAGTTCCAATCATGGCGAATAATCGGCTGGACGTGCTAAACGCTCTGGACGTGGCAAAGACTCAATGGTACCATTTCACAGCTATCATAATTGCCGGAATGGGCTTCTTCACCGATGCCTACGACCTCTTCTGTATCACCACTGTAACCAAACTTCTGGGAAGAATCTATTACCCAGATCACTCAGGCAAGAGCCCCGGCGCCTTGCGACCGCAAGTAACGTTTGCGATCACGGGGGTGACCTTCTGCGGAACATTCGCTGGGCAGCTGTTCTTCGGCTACATGGGCGACAAACTGGGCCGAAAAAAAGTGTACGGCGCAACACTCCTTCTCATGATTGTTTGCTCCATCGCCTCTGGTCTCTCCTTCGGCAAATCCGGTGGAGGCGTGATTGCGAGCCTCTGTTTCTTCAGATTCTGGCTGGGTTTCGGCATTGGCGGAGATTATCCCTTGTCGGCCACCATCATGTCGGAGTACGCGAACAAGAAGACGAGAGGATCGTTCCTCGCAGCCGTCTTCGCCATGCAAGGCTTCGGCATCCTCGCCGGCGGTCTCGTATCCCTTATCGTCTCCTCCGCATTTCATAAGCATGCACCCGACGGAGCGCACTACATCCCATCCCATCGAGCAGACTATGTGTGGAGAATTGTCCTCATGTTCGGCGCCCTTCCGGCTGCGCTGACGTTCTACTGGCGGATGAAGATGCCGGAAACCGCTCGCTACACGGCGCTGGTGGCGAAGAACGCAAACAAAGCGGCGGCCGACATGTCGAGGGTTCTGAAAGTCCAACTCCAGGAAAGTTCCATGAAAATGCAGCAGAACGAGCCGGAATATAAGTTGTTTTCGAGGGAGTTCCTGAGACGCCACGGCCGCCATCTTTTGGGCACCACCACCACCTGGTTTTTACTAGACATCGCTTTCTACAGCCAAAACCTTTTTCAGAAGGACATGTTCACGACCGTCGGCTGGCTCCCTAAGGCCGCCGAAATGGGAGCCGTACGGGAAGTCCAGAAGATCGCAGAAGCACAGTTGAAAATTGCCGTCCTGTCCATAATTCCGGGCTACTGGTGCACCGTTTTCCTGATCGATCATATCGGCCGTTTTGCAATTCAGCTCATCGGTTTCTTCTTCATGTCCTTATTCATGTTCGTGCTCGCTATCAACTACCGCTTTTGGAAAACGCACGACAAAGGGTTCGTTGCGATCTATGGCTTAACCTTTTTCTTTGCAAATTTCGGGCCTAACAGCACGACATTCATTGTCCCTGCCGAGCTTTTCCCGGCGAGATTTCGGTCGACATGCCATGGAATATCGGCCGCGATGGGAAAGCTTGGGGCCATCGTAGGCGCTTTTGGGATCGGTTATCTTGCTGATAATAAATATGGCAAGAACAAACTCAACACTGCTCTGTATCTGCTCGCTTGTACGAATGCTCTGGGTTTCGCTTTCACGTTTCTGGTGCCTGAAACGAATGGTAAATCCTTGGAAGAACTCTCTGGAGAAAATGATGGTGCTGAAGAGAAGAACAATGAGCTTAAGGCTACGCCCACCATCAGTGTGTAGCAAAATTCTCTGTTTCTGGAAATAGGGAAGTACTAGTACGTAGCTATAACAATAATAGTATGTTGTATCAGCTCTACTTCCTTTTGTTTGTTGTTAGTTGTAGGAAGGAATGAGAAAGGCCATGTTCTCATGGAAATAGCTCAGACAAAAACTGCCTGCAAGTTTACCTACGGCCACCTCAATGTAATTGTGTGTGGACAGCTTGTAGCGTGTAGGTTATTTGAGCTTTTTCTAATAATTATTATGTAATAAAACATTTTCAAATATTAATTAGTTATAAAATAGAGGAATTTAAGATTTTATATATTGGAACTCTTCTTAGCGGCTTATGTTAATCCTTTCAACGAGAAACTAAGAAAGCAAAGAGAAGGTGTCGAATTAAAATTGGCCATGAGAAAGAGAGTCTTCTTATGCTTGTTTGGAAATCATGGAGACAGAGATTAGGAGAAAATACAGATACGGATGGAAGATGGACAGTGGCACTTACGTGGAAAATTACCTTTCAAAAGACTAGATGAAGGATCGCAAGTAATATGACATACGACATCTCCTCCATGCTATTAACAACACTCCTCCCTGATCACTGATCAAAATAGATCACGAATGATGGTAAATGGGAGTTCTGTCTACCCATTTGAGAAAACGCAGTTGATTTGGGAATATCAATGTTTGATTGCATAGGGTACTCTCCCCTTTTACTTGCTTACATTCTTTTTATTATTACTTGGAAACTTCCTTTGCAGGCATGACAAGGTTGCTTGTTTCACTTCGAATTGCTGCATTAGTAAGAGCTTCAAGCTTTCTATTATATTGCATCTTAACAAATATCACGTTTTCTTTTTTACATTGTGTAAGCAAATAATTTTGTCCGTGTTTTCAATTGACAGCCACAAAACTTTGCCACATTGGATAGACTATCATTAAAAGGATAATCTACCTCTGATTATAAGAGGAGCAGCTTCTTTAAATGTGAATTTTTATTTAAAACAATTCATAATAAAACTTATATATAATTTTGGTACAAATAATCAGAAAAATGAAATACATACTTATCAATAGAGAATATATAAAAATATTGATAATAAATCGTCTTTCAGTAATTTTTTAAATGTTTAAATAAATATTAGTAAATATTGATAAAATACAGTTAATCAATATCTCTCAGTAATGGTGATAGACAACCCACTCTTACTCAGAACAGCATAAAGTCTATTAAAAAATAAACTCATGAGAAATTTTTATTTATTTATTTTTTTCTTTTGACAATATATGTATTTCAACTAATAAAACCAGGTTACACAATCCATTCTTTCTATAGAAGAGATCTCTTTTGCAATAAAATAATTCTCTTTTTAAAAGACCTACCCACAACCAAGTAGTTGGGTGACTACCTCAACTTCTTTTTATGGAACTCCCTTTTTCAAATATTTTCTCCCCATATTATTTTTCCCACTTATATTCTTACTCACTTTCACATGAATTTTGACACAGTTGCTTGTAATATTTGTTTTTCACATTACAATAATAATTTATTTTTAAAGAATTTATTGATTTGATAGGTAAAATCATCTATAATCATGTACCTTATTCCACCCAACATAAATTGATACAAATTGGTACTCTATTATTTTCTACAATATAATAATATTTAGTTTAAAAAAATTAAATATATATGTACCTTTACCAATTTCTCTAATTATCCAATAGAAGAGCTATTAGAATTATTTAAATCAAAGGACAACAATGGCTCTATCTAGTGTGCATTCTTGACAGAATGCACAAGACCCTAGAATCTCTAGAATAATCTAGTGTCTATTTGTTGGGCTACATAGTTACCATTCAATATGTTCTCATATTGGTTTCATTAAATGTGGCAAGAAATCTCCAAACCCTCCTATAATCCACTCTATTACCATCTTGACCTCTATTGCTTGTAATAAATGCCCTGTACAACTCTAAAAATGGTAGCCAGAAGCTGAATGAAACTTTTAGTAGAAATACTTCTCAATTTATATGCAAATGAAAACCCTCCACCATCTTGAGTGTAATTCACATATGTAAGCTAAAATATATTTGTAAGCACCTTGAGTTTATAATTACATTATAGAAATCTTTTTTCCTTCATTGTCGGTGAGTTGTACAAACTATGAACTCTTGAACTGTAATTTGGTTTGGTTCAAAGGTACGAGAAAGTGTCAATGTACCGACCACCTACCATTTTGGAAAGTTGATCTGATTCAAACTTAATGTTCTAGATTTTTAATCGATTCATCAAATTCTGGACTCTTCTAAAAAATAGTGATCTTTCAAGCTGTGCCAAATGATGAAAATACCATGCTTAAAACATCAACTATTAATACATACTGCATATTTATGATGGACACAATAGGAATATTTACTGTTGGTCATCTTTCCCATATTTTTGATGGACACAAGAGGAACATCTATATTCATTCCTCACAGCCATCTTTTCCATGCAAGGCTTCAACATCCTCATCGCCGGTATAGTTGTAAAGAATTTAGAGAAATACTAAATTCTGGAAATGCACAAAATAATGCTCTATTTCAGTAATGGATATAATAAAAAATTCCCAAAATAGGGCAGACACAAGAGCTAGAGAAATAAACAAGAATCTACTTTCTTCTATTCAAACTAAAACACTTCTACAATCAGAAATTAAACTTGCAATGCTAGAGCTGCATACAAACTTCTATGAGCTTCACAAAGCTCTTACAACATCATCTGAGGTAATCACTACTTAATAGAAAGATCATTCACATCTGTGTCAAAAATAGAGTATTACAAAAAACTCTTGCTATTGCATACAAAAGAGAGATTACAAACATGTATATCTCTTCTTGGAAGAATAAAAACATGCTTTTTCTTTATACAAAATTTGTTGCGCAAAAGAAGAGAGAAGAAGTTCAAGGAAGAAATCAGATTTCTCCAAATCTGATTTGAACTTATCTCCCAAAAGTTCATTCAAAAAATATCTGAAATAAACTTTATCAAAAAGTCAAATATGGAGGCTAAGACGATCGGATTTGATTTGAAAATCCAACACTCCCCCATTGTCTTGAGTCGACAAACAAGATCATGCTTGATCCAAACTGACTACGCCCAAATTTCTCCTTAGGCGCTCAAAACTTGCAATGCCCAATGACTTGGTGAAAATGTCTGCTAACTGCTGATCTAATATGCAAAACTCCATTTTTATTTCACCATTCTCAACTAATTCTCTGATAAAATGATATTTGATTTCAATGTGCTTGCTTCTTCCATGAAACACTGGATTCTTTGACAATGCAATTGAGGAAATATTGTCACAAAATATTGTGGTTTCATCCTCTTGTTCTTGCTTCAAATCTGCCAAGATCCTTCTTAGCCAAATAGCTTGACAAGCTGCTGCATTCGCTGCTATATATTTAGCCTTTATTATAGATTGAGCAACTATGGGTCGCTTCTTAGAAGCCCATGAGATTACACCTGAACCCATGTGAAAGACATATCTAGAAGTGCTCTTCCTATCATCCAAACTCACTGCCCAATCACTATCTGTGTAGCCAATAAGATCAGAAATATTTGCTACAGTATACAAAATACCATATCCTTTGGTGCCTTTCACATGCCTTAGGATTCTCTTTCCCACTTGCTAAAGGGAATCCTTTGGAATTTCCATAAATTTGGAAATCAAACTTACTGCATGCATAGTGTCTAGCCTAGTAGTTGTTAAATACATCAAACTTCCAACTAAACTTTTATATAAAGTTGGATCCACATTGCTACTGCAATCTTTCTTGTTTAACTTTAAACCTACTGAAGTTGGTGTTGGAGTAGGCTTGCTACTTTGAATTTTAAATCTCTCTAAAATCTCATTTGCATATATTTCTTGAGAGATAAAAATACCATCATACAAGACAACAATTAAAATATTACCATTAGTTTCCTTGATGTAAAGAGTGGGCTCACCATCGCTTTTACAAAAGTTATTACTCATCAAATATGAGTCAGTTCTACTATACCATGCTCGTGGAGCTTGCTTAAGCCCATCAAGAGCCTTCTTCAGCCTATACACTTTACTTTCATGACCCAGAACTCCATAACTAGGTGGCTGCTCCACGTAAACCTCTTCTTTCAATACTCCATTCAAGAAGGCAAACTTCATATCCATTTGATAAACCTTCCATTTGTGTTGGGCTGCAATTGCTATGACAACATGCACGGTTTCCATTCTAGCAAGAGGGGCATAAGTCTCATCATAATCTCTACCAAACTGTTGTTTGTACCCCTTGACCACCAATCGAGCCTTATGCCTATCTATTTTTCCTTTAGCATTGCTCTTGGTCTTGTAAACCCATTTAAATATAATAATTTTCTTGTTTAGAGGTAAATTAGTGAGATCCCAAGTTTCATTTCTTTTTATTGCATTCATTTCCTCATCCATGGCCTTACACCATTTTTCTTCTTTTTCAACATCCTCAAAATAAATTGTATCACTATGAGAAAATAATGCAAAATTAATATTTTCATCAAATTCATTTTCATACCTTTCATCTTGGTATATCTCCCTTAGACTCTTGGTATTTCTTGGCACTAGGGAAGTGAGAGTGGGATCATAGCTCTCAGTATTGTTGTTGCTGCTCTTTGTGGGCCAATTTGCAGCCTTTTGAAGCCTTTTATACCTCTTGTTATTTCATTTTTCTGATCAACAAACTCATCATCTTCAACAATAATAGGCACTTTACTTGAAGTGCTTGAAGATGTGTCCACCAAGCCATCCCATGACTCATTCTCAATGAACTCCACATCTCTTGAAGTGGTGATCTTCTTACCAACTAGATCATACAATCTGTATGCCTTGGATTATGGACTATAACTAGTAAAGACACGTTTCACACCTTTGTCATCCAACTTTTGCATTTTCTCCTTTGACATGTGTGCATATTCTACACACCCAAACACTCTCAAGTGTTCAACCGTCCATCTATGCTTTGTCCATGCTTCCATTGGAATCTTGTCACAGACTGGTTTTGTAGGACTTCTATTTATTAAATAGACTATTGTTGCTACAGCTTCTCTCCAATATTCAATTGGGAGCTCTTTTTCTTTTATCATGCTTCTAGTCATCTCAATGATGGTTCTATTTTTTCTTTCAGCCACTCCATTTTGTTGCAGAATATAACTGGTTGTAAGCTCCTTCTTTAAGCCATTCTACCTGCAAAAATTTACAAAAATATTGGAGGTATATTCCCCCCCTCTATCTAACCTTAGGACTTTAAGATTTTGTCCACTTTCATTTTCAGCCTGGGCTTTAAATTCTAAAAACTTATCAAAAGCTTTAGATTTATTTTTCATAAAATAAACCCATGTTCTCCAGCTGAAATCATCTATGAAGGTCATAAAAGAAGTACTCCCCCCAATGAAAGTGATTTGCATAGGGCCAACTAAATTAGTATGTACCAATTCTAATGGTGCTCTTGCCCTTTTAGAGTTTCCAAAATTAAAGGGCAACCTATGTTTCTTACCCAAAATACAAGCCTCACACTTGATGTTGAACTCTTTAATACATGGTAAATTGTCTACCATTCTTTTTTTGGACAATAAATTTAAACCAGCATAACCAAGATGTCCATACCTTAAATGTCATAGCTTGGAGGGGTCTTCAATCATGATCTTGAAGGCTGATTGTTGTACTGATGTACATTCTTTCTTGGGAGGTGGAGTTGTTGATTGTGAAGAGAAAGACATCTCTACCTTCAATGGAAACATTCGATTCTTTGTCATTTGAACCGCTGCAACAATTTTATTACTTCCATCCTTCTCATAAATGACACATTGGTCATTCTCCATTAGCACTTTGTAACCATTTTGAGTGAGCTACCCAACACTCATCAAATTGTGCTTTATTCCAGGGGCAAAGTAAACATTTTGAATTTCTTATTTCTCACCTTGCTTGGTGCGGATCATAATAGATCCTTTGCCCACAACTGGAACAATTCCATTGTTTCCCATTCCAATTTTAGACTTTGCATTCTTATCAATGAAAGAAAAAAGACTTTCATTACCACTCATGTAGTTACTACAACCACTGTCAAAATACCAGACTTCGGGACTGCCTTCTTCACCAACGTTGCACATGATGAAGGTTGTGGGATTATTTTCATCACCCACTTTCATATCAGCTATATTTGCACTTGGCTTTGACTGATTACTTTGCTTTTTCTAGCATTCACTAGCATAATGCCCAAATTTATGACAATAATAACATTCAACATTACTTTTGTCAGAGGTATATTTCTTCTTACCTCCTTTGGAATTATTCTGAGAGCTGCTAGCTCCCTCATTTATGGCTGCTCGTTCTAAGATTTCTCCTCCAACATTTTGTTGTCCAGAGTTACCATGACCTCTGCCTCTTGAACCTCTTCCAGAGTTTTTTCTTCCTCTTCCCCTGCCTCTTGAATTGGCTTGAGCTCTGAAAGCTTTCTCTTGAGAAGAATTTGCTGACCTATTAATGCGATGCTCATGGGTTTGGAAAGAACCCATTAACTCATCAATAGTCATTACTAACATATCCTTTGCCTCTTCAATGGTAATTACTAGATTGTCAAATTTTGAGGGCAGAATTCTCAAAACTTTCTGTACTATTCTTTTCTCTTCCATGGTTTCTCCATTGGTTCTCAACTGGTTTATCAAACCAGAGAGTCTTGAGCTGAAATCTAAGATGGACTCATTGTCCTTCATGAGAAGAGTATCAAACTCTCTTCGAAGCATTTGGAGCTTCACTAACCGAACCTTTTCAGTCCCTTTAAATCTTGTGTGAAGAATATCCCCAGCTTCTTTGGAATAATTAGTTGCTGCTATTCTGGGAAAGATTGCATTTGTCAAGGCAGTTTCTATCAAGCTCAAAGCTTTTGCATCTTTCCTCCTTGACTCCTTCAACTGAGTCTTTTGATTGTTTGTGAGGCCAGCAAATTGAGTTGGGTCAGTCACATCCATAAATGCATTGACCAAAAGCTCCCATAAATCATTTGCTGTCATAACACTCCTCATCTTCTTTGCCCAAACATCATAATTTTGTCTATTGAAGGATGGTGGCTGCTGCCAACTCTTTCCTACATCTCCAGCCATGTCTCATGTGCAAGATAAATAAATACCTAGAAAAAAACAAATGCCCAAACTCATAAGGATTGAAGGCCAATCAGCTCTGATACCATGTAAAGAATTTAGAGAAATACTAAATTCTGGAAATGCACAAAATAATGCTCTATTTCAGCAATGGATATAATAAAAAATTCCCAAAATAGGGCAGACACAAGATCTAGAGAAATATGCAAGAATCTACTTTCTTCTATTCAAACTAAAACACTTCTACAATCAGAAATTAAACTTGCAACTACTGGAGCTGCATACAAACTTATATGAGCTTCACAAAGTTCTTACAAGATCATCTGAGGCAATCACTGCTTAATAGAAATATCATTCACGTCTTTGTAAAAAATAGAGTATTACAAAAAACTCCTGCTACTGCATACAAAAGAGAGATTACAAACATGTATATCTCTTGTTGAAAGAATAAAAACATTATTTTTCTTTATACAAAATTTGTTGTCCAAAAGAAGAGAGAAGAAGTTCAAGGAAGAAATCAAATTTCCCCAAATCTGATTTGAACTTATCTCCCAAAAGTTCATTAAAAAAATATCTGAAATAAACTTTATCAAAAAGTCAAATATGGAGGCCAAGACAATTGGATTTGATTTGAAAATCCAACAATAGTATCACTTTCACTTTTTTGGTGCCTAAAACGAATGGAAAATTCTTCAATGAAATCCATGGAGAAACCAAAGGCATTGAAGATAAGAACATGAAGCTTATGGCTATGCCCTGCTGAGTCAAAGCAAAAATATGGTCTAGCCTCACATTAGACTCATTATTTAAACCATTACTAGTCCTAGCCATGTTAGTATGCCTAGTATTTATGGTGAGTGTTTAGATCTTGCACCAACAAAAATTGAGCAACTTAGCCCATAGTAGACCAAGGCCCTAAAGTTTAAACACATCTTCAATACCACATGTAAAGACTACAATTTCTCAAAGACTGCCACATAAGAAAATAACATAAAATGAGGAAGGTCAAGTATAAGAGTCAAAGTCAAATAATCACATAAACTAGTGAACCAAATTTTCCATTGATACATAAAAAAATACATGAGTTAGACCAACTTGTCAAAATGTGAAACATATCCAGCATCATATCCAACATATTTAAGAAAACATATGCAAATAACTTTGGACAAAGCATATAATTACTAAATTTCTACTGGCAAGTAGAAGGAAAAGTACAATACTTTCAATTCTACCATCCTTGAGTAATCCACATTCAAAACCCTTCTAAAAATCATTTATCTCATCACATAAAGAGGTAAAGAAACCACACATAGAACAAGGAAAACTGTCTTCCTAAGTGGCTATTTCAATATTAAAATACATGCATAATATTCTTAACCATATACCTCTATTATTGCATCAAAGTCAAGGAAATGTCTTTTAGTGTACACTATTTGACAAAGAAATAACTATTAGACCTAGTTGATCTTAGGAACCTCTGATTTATGACATAATAATTACCAACTTCCAAGTGTAATGTAATTGGCAGTTATGATCATATAAGAGAAACTTTATACATTCATCCTAAATTGCACATTCAACAACTGAACACTAAGTTTCGTCAGAATATTAAATTTAATTATAGCTTCTAGCGACTCCCTATTTCCATAGTGATTAATTAAGTCTTCAAATGGTACCCTACACAACTCAATAATTTCACAAATTATTTTGTATGTTTAAAGAGGTCACAAGTATATGTTTTCATCTGTGTTACTAAATTAAACTGTCAGAATTTCTCAAATCGTGCATAAGAGTCCAAATAAAAAAATGTATATAAGGAAACCACTCAAGATCAATAAACACAAACAATAAAATCCTTATCGAGCCTCAAGAATAGTTCCTTCAAGGCTTGGGACTTACAAAGGCAACCTTTATTATTTTAGTTTGATTTAACAAGGAAACTAACTGTTACAATATGAAAAGAAAAAATGAATGAAGAGTTTTCTTTTTAAATACCAATTTAATCACACCAAAAATTGATCAAGAAATGGTTTTATATTAAAATAAAATATTTTACTAACTCTCAGAAGAAAAAAAAAAAATAGTCCATAGAGGCAATTAACTCTATTTCACATTATCGATTTGAGTTTTAATAATATCTAGTTGCGATACCAAAATAACACATATAAGACCACAAAAAGGATTAAAACACTATGGAGATTTGTCTCGAGGGCTCTAATTTCTTATGTTACGCTGGATACCAAGTTCCATAGGATAAGAACCTACCATTTCATCCTTATGAGCCATTTTAGACATGGTATGTAGGTTTCTATCCCTTTCTACTTATACTCTTCTATTAATGATAATATAAATAGCTATAGGGATAAGGATATTGCTAATCCTATCCTTCATGAGGGGTTATTACTCTTGATTTATGAATACTTTAAATCCCAAATGTTGGGGAAGGAAATTATTGTAAATAAGAACAGAGTGGATGTTTCTTCTTTTGACTACGTTCCTTCAAACACTAAAGATAGTGTGGGTCTACATTTGGAGGATCAAGAGTATTGTGAAACAAAAAAGTAGATTCAAGGTTCCTCGTCCAAAAAGATAACTACCAGCTTTGTCAAAAAAGTGAAAGTGGTGACGCCTTCCAAAAAATAGGCTAGAACTGATATCTCTTCTGATGAGGAACGTAACTATAATGAGGAAGGGATGAATACAGATGACATAGAGGAGGTCTCCAGTGGAAAAGGTAAGAAGAAAAGGGAGCTTTCTACGGAAAGGATTTAGAAAAAAAAATCAAGAACAAGGGCCAAAGCTCTAGCCAGTTGTCTCCTACGGAAAGAGCCATGAGCCATAGGAACAACCCCCCCCACCCCCTTTTCCTCATGAGAAGGCCCAATACATTTATCAGGATGAGCCTGAAGGTAACTACCAGGACGATGCCTCTCCTTAGTCTCTTCACCCCCAAAACTCAGAGGAAGACAAGGACCAATACAATGAGGAGTTTCACAGCAATGAGTCTATCAATGGGAAGAAAGTTTGGCGTAACTTCAATGTTAACACGTTGAAGATGGGAATTATCAGGGAAGTCATTAATCCCAAAGTTCTTGAGGGTGAGGATTGCAAGATTTAGCGGGAGGAGTTGATTGATCCGAATCTTGTGGTCATCAGTGATAACACAAGGGAAATAGAGCTTAACCTTCTCAACAATGCCAAGAACAACATGTTAGATAATTTTAGGTCTATCAAATGGCTTTACCACAAACTAGGGGATCTCAAGAATAGAGTGAATGGGATAGACAATAATAATGGCAACAGAGAGACTAAGGATTATCAAAGACTAGAAACCAGGATAATTAAGATGGAGGAAAAAATGTTGAGCCTTGAGGACACTCTCAAAGGAATCATGGACCAGAGTTTAAACATCTTGAGAGCTTCTAATGAGCATATCAAGTTTCTCATTGAGAAAATGGAAGAAAATCTAGGAGGGAAAGGCATATTGATCATAAAAGAGGACAAAGAGAATAAGCCTAAGGAAGGACCTTGTAAGATGACTAGGGCCAGGAATAAGGAGCATGAGGATTCTATGGATATCCACAAGATTAAGGAAGCTTCTGATAAAATGGAGATCCTTGAGTCCAAGGTGGCTATCCTACCTAGGAACATCTCCTAATTATTTTCCCTGGTTCTTTTTTCCTTCCTGCCCCTGTGTGTGGTTTACTTTTTTGTTAAGTTCTATCTCAATTTGGCTTTATTGTTGACCTTGGTAGTGGTTTATTTTGTAAGTTTGGTCTTATGTTCTATCTTTTTCTTTGTATTGGGTTTCAGGCACCCTGCAAAACTTGTTTTACTTAATCAGAAAGACATATAAGACCACACAATTCTAGAAACTTTGGCCTATAGAAGCCTATCTTACTTTTCAAGAAGTGTTTACTAGTATTTCAAAAAGAAACAATAATAAAATAGGTATTTAGAATGTTCAAAATAAAGAAAAAGTATTTGTCACAACTATATTCTATGTTGATCTAACTCACCCCACAAGGAATATGTTTGACATTACCCTCGACACACCACTAATAATCAAACAAAAATACAGACATCAGTGCTTACTCTTAATATGGAAAACATATCCATATTGTGCTCAGATTTTAAGAAAAAAATAAAGAGTACTCAAGTTTTAAACCAATGAAACTAGAGTTGCATTCGGTTGCCCAATTTTTCACAATTAGAAATGGGTTTGCAGAGATGACAATCTTATATAAAATGGGGACTTAACCCTAATATGTTTCATAGCTATAATTTCTATGTGAATATAACTATCATTCCATAGTTTCAATAATACTATCATTGTTTGAACACTATAATTCTTTCAAATACCAAACAAGATTGAAGTAAAATGTTAAAATCATTTTGAATAACAACATCTAGTTATGTTCAGACACAGAATTGAAAAAGATGATGATTCAAGTCTCATAGAGGAACTAATGCAATAAAGATATGCAATCACAACAGAACATGAAAATTCATGTCTGGTTTCAAAATAGGCTCTAACCAAGTTTACCTAGAGCCAAGCTACCTTCCCTGAATCTGGTTTACAAACTCATACTATGTTGGGAAAATAAATATTTAAGGTAAGTAAAATTGAAATAACATATAACTTCTATTTGACCTATTCAAGTATAGAAACATGCCTCCCAAAGTAGTGAACAATAAGGAATATTAATCATTCAATAGACACATGGCAGCTCCTTTTGAAACACATTTAGAATATAAGAGTTCCAAGAGGCTTAAACAAAGAATTAGGAACCTAGATTATAACATAGAATTTCATAAATGATTTGTCTTTGCAAGCTCTCTAGAGCAGCTCCTCTTCTCCATCTTCTAAAAATCTTCACTATTGCTTTCCTAATTCCCAGAAAATAAATAACTAATTCAAGAAGGTAGCCCTTTTCAATTTGTAGAAAAACCCCATTCAAGAAGTATGATAGTGTGTTTTGAAGGATTCACTTCCTGTATTTAAGATCTGATACTTTTCCCTCAACCATTTCATGTTCTTACCAATTTGACACTATTGAATATTATCCATTTATTATTTTTATGCTAGCAAATTTCCTATATTCGTTAGTTCATTAATAAATAAAATTTTTATTTTCCAATAAAAACATTTATGCTATTATAATTCAATTAGTTGGTTTTATTTCCTTTTATGTACATGGCTTACATATTTTCATTTAATAATGAGAACAATCAAGTTCCACATGCTCACAATATGAACGGTATGATAATTATTTCAACACATTTTATCCCATGATATTTAGGTTAGAAATAAAACACAATAATATAACTTGTAATACTATCTGAATAAAATGAAGTCTATGTCGTGTGTGCAAAACCAAACCTCCCGATCTCACCACTGTCGAGGAGCTAGCCTCCTCTACCTCAACCACACTCTAGCCTTCTTCCTATAAAACACTCAGACACACTCGAGACCACTTCAGTAGATCAGTGTCCCAAAATAATCATAATAAATTGAATTTATATCATATTTCACCTCCATCTTCAGTATATTTCATGAGTATATGCATGTAACTGAGAAAATAATCATCAAATTACTACATCATCATATAACATCATTATTGGATGCAATATCATCAACAATGTAACATCATAATATAACATCATCATAACAAGAGATCAACGTAACATCATCATAACAAGATATCAACACAACATCATCATAAAGTTGACAATATCTTAAAAAATATCGACTAAATGTCTAAGTCTAGAGAACACATTGACTAGAAAAAATAACAACACTAGTCTAAATCTAGCCGACCGAGTCAATAAGAGTCAAAAAGCCACATGAAGACCTAGAAAAAAAGAGTCTAACAAGTCGAATCATGACATAAAATGCTAATGGAGAATGGAAATAGTCAAATCTAGAAAATACGAAATAATTTTTATGAATACCTAACTAAATTTATTTTATATTTATTGTGTGATTTTAATTTAACATGTATTCTCATGGTAGTTCACTTTTAAGACAAAGTGAAAATATGATGAAAATTACACAACTTAAAAATACTTTCCTTTCTTGAAATCTATTTAAATAAATTATCTTAAATTATAAAATAGTAAGTATACAGATTTTATCATCTCTGTTTGTAGTTGCCACTTAACCCAAGTTTTTGTGTCTCTATTTAAAATCAATCATAGATATTGATATCAATGCACTAATATTGATGCATCTCTTATCCTTGATCAAATTCATGATTACAGGTCTAATGTGATTAAATAGAAAGGCAGCACTTAGCCTAATTTCTTTGGATACCAATATACAATAATTCATAAGAGAATTATTTAAAAGGAGAAGAAATGACAATTCAGTCTCTAGTAAATATCGAGATAACAATCCCATAAGGACTTCATAAGGACTTTAATTTAACATATATCCACAAAAACAAAGAAAGATTGAAACCCACGAATCTGCACAAAGCCAAATGGTTATAAAAGTCCATTAACCCAGTTTCTTTGGATACCAATATGGTGAGGGAAAGTTAGGAAAGGAAGAAATGTTTTTGATTCAGACTCTAGTATACACTGACAGAAGCAATTCTATTAGGACTTCATAATTGAGTTGTGACAAATGACTGAAAGCACAATGCACAATTGTAATGGTCTATGTGGGCTGCGTCACGAACGAAGAGGATAAATAATATGCAACCATATATGCAATTTTGTCTGTAAAACCAAGAAAAGCAACAAGGTGGAGGACAGGCCAATGACAACAGGCATTAAAGCATATTCTAGCAGAATAAATGCTCTCTATAAAAACATAACGAGTAGATGGACTTCTGCAAGCAAATGTTTTGGAACCCTAAGATTTGAGTACAATGTTTATCTGTGAAGCCAACCTAATAGTTGTACGTCACATTTTCTTTCTTCTCTTCTTTGTGACAGTTTTGTTTTCCTCTGTTGCTTACAGGGAACTAGAGTTCCAATCATGCCGAATAATCAGCTGGACGTGCTGAACGCTCTGGACGTGGCCAAAACACAATGTTACCATTTCACAGCCATCATAATTGCCGGAATGGGCTTCTTCATCGATGTCTACGACCTCTTCTGTATTACCACTGAAACCCTAAGGCCACCGAAATGGGAGCCGTATGGAAAGTAAAGAAGATCGCAACGGCACAGTTAAAAGTAGCCATTCTGTCCATAATCTTGGGGTACTGGTGCACGGTATTCCTGATCTATCATATCGGTCGTTTTACAATTCAGCTCATCGGCTTCTTCTTCATGTTTGGAAAACGAACGGGGGAGGGTTCATTGTGATCTATGGGCTCACCTTTTTCTTTGGAAATTTCGGGCCCAACAGCAGTACATTCAGTGTCCCGGCTGAGCTTTCTCCCGCAAGATTTCGGTCGACGTGCCATGGTATATCGGTTGCGATGGGAAAGCTTGGGGCCATCGTCGACGCTTTGGGGGTTGGTTATCTTGTTAATAATAAATATGGCAAGGGCCAACTCAGGACTGCTCTGTACCTGCTCGCTTGTACCAATGCTCTGGGTTTCGCTTTCACGTTTCTGGTGCCTGAAACGAATGGCAAATCCTTGGAAGAACTCTCTGCAGAAAATGATGGTGCTGAAGTGAAGAACAAGGAGCTTAGGGCTATGCCCACCATCAGTGTGTAGATAATAGATTCTATGTTTCCGGAATCCCAGTAGTATATATTGCTATGCTATTGGTATTACTTCTAGATTTTTGCTGGTGACAGTTTTAAAGTTTGTAGTTATATTATATCTTTCGATTGCCAATAATACATTGATTTGCTTCGAAGTGTGGGTTTTGTGGTTGCTTCTGATATTGACAGATTCTGTAATTATATCTTTCAATTATTGAACAATATATTGGTTTGTTTCGAGGGGTGAGTTTTTCTATGACTTTTTAGATTTGTGCCAATTTCTTTGTATCTATATGATTAGTTTAACTTTTACACATATTTGTTTTTATATATATATGAGTATATACATCTAGTTATGAATATTACAATGTACTTGTAAATTCTAAGTTTTTATAAGTCTATAATTAGTAAGAGATCTATAGTAATTATTGAAACTTATAGTATCAAATATTGTAAAAATTTTCATTTTAGACAGTTAAAAAATAAGAAAAATGATTTGTGAAAGTTTTAAATGGTAATTAGAAAATTATGACTTCAAGCTATCTAAAATATGGCACTCGAATTTTTCATTAAAATTTAAAAATGTATCCTCAAGGTGACTCCACTCATAAGAATAACTTAGATGAGAGTAAACCAATTGTGATGAAGTGAAAAGAGGGGTAAAAAATAGTGGGAAAAATTTCACCCAAAAAAGAGAAAAGAAAACGTTGTAGATTCCTTTAAATAAAAACTTTATAAAATGTTGATCAAGTCTTAGGTATTGTCTCATTAGGAATTATATTTGAAACAATATGGAATTCTAACACTAGAATCTCATGTAGTTAGGAACTTCAAACAAAATATACATTTAAAAAATGCTTACTATAGAGAAGTGTGTATTCTTTTAAAGTCAATAAAAAAATATGATGAAATAACAATACAAAAGAAATGCCACTAGAATTTGTAAAAGAAAGGAACTATACAAGAAAAAAAATAGTTGGAAAGAAAATCTCAAAAAAAACTTAATTTGGATGATGCACACAATGATGATCTTCTTTTATAGAGTGAAAAAAAGTCTCAAGCATTTTGACGTTGTAAAGCAATATCTGAATAATTAAACATAGTGGATGATAAAAAATGAACCATGGAGACAGAGTCGCTCTTTGTAAATTGAGAGAATGTATAAACTCCTGATCTATTATCAACCTCTTGAATGGAAATAATTTTCCAAGTGAGATAGGTTTTGTACTTAATGGTTTAAGTTTCTATAAACGTCATGTTGTTTGTGATTGTGTAAGCCAATAATCAAGAAAAATATTTTAAATCAAGTTGAGAGTGTATCTATGATATTTTTAAAATAATCAATAAAAAATTTAAACTATCCATCATCCAAAAATAATCAAGCAGAAACCATCTATTAGGCTTCTAGTGATTTTTAATGCATATATGTAATATACACGTATGCAATCATAGACAAGTGGTTGGAAACACCACATTGTAGGGGAAGTCATTGAAAGGAAAGAAAGGAGAAAACAACCTTCCTAATACAAATTCCCAAAAAGAGTGAATGCAAATTTCTTTTGCCAACCTCATAACAAAGTTACAGATAAAAGAAACACTAAAAAAAATTAGATTTGAAATTTAATAAAACCACAACACTAGATTTGTGTGGAAAAACTCTTTCAAGAAAAAAATATATCCACCACACAAAGCCATGGTACATTCAGTAAAGGGACAATACACTACCACGTGTTCATATTGGGGTTTTCAAAATGAACAAAAAAGGGGTAAAATATTGCCTAAATAGGAGGGGGTTTTGGGGAGTGGACGATAGTATCTAGGGAAATGGGTGTGAGAGGAACTAGGTGTGTATTGGAGAGGGTTTATAAAAAGGGATTTTGGGGTAATATTTTTTGAAAATAAGGGTATTTATAAGTATGCTTCAAGTATACATGCTATGATCTAGGCTCACTAAGTGAAGCCCCCCATGAAACAAAGAATACATTTATTATATTACATTAAAAAGCTATTACATAGAATATGTTGAGTCTATGCTCTTGCAGCTGCCTTGTAACTCTAGAAAGAATTTGGTAGTAGAACAACATATCTTCTATAATTTTTCTTCTACAACAATTTATATTTATATAATTTGAAATGCGAAAAGAAAAAACTTAAAAAATTGTCCACAATCAATGTACCTACTACATATATCTAGAAACTTTCTTTATGCAAAATTCTTGCATAAATGATATTTTAATATAAATATTATTTATCTACACACACAAAATGTCCAAGCCATTTTTCCATAACTTTCTAAATTTACTCCAACTTTATCCACATGAAAGATTTGGTTCTACCAAATTAGTTTCCCAAAATTGTGCATATGAAAGAAATAAAACTATGTTGTCACTTGTTGCAATAAAGCATCTTCTTAGATCTTCATTACTTTTTTTTTGAAAAACCTCTCTCTCTCTCTCTCTCTCTCTCTCTCTCTCTCTCTCTCTCTCTCTCTCTCTCTCTCTCTCTCTCTCTCTCTCTCTCTCTCTCTCTCTCTCTCTCTCTCTCTCTCTCTCTCTCTCTCTCTCTCTCTCTCTCTCTCTCTCATCAAGCCTTCCAAATAAGTTATGCACTTTGAAAAAAACATAGGACCAATAAAAATAATTTAATTAGATCCACATTAGAGTCCTAAGGTTGACAAACCTTAATCCCAATAATTTCTGACTTGACAAAGACCCTAAAGTAGTAAAAAATGTCATATGATCAAGGCCTTAAGGCCCATAGAACCAACACACCATTTGAACTTATTATTTCTCACTGGCTTTATCAATGCATCTACAACATTCACTAGAGCCTCAAAATTTTCCAACTTCACATTACCATATTCCACCATATCACAAACAAAATAAAATTGTACTGTTGCAAGGAGTGGTTACCGTTGCACCAAAAGATCAACATGTTGATGCTCAGTACAACCACTAGACTTATAGAAGACACATGACACTGTTAATCTATGTCACTAATTCTAAGGGGAGCACTAACCATTTTTCCAACAATCTCTCCCTCAGCCTTACCCAAGGGGATTCAAACCTGTGACCAAGCTCTAATACCACTTGTTACAAGTATTAGTTGTCGTTGTACCAAAAGATTGACATGTTAATGCCCGATACAACCACTAGACTTATAGAAGATGCAGGAGGTTGTTAAACCATGTTACGTATTTCAAGGGGAGCACTGGCCATTTTTCCAACATGTACATCAATATACTTTGTTCTAACATGGAAAGTAGGGTTCTTTGTTAAACAAATAGAACTCTAGTTTCCACAAAAAATAGTAATCTAACCTAAATCAAAAATAATATTTAAACATAATATCTTAAGTCATATAGGTAATTTATAAGCTTGAGTAGCTATCACATACTCTACTTTTGTAGTGAGAAAAGAAAATACAACTTATTGCTTATTCATTCAACTAATTGTACTTCTAAACATCATGAATATATATCAACTAGAACATCTTTTTCTACCAATGTCACCTACCTAATTTGAATCTACATATCCCCAAATACAAATTGAATCTTTAGGTCTAGTAGGATAACCATGAGAATATAAGAAATGAGAAAAAATTACCCCTCAAATACTTGAACACTCTCATAACTACATCCCAATGAACCTTACCAAGATTAGCCATATACTGAACAAGGACTCTCACTTATTGGGAAATGTTTGGTATGGTACAAAACATTGCATATATTTAGTTTTATATCGCACACACATAAGGTACATTAGATGTGTCTGTTAGAAATAAGGAATACTAAGAGGGGGGGTGAATTAGTATTCTACAAACTTTTACTTTTGCCCAATTATGGATATAATGAATTATCTTGATGCTTGCAAAACAAAGTAAACTAAACAATATTCAAAGCAATAAAGCAAATGAGCTCATAACATTATGTTTTATTCTCGAGGAAATCTTGGCAAAGGGAAAACCCCAGTGGGATGGTACCCATAAATGATCCACTAATCAAAAGTATCTGGTTAAGGATGTTGACCCTGTTAGGAGTCTATTACATACATATAGTGTCTCTGTCCTGATTAAAGGACTCTAGGCCTTGTTAGAAGCCTCAAACTTGCTAAGAGTTGGTATATAGAATAAAATGATTATGAGATGAGATCACTACCCAAACATGTAATATACAATGATATTTGATTACAAAAAGGTAAAGTACATAACCTTTCACTACTGTCGAACAACTTTCCTATTCTGATTTAGCTTTCTTGCTTCTTCACTTTCATATACAAGGTCTACATGCTTTTCTTTACAACATATATCTTCACATCATATCACTACAATATCTTATTACATCACGTGTCTTTCTTTGCATTACATATTTCTTACATTTATACAAGTTATTAAGAATAATAACTTTTACAGTTGGCTTTACAAATCATAAATACAATTTAACTTATGCTTCCCAAGAGTTAAAATCTAGGATGTCATCCCTTGTATGGTTAAGACATTATTTTGATAAATAAAATAATCCCTTAACTATTATGCTTGATCTATCTTCATATTCTGGTCAGGTCAGCTGTGACTCTATCTCTGTAATCTTGCGATATCTCCTTCTGTACATTCCGTACAGACTTGTACTTTCACACATGCCTTTGTAATACATAGAATTATCCATGTTCAAGTGTGCATGCACTGAACCTTCTTTTGTCAACATTGTTATCCAAAATTGTCTCTAGTTAG
Organism: Chamaecyparis obtusa; assembly: GCA_027943335.1. Classification (NCBI taxonomy): domain Eukaryota; kingdom Viridiplantae; phylum Streptophyta; class Pinopsida; order Cupressales; family Cupressaceae; genus Chamaecyparis; species Chamaecyparis obtusa. Next base: position 556,875 of record BSBK01010680.1, read on the forward strand.
ACTGGAAAATGCTGCTTATACTTAGACAATTTTACTTGCCCTCTTACAAAAATGCTTGCTATCATAGTGTGATCTACATACTAATAATATGTTTCCATAATGACAACAGTTTGATATCCTACTCAGCCAAATTTACAACAATGTCATCCATTAAAATAGGATATTTTAGATAATCTTCCAAAGAAATATGTGTTCCCTATAACACTAGAACAACTAACCACCTACAAATTGTTATGTGAATCTTTCCTACAAAGAGTTAACATATTCATTCTATCTCATCCAAAGATTTTTTCTAGCTCTATCTCTAATGATCTTAATTCCAAAAATATATCCTATTTTACATATATTTTTCAGTACAAATTTTTCTTCTACCTAAGACTTCAAATCTGAAACCATTCATTTATCATTTTCAATAAACAACATATCATCCACATATATGAATATGATAATAATGTGACTATTTTTATATTTATAATACACACAAAGATCAGATTTAGATCTCATAAATCACATAGAGAATACATAGGTTTCAACATTTTGATACTATATTCTAGGGGAGTATTTCAAAACATAGAGAGATTAACTTACAAACTAGGTTCTCTTTACCTTTTTCAACAAAATTATCTAGCTATGAAATGTAAATTTTCTCCTCCAAATCACCATAAATGAATTTTGTCTTCACATCCATTTTCTCAGTGTCCAAGTCATAAGCTGCTACTAGTGATACATATAAACTAATGGATTTAAACTTAGATACTGGATGAAATATTTCATCATATTCAATTCTTTCCACATTTGAATACCACTTGGTAACCAACCATGTCTTTTAATTCTCAACACTATCATTTGGACCCAATTTATTCTTAAAAGTCTATTTACATCCAATGAAATTCTTTCCTTTAGGAAAATACTAGTCCCATGTAGAATTCTTCTTGAATCAATCCATCTCTTCATTCTTATCTTCCATCTAGGAATCTAAAACATGCATACCCATAGCTTCTCTAAAAGTGTTAGGCTCGTCAATTTTATTAATCAAAACAAATACACAACTAAAATCCAACATATAATGTCCAAACCTTTTGGGTGAATAACCATTTCTATCAAGTCATTTTCTATCATGAGTACCTTGACAATTTTTAAGGTAGAGGTTCTTGATGTTCCTTAGAAATTTTAGAGCTTCTTGAGCCCTTCTTTTATATAATTTGGATCTCTAAGATTAGTTGAAAGATCTTTAGGTGGATCAAATATGGACCGATTGTTAGTGCAGTTATTATAGGAGCATCTATCCCTTCTCCTAAGATTATATGGGTAAGGGAAAGGCTCGCACTATTATAAATGGTAGGTAGATTTTTTGTGGGCATGTTACATAGAGAATCTTACCTTACTATAGAAATACAATTTTGTATTAGGGTGGGTGGGTGGTAGTTTCCTAACAATAGGTTGGGGCCCCTTACTATCAAGCTTATGTTATGTATAGAATTTGGTCCTAGTCAAATAGTAGGGTCCATCAACTATATATTATAGATCTCCATGATACCCCTACCATTCTAGCCATTAAAATCTTTCATTCTTAATCATCATAGCCTAGATAATATTAATAGGGGGTGACCTCATCATAAGGTCCAACAAGAATACATAGTTTATTTCTTATTGTATTACATAGTATCTGAACGAACTACTTTTGATATATCCCTTTCTTTTATGGTTGTAAATCAAATATGGAAGGTTTCAACTCATGAAAGATTCTAGAGTTCTACTATAGAGCGCCTTCTTTGCAATTGAATCCCAAAGCTTGTAAGATTTTATACTAACATTATATCCAATGGAGATACATTTAACTACCTTGTTGCCCAATTTTTTTGTTTTCTCACTTGGAACATTTTGTATATTCCTCATAATCAAAGACTTTGAGATGTCTCAATGAGAGATTTTTCCAAACCACACCTCCATTGGTGTCTTCTCAAAATGTGTCAAAGTGGGATTTTTATTAATTAAATAACATGTAGTTGTTATCTCTATTGAGCATTAAAGGTTTTCATTAGTATCAAAGGTTATCAAATAATAGCGGTCGGTTATATATGTGAAGCTAGTCGGTAACTTTAAGAAAAACAAGACAGTTGGTTAAAGTGTACACACTAAGCATTAGTCAGTTTAATGAGCATCAAAAGACACTGATACTGAGCAATAATAAACACCAAGTGTCAGAATGAACACCAAGAAAGTTTATAAAGTGTTTACCAAGGAATAGAGGAAATGACATAGTAATCAGGAATGGCATATTCTTCTATGCAAATGGTTACAACAAATCAGAAAATGTTTTACCAAGATTGAGAACAATTTATTGTTAAGATACGATGAAGATCCTATGTAATAGTTTGATCTAGGTCATTTTTGTACACCGTAGATCTTAGGGTTTTTTGTCTAAGGTTTGTAAACCTAATTTTGTATAAGCGGCATAAGGTTCTAGGCTATATATTTTGTATGTTACATCATTTTTATGGAAACTGATGTATGAGTGAAGAAGCACTTGAAGTTCTAGCCAAACTTCAAGATTATCAGTTGGCAGAGCAAATCAGTATTCAAAGTTTATCAAATTAAGCAGAATCAAAGTAGACTAACCGAGTAGTTTAGAGCAAAGATTCATCACAGTAAAAGTGATATTTTATCAGTACTTTTATTGATCTGTATTAGACAATCAAGTTTTCATTAGCATATAGTTACCCATTGCATTCTAACAATTGTAATAGAGTTTTGGTTAAATCTCTAAACAGATTAGACTTGACAGTCTTTTTTTAAATCTCTTAACCGAGTGCACACTCAAGTAGTGTTGCTAAAATCCTATAACTAGGTAGATCTTGCTGGTCTAATATGTTACTCCTAATAGGGTAAGATCACCAGAAGTGATCAAAACTTGTAGCCCTAATAGGCAAACCTTTTCTATCTTCAATAGTGAACAATTTGTGGGTGTCATCCCCGCCACAGTTTTTACCTTCTAACAAGGGTTTCTACATTACCAAAATACTTGTGTTATGGGATTGTTATATTGTTGATTTCATGTTATTTACTTTCTCAAGTTCAATGAATGAATGATACATGTATTAGATACAAGTTATTTTAGAAGGTTATCACTGTTTGTTGTTGTAGATCTGAAAGGTTAATGTGTTAAAGTTTTTGTGGGCACTGATTCACCCCTCCCCTCTCAGTACCCTATCTCTCCTAATTCCAAAAATTGATATCAAAGCTCAGTTCTCTTATTGGATAGTTTAACCACTGAAGGGTAAAGATCTAATTCATGGAGATGTATAAGTTAGAAAAGACTATTGAGGATTAGAAGATTCAGATGCAGATGTTTGTTGAATAGTATAAGAAAGCCAAGGAAGGACTAAAGAAATTAATGGTTGAAAGGAAGAACCTAGCTATTCTGCAAAATGAGATTGGTTATCATGAAGAAGCAATTGATGATATATTTGATCATGTTGGATCTAGTTCTGGAAGTATTTACAATGGATCTAAAAGTATAATCACTAATTTTTCTGAAAAGAATCAATATTTAATCAAACAAGTGAAAGCACTATAAATTGGTCAAGAATCTCAAATGGTGAGAATGGTAGAGACAATGAATAATGCTAGACAAGCTGAGCAAGAAAGGAATCTTGCTATTGATGAATGAAGACAAAAGACTGAACAACTTCAAGCAAAAGAAAGAAAAATACAAAGACTCACCGATCACCATTTTCAAGTATCTAATTAGATGATGACTGTGAATCAAGAGTTCAACTGAGTAAATGGAGAATTGTCAAGAAATCTTGAAGAAGTTGCAAGACTCAAAGAGGAGAATGAGAAACTGAGAAATGAAATGAAAACTCAATAGCAACACAATGAAATGAAGAAATTAGCTGAGGATAGTTCTAAGAATATTGATGACTTTCTGATTAATCAAAGAAGATTTCGGAGCAAAGCTAGGATAGGCTATACCGGCGAAGAAGAATCATCACATCAAGCTGAACAAGTCAACAAAAATCATTTAATCAAAGACCTAAAGCATTGACATGATATCACTGTGGCAAACCGGGACATACATCTAATGTATGTAGAAGCAAAGCACAACATAAACCTCGTATCACTCCTAAGTTCAATGGATATTGTTATTATTGTGGTAAGTATGGTCACCAAGCTTATGAGTGTAGAGCTAAACAGAATGATATTGCTAACAATACTACTATGGAGAAAATATGCTATACTTGTAATAAACATGGCCACACTGCATGAGAGTGTAAGGCTAAGATAAAACAAGTATGGACTCCTAAGTAGAAAACACAATGCAAGCCTTATCAACTGAAGAGACAAGGTAACTCTTATATTTGGGATTATAACACATGGGCTAAATGAGTTGCATGTGGTAGATATGGGCATATTGCAATAAATTGTAATAGGAAAATATGGGCTGAACAATCGAGAAGCTAGACAAACACTGGAATGGCATGTATGCATTTTCATAATGTCGGTCATTTAAGAAAAGACTGCAGAGACAGAGCACTAGAGGAAAATCATGTATTTGAGTGGAAACACTATTATAGATATCATAAAGATAAGGAACACTATATGGAAGAAGGCATATAATGAGAATGCTGAGTCAAGTAATGATGTCGGTGAAACCTCATCCACTGGATTGGGTGACATCGGTACCTCCACTTAAGGTGATATAGGTATGTATGGGACTAACATTTTAAAATGATCACATTTTACATATAGTTCCTTATATATGATGTGCACATACCAAATCTGCATGAATGAAGATGCACTATGGTTTATATATTTTAAGCTAACAAAGTTATACAGTCGGTAAAAGTTAGACCGAGTGTTGGTTACCCATCAATAATCACTATTCAAGGTTAACCGAATAACAATACGAACTGAACAAGGAAATTGTGTGTTAACTGATCGGACAAAAGGTCATAGTTGTCATCGAGCTGACAGTTGTCATAAACTGAAAAGTAGGTCAGGTATTTATTACATAGAGTTTTGAGCAGGAATATAAAAAATTCTATAAATACATGGATGCAAGAGTTCATTTAAATCACATTTTGGATATCAGAGAGCTAGAGCGTGTTTGAGAAAATTTCTCAAGATGAGTCAAGTAGCTGCAGATTGAACTGAGCACACTCTTCGATATATTCTGAGTAAGTTGAAACCCTACTGAGCACATTTCTCATATTTATCAGAAAATCTAGTTTGTAGAAATGGCTTCAACTTTGAGTTCATCCAAGGTTGTTGATGAAGAAGTCAATTTAATTGTATTAGCAAGTTATAAGGAACCTCCTTATAAGTTACCCCCTAAAGTTGCATCAAAAATAGATATAGCAGGCACTTTTTCAAGCATCCCACCTAGGGTTTTGTTGATGGAAGATATAAGATCATACATACACTGTAAAATTGGGGAAATTGAAGATTTAGATATGTATGTTTCATTTTAAGCTCTTTGTGATGAGAAAATGAAACTGATACTAGAGCACAAATTGGTTGACACACTTGGTCTCACTAATGCCCTAGATTTTTTGAAGAATTTCAAGAATGAATGGATTAAGGTTGTGTTAAGAAGTTATCACGATGGTACAATTTGGTTAGAGAAATTGATCAAAGTAACTAAGAGGATGATTAGCAAGGTTACTGGTTACCCGACTGCTGACAAGGTCAAAGCATTTCGAAGCACTACAAAAACTAAAGTTGAAAAGAACACTAGTGTAGCATGGGATGGCAGAGCATTAAAGATTTCAACAATTGTGGATCCCAAAGTGAAGTTTGAATCACATGTTATTGGTTATAAAATATTTCAATCGAGTAGGTCAAATAGCATACCATGTAGTGCAGTAGATATGGCTTACAAATTGATAAAGATAGGTCATCAAATAGACCTAGCCGAGCTACTACTGAGACAGGTTGAGGATAACATGAAGGAAATAAAGGCACAAAAGTCCAACACCTGTAAGTTTGGTTCACTACTTGTATGTCTATTTTTCTATCTCCAAAAATTCTTTCCCTCTTTCGGTCATACTAAATAGGTAGATAAGAGACTAATCACTACACAAATATTTGATATTATGAAAGGTCTGGGAGATAATGTTGAGGATGTAATAAATAGTTCTTTTGAAGATTTTAAAGTAAAGATGAATTTGAGAAGTAAAATTCCTGATGAATTGGTCAATAAATATGCAATGGACATTTGTTTTCTAGCAGACACTAACCATACCATGATAAAAGTAGTTGAACCAAGAATCAAATGGCTAGCACCTATAGACTATGAAATGGAATATGATTTTGGATTGAAATCAATATAGGCACTGCTAGCATTACCAAAAGACCCCACAACCACTAGGTTTGGAACCTATGAAGAAGCTAAGAATAGAATCAAGATAGGTTTGGTCATTAACAAAATGACAAGGAAGGCTAAGAAGATGAAAAAAAAATTATCTAAGAAATTTGAGAAGGATGAAGACTCATCTAAGGAGTCATCGATTGAACAGGAAACCAAAGGTTAGTTAATGTTGGCTGACAAGGCTTATGATAGTGAGGAGACCAAATCTGAAGAAGAAAAAGAAGCTACACCGGTTCCTCCTAATCAAGCACCAAAGAAGAGGTAGTTACCAGTACATATATAGGTGCATGCACAAGATCATCCACTGTAGCTTCACTAGCACAAAAGAAGGGAGCGTAAAAGATAGTAAAATGAAATGCTTCTACACCAACAAAGACATATGTAAAGAAAGGACCCAAGGTTGTAGCTGAGCCACCAAAGAAAAGGAGAAGAAAATTGATAAGAGGGAAGGAAGATTTAGAGGATGAAGAGGAAGAAAACAATCAAGGACAATTCAATATTGTCAGTAATAAGAAATGTTCAGTTGATGATGTCATTGAGGACATATTGGAGAATGGAGACATCTCGAACCCAAAACTTAAAAGATTTGACAAAATGTCAAATGAAGATCATAATAAAATAGAGGAAGCTATCATCTAGATGATGATACTATTGGAAAGTTGTCTATACTGAAGTATATGACTTGATATAGTGTTTTCATTATGGCAACAAAGTCATATAGCAGTTTGGAGTCAGCACACTTAGTGTAGAGATCAGAATTCAGTTAAGTGTTGAAAATTGGATAGTGTATAGAGTTCCTGCAACTCAAAGCATCAACGCACGTGTGTATGGATGAATTAAGGTACATGCTCTGGAAGTTAAGGTTGTTAGACTATACTTATGCTTAGTCTAAGAGTGCATAAGTAGATATGCAAAGATGTTGAAGTTGCATAGCTAGTGTGTGCCAACAACGAACAGAGCATGGAGCTGACAGTTAGCTTTTTAGTTTGCGATTATAACTTAATGTTGTAAAGGCTATGTGCCCATTGTATTTATGTTTCTGATATATGTACATGTATAATTGTAAGCACGCTTAAGCCAATTCTTTTGGAAGTGTTATTTGCAATTAGTTATAGGGCTGACCTATTTATGTATTTTTTATAAGTGCATAAATATAAGGTGCACCCATTGTATTTAGTATGGAAGTATAAAGAGAGTTGTGTTAAGCAGAGAAGATGTATGCAAAGTTATCATAAGATGTATTAGTGCTTTGCTAGAGGTCAAAGCATCAACACACCAAAGGAATTGATCTGACAAGCAACATCATAGTGAACAATTCACCTCCAGATATAGTGTGTATATAATTCAGAAGGTTGTAGCCTTCATCATTTGAGCAGTGAGCTCTAGGAAACTGAGTCCACTCCCTTAATAGGGATCATTGTAAAATACTCCTAATAGGGTTTGACCCTTAACAAGGTCTACTGTACTTAAAGCATTGTAAAGCTACTCCTAACAGGATAAAGGATCTTCTTACAAGGATCACAAAACACTAGTGTAGATTATTAGTGGGTATCGAGTCCCACCAGGGTTTTTACCTATCTGGGTTTCCCCGTAACCATATTAGTGTCATGTGTTGATTTCATGTCTATGTGAATGTTTAATTCAGTTCTTAAGCATTTATGTTATGCATAAAAATTAAAGTAAAAAGTTAAAATACAGTGAACACTGATTCAGCCCCCCCTCTCAGTGTTCCCATCCATAAGAATTTGTATCAGAGCTCTGCTCCTTAGCAAAGAAGTTTAACCACTTAAGGATATCATGGACAAAGAAGATATGAAACATCTGAAGAAAAATCTTGAAGCCTCTCTTGAAGATCTGGATGATTCAGAAAGAGAAATTGAAGAACTAAAAGGAAAAGTCAGTGATGCTCAATTAGTTATCAAAAGATTAAGAATGGATTTGAAAGGATGCTCTAATAGTGAACTTGGAGAAAAAGTCAAGAAGTTGAGTGAATAAAATGCATCCTTGTTAAGTCAGCTTGAAGAATTTGATGACAATCTGATGAACAATCAAGATGTCTACAATGAACAAGTCAAGGAGAACCTTCAACTCAATGAAGAACTAAGGGAAGCTAACTTAGAAATCTTGGAGCTAAAGAATATCAAAGAAAGCTTGGAATCTGAATTGAAGAAGTCAAAGAATCATATTGACAAATTACACACTAGTGTTGAGTTGGTAGAATCATAGTTGTATGCAAGAAGAATTAAAAGAGACACTAGCTGCATTGGATACAATGAAGCACAAAATTAGATTGACAATATGCAAGCAAGAAAGGAGTCAAAAAAGAACTCTATTGATGATGAGAAGACTGAAGATCAAACCAAAGAAAATGGTGGTCCTCCTAAGAATGAGCACAACCAAGTAGAATGCACTTGTTTTTCTTGTAACAAGCATGGACACATTGCAAGAAACTGTACAGAGGTAAAACCTTTTAATGACTACTATTTTTCATGCAATATATTTGGTCATAAAGCTATGAATTGCAAGACTAGTAAGAAGAATAGGACTCAACAAGATCAAAGAAATCAGAATAAGAAAAATGTTAGAAGTTCTTAGAATGTTACATGTCAAATATGTAACTATAATGGTCACTCAGCCAGAACATATAGAATGGTGACTCATGTCAATGCACTAAGGAATAATAGACCTCCAGTCATTTGTCACTCTTGTAACAAGGTTGGACATATCTCAAGGTTTTGTAGATCAAGGATGCAAGGTCAGGAAAGCCCTAAAAAGACCAAAGAACCAGTTTTGGATCCTGAAGTAGAAGTCAAGTTTGTGAAAGCCTTAGTCGATGTGAGATTGATTTGGTCAGAAGAAAAGGACAAAGCTAATCAGAATGTATTGGATGCATCCCTAGTGGACACAACCTCTACATCTACATGAATGGCCCAAAGGGTCATAGGGGGAGCTGATTTAGCTCTAGACCTCTGCGTGGCTGGTATACTCATCCTTAGAGTATGTGCCTTTGGACTTAAGCTTTTGGAGTCTATAGAGACCTTCGTGCAAGAGTGCACGTGCTGATTGTTAGCAGATCTCAAGTTTGAAATTTTGAAGTGACAACCTTGTTTACGTGACATGCATTAATGGTGAGATTTTCACTTTAAAGTACACATAAGTCATTTGATTGCTCATTGCATTCAAATTCAAAGTGATAGAGAGTAGAAAGAGCCTTGGAAGTTGTTGTGAAGTCTTGGAGATTGAATCTATCAGATATTTGTTGCAGTTATCAGTGCATTTGATCGGTTATAGTAACCCTAGCTCATTGTGATGATTTGAAAGTCGTCAGATCATCTTTGAGTTTAGTTGGAAAGAATTTAACAAGTAAGTCATGGCCACTCCCATAGTTTTTGATGTTGCTAAAAAGAAGAGATACATTTTCAAGAGGCACCTATTTAAATCAACCCTAGATGATTTAGAGGGAGCATTCTCCCTCACGCCAATGGGCGTCATGCATGTAGAAGACATAAGGGCTTACATCTATTGTAAGAAGGAACTTTTTGGACTAGATAGGTTAAGGGCACACATGGACACAATGTTGAAACCAGACAAAATGTTCATGGATGAATACACCAAATGGAATGGTCACCCCATTATTGAGTATGCCATGACATATCAATTCTATGAGATAGAATGGATAAAGATCTTATTGAGAAGAATCCATGATGACTTGTTTTGGATTGGAGATGTTCCTGTTAAAATCACAAATGACCTAATTCATGAGATGATAGGTCTTTCTAGGACAGGCACCATCCTTCTAGTGGGAAAGGATGTCAGAAAGATGGTTCAAAAAGTATGTAAATCCAGAAGTGATAGGCATGGCATGACTATTGAGCCTATAGAGCAAGCAGACATCAAATTGATGTCAATGATACTAGGTTATAGATTTCATCACACCAGTAGAGTGAATAGTGTGTTTGCAGGAACTATTCTAGCAGCCATCCAACTTATGCAAGAAGATGGTGATTTAAACTTGTGTGAGATCTTTCGTGCATAGTTGATAGACAACATCAAAGCTATCAAACATGAAAAAACAAAGATATTCAGGTTTGGGTCACTAATAATCTATATGTGCCTTCATATAGTTGGTAAAGTATCAGACTTGTATCTAGACAAGTCCGTTCCAACCATGCCACATATATCAAACAAGGCATGCATTGAGAGCACCTTAAGAGACTATATAACCTTGGAATTGAAGACCTTCAGAGAAAGAATGTAGATGAGGTATAGGATTCCTAAGAATATTATGGAGAAGTATAAAGACACAATATGCTTTATGGTGGAGATAGAAACTACGTGTATGGAAGTCATTGAGCCTAGAACTAAGTGGATTCATCCACTTGGGTATGAAGTAGAGGAACAAGTTCTTGAAGCCTATGCACAGGTATTTCTATCAACCCCTAAAGATGATAATGAGCCTAGGTGGGGAACCTATGAAGAAAAGACTAGAGAAGTTGATGCTAAACTAAAGAGTTCTGCAACAAAAGGAAAGGTTGCAAAGGTCCAATCTAAAATCTTGAGAATACATGGTGTATCTCAATTAGACCTTGATAAAGAAAGGGATGAAAATATTGCCCTAGAATTGAAAGGTCCAGTAGCAAAGGAAGAATAAGAAGATCCTAAGCTGAAGAAGATAAAAATTGAATCAGATGATTGTCAGAAGGGTAAAGAAGATAATACTCCTTCTGCACCCAAAGATACTCCTCTTGAGTATAAGCCTATATTCAAGAGGAAGAAAGAAGCTAGCACCCATCATCCATCCTTGTGAGCACTAAGGAGAAAGAAAAACATTCAAGCACCTCCTAAGGTAGGATTCAGACCTAGTCTTAAAGTTTTAAATGCAAGAATTGTTGATGAGGGCAAAATTGATCAAGTAGGGAAGTTCTATGAATCTTACAGTGAGATTGACAAATCATAAATTCATAATATGATTTTCAAACACATGATCAAGTTCAAGAAGATAGTCCTTGAGTTAAAAATAGAAATTCCAGATAAAGTATGGGATATATTAGAAAATCTAAAAAGATAAGAAAATGAAGAAGATCTAAGGATCAGAGAAAAAGTATTAGAAGATACTCTGCCTGTATGTTCTAAAGAAGAAGTGGCACTGATATTGAATTTGGTGAAGCCAAACCTAAGGACTAAGATGATAACTCTTCATATCATGAACAAAGACTATGAGCTAATTATGAAGGAAATAGAATAGGCTTTTGGGAAGGTGTTACTAGAACAATAGATAAAACCTCCTACTATGCCCATCTCTCATGCACCCAATAAGGAAGAGAAAGTGGCCAAGCCCACTAATGTACCAATGATAGGTCCTCGGGACTCAGCGCCCATAGTAGAAACTCAAACAGAGGCATACAAGTCTGCGCCCATGACAGAATCACACAAAGACAACACTATTATCATAGATAATATGGAAATAGCCATGGTGGCTACTAATAAGGATTTGGACAAGTTTGAGGAAGCATTTATCAGCACTAAGGAAGCTAAAATCCTATGTTGAAATACACCCCCCATTCAGCAAGAAGAAGTACTCATAGAAGATGTTTCTGATAAGAAAGAAGAAGAGAAGAAAGAAGGAGAAAAGGAAAAAGAAAGAAAAGATGAAACTATTGTTGAACTAGTCATAGTAAAACAAGAAGTGGTGATGGACAACACTCCCATCACTCCCTCCTCTACATTGTTGTCAAGTTTGAAACTTGACACAAGAAGTTTGGATTCTTGCAAAGAAGAAGACCTGATTAAGTTCAGTGTCCTGGCTATGGAGAAGGAAAAGGAGAAACAAGTCATGATAAATCCTCTCCTTGTGGAATCAATTAATATTTTGAACAGTTTGTTTCCTGATGATAAGAAAGTGCAAAATATACATTCAGTTGATGATGTGAGCACAATCATCTCACAGTTCAAAAGAATTTTTTCTAGCTTAGAAGAATCTGTGACCATAGTGGTAGAAGAGAAATACTTGAAGAAGAGACTCAATGAACTAATGAGAAACTTTGCACTAGACTTGAATTCTCTTAAGTCTGGTCAGGAATCCTTGAAGGAATTTGTAGATCAAGGAAGGAAATTCATTGCAGAATCCATGGATTAGGATAAGCTCACTAATGCCCATCTTAAGAAGTTAAAAGATGCAGAGGCAATGATTGAAAAGGTGAAGAATTTAGTGCTAGACACATCCACTGATGTAAAAATGTGCAACAATGCCTATCAAGGTCAGTTGGACATAATTGAGAAGGCAGAAAAATAAATGGAGAAGATAAGGTCTAGATAGACTCAGTTGAGGAATGTTCTTGCGCCCTCACTAGACATTCTCAGTTAGAACATAAAGGAGATTGATGCGACCGTGATAACCTATGATCAAGGTCTGAGAACAGAATTGGAGAACTTGGAGAAGCTCCAATATGCATTATGCACCCATCTACAGATAGTCAATTCTCTGATAACCTTTTGGAAGAAGGAGATCTAGAACATCAAGATTGTATATCTAGATGTTTTCCCTCAGTAAGTATGTATGGATATATTTTTGATGCACCTTTGTCATTAATGTCAAAGGGGGAGTTGTGTATAGAATATGGAGTACACATATGTATAGGGAGATATAATATTATGTATAAAGATGTATAGAAGACAAAATTTTTTTGTAAAGGAACAGTAAGAGACTTGGCCATATTCCTTTGTTGCCATCAATAACAAAGGGGGAGATTGTTGGCTGTATGTGTGAATTTTGTACCTAGTTGTAGACAAAATAGTTCAGTAAAACATTAGAGGTTAGTCAAAAACCAAAATCATGCAATGAAATGAAAACTAAACTAACCAGGCTATTTACTGCCTTCTAGTAGGTGCGAGTATGATACTCTCAAATCAAACCGAGACCAGTGACAATGTGACACCTAAATGAAGGATTTGAATGCAAAGAATGAAAGATTATGTGAATGCAGATTATTCTATATTTTTGGATTTTCTATGCAATAATATGGAAAACTGTATGAAATTGATCTAGAATGAATGAAATTGGAATGTAGATTTGATCTAAAAATGCTATGAATGAGTATGAAACTATGAATAAGAAACTATGCAAAATCTAAATGATCAACTATGAAAGATCTCACAAATCACCTGTCGCAAATGCTCAATCCTTCAATCATCAATTCACCAGAGTAATTGTACAAATTCAAGGGTTGTCATTATGAAGAGTTGAGCCTTGTTTTTATAGAAATCCAGGGCTTGAGGATGCATTGAGAAAAGCCATAAATCACTCTTGATAAACTCAGGTTGATTTTTTAGTTATCAAGAAATCAGAGATAATTAACTCACAAAATCATGCAAAAGCATGCAAGAATAACTTTTAAACTCAAATCAGAAGTTTAGATTAGCTTTGAACTCAAAATAGAGTGTTGAGTTTCCAAAAGTTAACAACTTGCATTGATTTCCTGATTTTGAGTTTAACTACTCTTTGAATGTGCACAATTAATTATGAATTAATTAAATAAATAAAGTGATTTATCCTCAACTTAACTAATTTTTGAATTAAAATAATTGATTTATGGGTTAACCAATTATTAAATCAAACTTTATTCAAAAACTATATTATTAAAAATTGACATATGACATTAATTAATTAAATAAGAATTTATTCAATTAGTCATAAGATTTTTGATTTATTGTCGAAATTAAATAATACAATTTAGGACTAATTTAATTAAATTCAATTAAATAATTAAGTGGCAATATTAAATCTGATTAATTAAATATTCAAAATATTCAATTAATCAAATTTTAGGATAAATAAAATTTATCACTAAATAATCATTAAATTAAGAATAATTATGATAAATTAGGAATATTACTAGGAATATTCCTTGATGCAGAATTTAGGATAAAATCAATTAGGATTTGATAATGTGCAGATGTGCCTTAGGTTAGGACTTTGTTGTTGATTTTGTTTGAATTTGAAGATGTAGGAGGTCAATGAACCTATAGCCCATTTCTAGGGTATTACATTTTGCCCCTCTTTTAATTACTGTGCGAAGCGCAGTGGTTCAAAGAATAGTCTGTATATGATAAAGATGTATGAAACTGATTTGATTTGAAAGAATAATTGATTATGAGATAGAAATCGATCGAAAGATTGGAAAAAAAGGATACTGACCTAGGCCCAGAATGACTAGGAATTGAGATGATGCTAGCTATATCAACAATGAACCAGTAATTATGAAGAAGTGTCAAAATGCCTGATTTTGAACCTTATGATTGTGAAGAAGTGAGTGACTGATTCCAAACCTCAATGTCCTTGTATGAATCATATTGGTATCACATCCTAAACCTATCAGTTACAAAGAACCAATGAAATGACGCTAATGAACCTATAGTTACAAAAGCTGATATAGTTTACAAGATAGATTTAGGATACCAAATTGATATGGATCTCTGTGAACCTGATATGCCTCAAGTGATAATAGATTTTCCCCAAGTGACAAGGACTTTAGATGAATCAGCAACTAGACGTGGTTTTTGTCTTGATTGCTAAGGAAAGATTTGATTACAGATTTAGATTTACAGACTTGAATGATGTGCAATACCATGCCCTCTTTGGGATGAAAATTGAAATCTAACAAGAAAAGTTAGTGTTGTATAGTTTAGAAGTATATTAATTGATTTAAGAAGTGGTTATACACATCCAGGAATGCATTCTGCATCGTTTAGAGGTCCTGAAGACCAAGTTTGACTAGGTTTGACCATGAGTTGACCATGTTGAAATTTCAATAGTTTGATGTAAGATAATCAATTAGGTTGAATTTTGGATTCGTTTGATGATTGAAGGTTGATTATGCAAGCAAGCAGACATCTTGGGTTTGAAAATGTTAAATCATAATTTTGACATAGTAAATGATCTCAGATTTCCATTTTGATCCCGAAAATGGGTTCAGAATGTTGAAATTAGCCAGGGGTGCAATTTTCATGAAAAACAGAGCACTTTTGAAAATTAGGTCAAAAGCTATATAAAGGCCAAAAGGGTCATTTTCAATTCATTTTCACCATTGACTTTTGAAAACCTTGTGGAGCCCTCTAAGCGAGAAAATGGTAGAAATGAAGGTACCTGTGTCTTCTCACCATTTTGAGCATAGCTGGAGGCATCAGAGACATTGACAGTATGGACATCCGGTAGGTGGACCTTTGTGCTTCTCTGAAAAGTCAAATTTTCTTTGTTTATAACATTTTTAGCACTTGTTTCATACATTTTCAATTTTTAATTTTTGTATGCATGGAAGCTCATACGACTATCCTTCTAGGCTTGTATAACTTTTCAACTTTAGTTAGATTGTCATATCATTAACCCTCAAGACTCATATGAGAGGGACCCAAGAGTCGTACGACATTTCATCGAGTCCCTCCTAACTCATACGAGGAGATATACAGTGTCGTATCATCATGGTTTTTCATATGGTAACTAGTAAAAACTCATATGATTTTTTCTGCGAGTCTTCTTTGTCATTTGAAAAACAATGAGCCCAAAACTCATTTCTAGGGAAAAATTTTGAATTTTCTAAACTTTGAGCTTGATTAATGAGTCTTTGATCTATGCGAAGGTGGTTCAGGGCATTAAGGCGTCATTCATCCAAGAGTTGCAATTCTTGTAAGCAAGCCACTCGATACTCCTCATCAGTTATCAGATTCTTTAGGGAGATTCTAAGGGAGGGGAGCTCAATTTCTATGGGAAGTATAGCCTCAGAACCAAAAACAAGGAAAAATGGGGGTGGCGCCAGTGGGGGTATGTATGGAGGTACAGTAGGCCCAAAGAGTGGGATTTAGCTGGAGGTTCCAATCATGGCCAGCATCAACTATCCTTTTGAGGATGTTTAAGATAGTTTTTTTAGTAGCCTCTGCTTGGCCGTTACCTTGTGGGAAATATTTTCTGGAACAATGTTGGGTTATGCCAAATTTTCTACAAAGCTCAGTGACATCTTGATTTTTGAAAGGGGTTCCATTATCAGTATGGATATCTTGCGGAATGCCATACCGGCAGATGATATAGTTCAAGATAAAATTGGAAATCTATTTTCCTTTAGTATAAGTGAGGAGTATGGCTTCAACCCATTTAGTGAAATATTCAGTAGCAACAAGGATATTTTTTGGCCATTGGAAGAATTAGGGTATATTTGTCCTAAAAGGTCAAAACCCCATCGTGAAAAGGGCTAGAGTGTGATGGTGGGATGGAGCTCTTGGGTAGGAGTGTGTATCAAATCACCATGTTGTTGACAAGGAACACATTTTTTCACAAAGTGGTATGCATCTTATTCCATAGTTGGCCAATAGTATCTAGTACACAATAACGTTTTAGCTAAAGTGAGTCGACTAGAATGAGTCCCACAGATTCCTTGATGCACTTCTTCTAAGGTTTTTTGTGCTTCCTCTAAATTTAGACATCTAAGAAGAGTTCCATCAAAGTGTTTTCAGAAAGGGGTGTCACCTAGTATAGTGTAACAGGAAGTTCAACAGATGAAGGTTTTGCATTGATTAGTGGAAAGGGTAAGTGGGATGATCTCATCGCAAAGGTAGGAATAAATGTCTTAGCAATGAGGGGAATCGGGACCAATGATTTCACATACCATATTAGACTCCAGCTGGTCATAGGCAAGAACCATAAGATTCTCAACCATTTGACTATTTTTTGGCATATCTATCATAGAGGCAATGTTAGCCATTGCATCAGCTGCCTTGTTATTAGATCTTGGGATATGTTGGAAAGTGATTTCTGTGAAGTGTGCATTTAGATCCTCAACCATCCAATGATAAGGAAGGAGCTTGTCATCCTTTTTTTGAAACTCATCATTAACTTGTTTAACAACCAATTGAGAATCACCAAATACAAGCAAGTTAGAGATCTTCTAGCGAATAGCTTGACAAAGTCCAGCTACCAGAGCTTCGTATTCTGCAATGTTGTTTGTGCAAGGAAATGTAAGCTTATAAGACTTAGGAATGAGATCTCCTTGTGGTGTCACAAACAAGAATCCTACTCCTAAGCCTTTTTGTGTATAAGATCCATCAAAATAAAGTTTCCATTGTATGCTTGAGGTGACAGCCATGATTGATTCATCTAGGAAATCTATAACAATAGGATGATCACCTTGAACAGGAGCTTCTGCTAATTGATCTACAATTACTTGGCCTTTGATAGATTTTCAATCTACATAAACAATGTCAAACTCACTCAATATTATAACCCATTTTGCTGTGTGTCTAGTGAGAGCGACTTTTGACAAGAGATACTTAAGAGGATCAAATTTAGCAATAAGTTGTGTCTTATTATTAAGCATGTAATGATGTAGTTTTTGTGTACAAAATACCACATCCAAACATGCTCACTCAATAGCAGTATAGTTCAATTCATAACCAACAAGTGTTCTGCTAAGGTAATAAATAGCACACTCTTTTCCATTATCATCAAGTTGTGCAAGAAGGGCACCAAGTGCAACTAATGTAGTAGATATGTAAAGAATTAGAGGTCAACCTAGAATGGGTGGGACCAGCACTGGTGGGTTAGCTAGATATTGTTTCAACTACTCAAATGCCTTTTGACAGAGACAATCCCATAAGAACTTATTTATTTTTACACATGAGATGTGAAAAAGGATAAACCTTATCTGCCAACTGAGAGATGAATCTACGAATAGATTGAAGTCGGCCTTGCAAACTACAAAGTTGCTTCAATGTCTGTGGGGGTGGCATATCTAAGATGGCTTTCACCTTCTTGGGCTCTACCTCAATCCCTTGTCGAGACACAATGTACCCCAACAATTTACCTGACTGAACATCAAAGACACATTTTTTAGGATTTAACAGGACCTTGTACTTTTCCAATCTTTCAAAGATTGTGGAAAGGATGGCTATATGTTATTCTCATGTTTTGGATTTCCCAAGAAAATCATCTACATAATCTTCCATAATGACATGAAGGAGATCATGAAAGATCATTGTCATAGCTCTTTGCTAGGTAGCTCCTGCATTCTTAAGACCAAAAGGCATTACTTGATAGAAAAATGTACCCCATGGTGTAGTAAAACTTCTCTTGTGTTGATCCTCAGTTGCTATCTTGATTTGATTATATCTAGAGAAACCATCCATAAGAGATAGCATCTCATGTTTGGCAGTCAAATCCACTATAATATCAATGTTAGGTAGTGGAAAATCATCTTTAGGACAAGCCAAGTTAAGATCTCTAAAGTCAGTACAAATTCTTATGCCCCCAGAAGGCTTACCCACTGGTATAATGTTAGAGACCCATTCAAGATAATCTATAGGCCATATAAATTTAGAATCTAGCATTTTCTATAATTCTATTTTAACAAGCAAGGCAACTTGAGGATGCATCTTTCTTAACTTTTTCTTGATAGGATTTATTGTAGGATCCACTACAAGATGATGTACTACAAGATCAAGATCCAAATTAGGCATATCTTTATAGGACCATGCAAAATTTATTTGTATTTTATGAAGAAACTCAATCATATCTTTCCTTTCTTTCTCATTGAGTGATGCTGCTATGTATGTGATCTTAGGATTATCTGTAGTGCCAAGATTGACTTCTATTGTATCTTCAATTAGGATAGAGGATTTTTCTGACATGAATGGAAATTCAACTTCTCCCTCCTCTAGTGCCTCAAAAAGGTTTTCACTAGAGGATCCATCCTTTATTTTCTCTTTTTCTTCACCCAAAGATGCCTCGGTGAGGTTTTCACTAGAGGGTGTTTTATTGTCTTTTTTATTTTTATTTTCATTTTCACTTTTGTGACTAAGAGAATTGACTTAGCTACCAAAGTAGGCTTTCTCATTGTAGACTATGTTGTGCTCATGATCTTGTAGATTCTTAAGTCCAAATAGTGTGAGTACTACCTCATCCGAATTGCATGTCTAAATCTGGTGGTGAATCTTGTTGGTCCCAATCGATAAGGTTAGGGTGTTTGAGGGGAAGGGTGGGGGATGAAAGGTCTATGGAAGTGATGGTTAGGACATGGTTAGATTCAATGAGATCATCTTCAATATATTGGAAAGGGACTTCATAGAACTCTTCCTCATTGTCTGAGTCAATTTTAGCTAAACAAAATTCCTCAGCCAAAGACACCTTGGTTTCTAGGGAGCCCAATCCTCGACCTCAAGGATAGACAATTGCTTTAATAATTGTCTTTCTCCCATTTTCATCTGCCCCCAGTCCAGTTCCATGATATCCCATGCTTTCAATAATAGGAGTGACCTTTGGGTATTTTTTCGTAGGAATTTCCACTGGTTTCTCTTCATCATCATTGAAAAGCCAAGATAATACATCATTCTCCATGTGTTCATCTGCAAGGGATCCCCAGTGTTCAAAAGTAGTCTTTTTGCATGTCATAGTTTCCTTATTGCCTTTAGGAAAAAGTTGTTTAGGTTTACCAAAGGACCTCACGGACAATGGAAGTTATCCAATGCATAAGGAACTCTCAAATTTATACTCTCCCATTCCTTGATCTGTAAATTTTACTTTCTTTTCTGATTCAGAAATCTTTTCCTTGATGACTTTTCCTTTTCCTTTATGAGATACCTTATTTGTTTCTTCAATGGGAGATTTTTTAGGAGGAGGTTTAGTGGAAGCCTTTAATTCATTCAGAGGACAATAATAAGATTTCTTTTCTTCCAAATTATTGTAGTACTAAAATGGTTCTTGATCTCTGGGGATAGTAATTTCACATCCATGATGTGAAAATTTCAAACATTGAGGTTATGTAGATGGTACACCTAAAATAGCATGTATCCAAGGTCTTCCCAAAAGTATATTACAAGGGAGATCTAGATCAAGAACATGACAAGAAGACTCAATTATAGTAGGGCCCACCTGTAAAGGAAGTGTGATCAATCCTTTGGATTCCCTTTCTCTATCATCATAAGCCTTTATAGTAATGTGTTTTGTTATATCAATGAGATCTTCTGAAAGTCCTATGTTTCTTATCATTCTCATAGTGCAAAGATTCAACCTAGATCCATTATCTATCAAGACTCTTTTTATTTTGGTGGAGTGAATGATGACTTCAATGTGAAGAGGCTTATTATGATAAGGGTCAGAACCAAAAAATTGTTTGTCTGTAAAAACAAGATGTGATTGTGTGGCTAGATTCCCAATCATAGCTTGGAACTGGGAGGCATTGATGTTTTAAGGGACTCATGATTTAGTAAGGAATTTTTCAAGGACTTCTTTATGTATAGACGATGTATGAAGTAGTTCAAGTATGGATATCTATGTGGGAGTCTTCCCTAGTTGTGCCAAGAGGTCATAACGTGAAGAAGGCCTAGTAGATGTGGATGGTGTAGCGGGTGGATCAACTACCTAAACAATAATTCTTCCTCTTCTAGTGGTAGCATTGCAATCAGGAGCTTTAAACTTGAGAGTGCACACATGGTTGTCAAATTGTTCTATGTGACCATAAAGAGAGTCAAAGCCACACCAATCATTATCCTAGATTTTAGAGCCTTGAATATTATTGGTGTTGTCATAAGGCACATTTTTGGAAGATGAGGCATTGTTTTGATTATGATTAGGGAATGGTTGATTATAGATCTTAAGTTGTGCATTAGATGATGAAGGTGTATAACCTTCAACCTCAATTTTACCATCATCAATAAGGTCTTGGATATAGTGTTTGAATTTCATACATTTCTTGATATCATGACCTTTGATGTGGTGATAATCACAATATTCATTATCCTTATACCAAGTAGGTTTGGGTTGATTTTCATCATATGCTCAAGTATTTGGATATATCATCATATTTTGATCAACAAGCTTTAGAAAAATAACATCTAGGGGTTCTACAAGAGAAGTGAATTGTCTTCGGGGACGTGAAGCGGAATTATTATTGTTTCTATTATTATTGCGAGGGAATAGATAGCCCTGATTGTGAGATTGTTGTTGAAAGGTGTTTTGATTTTGCTGATTATGAATTTGATTATTTCCATTTCCTTGATTAAAATTACCTTGGTTAGATGCTTGAACATTCTGAACATGTTTAGCATTGGTCACTCTATCATTGACTACCCCTTTATTCTTAGTCCAAAATTTTGGTTTGTCATTGTTAGGAGAGGGAGTATAGTGTTTAATGGCTCCCTTTTGCAAGAGACCATCTTCAATTATTTTTCCCTTCCTAACAAGCATTTCAAAACTATCAGGAGCAGCCATTTTCATTTGGAAGGACATTTCAGGTACCAAATTTCTATTAAAGATGTCAGTAGGATGATTATCTGGGATTTTCCAAGGCAGTCTATTAGCTAGGTGTCTCCACCTTTGTAGGAAGCTAGAAAAATTTTCTCCATTCTTTTTCTTAGTGTTGCATAAGTCACTTAAGGATTCTTGATGTTCGATATTATATGAGTATTGTGCAACAAATTTCTCTGCAAGATCAGGGAAAGATGATATAGATCTAGGAGGTAGATTCATAAACCATGCGAGTGTTGGGCCTCCAAGACTCCTTGTAAATAGTCTCTTAAGATAATCTTCATTATGGGAGACTTCCTGACAAGCAACATAGAATTCTTTGAGATGTTGGATAGGACATGTCTTTCCCTTATATTTATCAAATTTAGGAATCTCAAAGTTTGCAGGGAAAGGCTTCATATTAATTAATTTATCAAATGGATAAGGGCATATTCCTCAAATGAAAATTCCTTTTTACCTCCTCTTTGCATGTTGTCAGGAGCATTGTGATTTGTAAGATGTGAACCAAAAATGTGTCCTCCTCCAAATTGTGGTGTTGAAAACCCAATTGATGTAAGTCCAAGTGTGGGAGGAGGTACATTATGATAAGCTTGTGATGGTACTAGGGTAGACATTTTTAGGACCCCAGAAGGAACACCAAAGAATGATCAAACATAGTTAACTGAAGGTTGGGGAATTGATGTTCCCAGCAATGATGTTTGACCCACATTCAAGACACTAGCGTCAAAAGGAGTAGATGCATTTGTCATTGTATGAGTGCTAGTGTGTGAAGTGGTATTAGGTATAGCACTGATAATTTGATGGATTTGTTCAGGTGTTAATTTAAATGTTGATTGTGTTGTTGATATAGGTATTGATGTATGAACTACTATAGTAGTTGCTATGGAGACACCTTCTTTAGTAATATTATTATACAATAGTGATTCATCAAAAGTCTCAGGAACTATGACCCCATCATGGACAAGGTTCATAAATATTTTTGTTTTCTTGGCTCGAATCACTTTCTCAATCATCTCCACATTGCGTGGATCTTTAAGAAAGTCATCAACTTGTGGATTTGGTAGTATTTCAGATTGCTTAGCTTGTTCAACATATTCATTTTCAATCTCTACTTGATTAGTCATATCTGGCATCCCAAAACCTCCAAGAGGAACAGAGGAAAAGGGATTCTCATTATCTGGAAAATGTTGACTTGTCATCTTAGCTTGTGAGTGGGTTACAACCATATGATTAGAAAGAAAAGGATGAAGAGAGATGAGTTTGGGAGAATGGTCTTGACCTTGTTTTGATCAAGAGGGCAGGGCCTCAAAGGTTTGATTGATTTTATTTGATGAAGGATTGATAATTGATTAGCGAGGGCAGGGCCTCAAATGGTTTGATTGGGTTCAAAGGTTTAGGACAACCTTAGTGAAAAAGAGATCATGTGAAAAGAAATGATAAAACCTTCATTGTACTTGTAGATAGACTAATGATCACAAGCAAAGAAGGGGATAGGGTTGATTAGATTATGCCACTTAAGACAGATTGATGTTCTCCAGTGACAAAGTTTGATTTTCATTCAAGATTAGGATCTCTAAAACACTTTGATAAATCTTTCCACCTAGGTTTAATGATGAAGATGGATCAAATGATAATGAAGACAAAGGATTGATTTAGGTCCAAGGAAATGATGTCATGCTCTAATAAGAGTGGGGATGGATTATGAAAGATTAAGATGATGAAGGATGTATGAAAGGGGAAGGTTTAATCATTGGTCTCCAAGTTGACAAAGTCTCAGTTTATGCCAGACTTACACAAGTAATTAGAGAGCTTGTTATTGAAGACAATCTTGTCAACTTTCTCTTGATCTCGGAGCTCTTGTTGAATAGATTTGAAATTTTTTTGATACTTTATATCCTTTCGATTGGTTTCTTTCCTTTCCCTACAGGCCAAAGGTAGTGGGATCTTGGCTTTCTTGTGGTTGGAGATATGGGAAATAGTCTATAAAAGTGATGACTCAGTTAACCAACTTGTTCAAAGGAAAGAACTGATTTTCATACCCAAGCAAGGGAATAAAAAAATATAGATCTCTATAGTTTTGTTGACCATTACTGTTTCACACTTAGTCATATATCTAGGCAATGATGGTCGGTCATCACTACGATCGAGTCATTTTGTAAAGGCTAAGTTTTGTATTGTATACTTACCGAGCAGTAGTACTGCAGAGTAAAGTCATGGTCACTATATGTTTTTAATATGCTGAGAGTATAGTTATTGGTGAGTTACATATATCAATGATTACTGAGTGATAGAGAAGTTCAACCGATGCTGAGTACATTTAATGTCGAGTGCTAGGAATAACTTTTGTTGAGTTAGCCAGAATTGACATACAAGTTTGGAATGGCACAATGATTGAGGTAAACCATTTTTGGTGATAATAATATTTTGTATTTTGTCTATTGAGGTAATTACACATCTATATTATTATCATTGATCCCTATGTAAAACCTAGAGCCAATCAAAAAATTTTATAGTTTAGGCGGTAATAGAAAAATCTGAATCGTAGATTTTGAAACAGTAAAACATTTTTGTTGTTATATAAGGGCAAGATCTAGATCAGAGAAAAGTGTGTGAATCAGAGGGATAAGATTGAATTACTATGAGAGGATGATCAGAGAAGTATATTTAGAATAGCGAAGTATTCAGACAAAGTTCAGTGACCGAGTTAAGTAGTGAAAGGATAGAATCAAGAAAGATCAGATAGAAGAGATCAAAATATAAAGTAAAGAGGAGATCTGTAATCTGCATACTAGTGCAAACTGAAAGATTAGGTACTGAGACATTTTGACTAGTGTATTATGGTAAAGCTCTTAACCGAGTAGTCTTAGAAGACCTTTTTCAAATCTCTTTACCGAGTGCTTACTTTATTGTAAGTTTATAAATCCTTTAACAAGGTAGACTATACAAGTCTTTTGGCTTTTGATAGAGTAGACCTTTCACAGGGTAGATCATTATTTGATCACATTTTGTAAGCCTTAATAGGCAAAACTTATTACTATAGTAGTGAAGATTTGTGGGTTTCATCCCCAACCCAATTTTACCTTTCAAGGGTTTCTAGGTTACCAAAATCTTGGTGTTATGAGTGATTTCATGTTTGTTGCTTTATATGTTCTATTTCTTACTATGATCAATTTTTTTTTATGTCATGCATAAAGTTTTATCAGATCAAAAGGATAAAAGAAGGTAATATCTGATTCACCCCCCCTCTCAGTATTACTTTCCCACTTATACTTCCAACAATTGGTATCAGAGAAGCATGGTTTCTCTTAAGGAAGTCTAACCTCTTGAGGAAAAAGATCTTAAAATAGAATCTTATAAATTGGGGAAGATCATAGAGAATCAAAAGATTGAAGTACAGCTAGCATTACAACAATTGGAACCAACCAGAGGAGAATTGAAGAAATCCTTGAGCAAGAGAAGAGAGATTTTAATTCAACAAAATGAGCCACAATATAAATAGGAAGACATCTCTGGACTATTTGACAATGGTAACTCTACTGAGAGTGATAAAGCTATAAAAGAACTACTGGAGAAAAATACCATACTAAATGATGACATCAGAACTCTAAGGAGAGAACAAGAAATCTAATCTGTCAGATGTTGTGAATTAGTGGAACAGAAAAAGAAAGATGAAGATGATAAGACAATGGTTGAGGAAGACAAAAGACAAATTTCAATCAAGCTAGATGAAATAACTAGTGACATGCAAAGGTTGACTAATAATCAACTAGACATGGTAATTCAACTAGTGATGGTTAACTAGGAATTGGGCAGGAAAGATATGGAAATCAATCAACTAAGATCTGAAAATGATCAATTGAAACATGATTTGAGAACTGAAAAAGAGATCAATGAGAGGATGAACAAACCCAATGAAGCTACAAAATATTTTAAAGAGCTATTAAGATCACCTAGAAGATATGGTGATAGATCTAGACTTAGACTGAATGAACATTCATCTACAGAAGAAGGAGAATCATCAATGAATGGAGAACAAAAGATGGCTAAACCAAAGAACACCAAGCCCACATGTCTTCACTATGGAAAGCCAGGACATACAACCAACATATGCAGAAGCAAACATGGTAAGTTTGAATCTAAACCTAAGTTTAATGGATATTGTTTTAACTGCAAGAAGCATGGACATCAAACACATCAATGTAGATCTAAGGCTAGCAATTCATCCACCTCACCTAAGTTTCAAGGAAGTTGTTTCAATTTTCAGAAATATGGGCAAAAAGCATTTGAATGTAGATCTAGACCAAGGTGGTCATCAAATGAGAAAACAAAGCCAGACACAAAGCATAACTATTACAATTGGGATTACAACACCTGGTATAATTGCCATTATCGTGGTAAGTATGAACACATTGGAGCTAATTGCATGAAGACTCATTTTAGAGGAAAATCTAAAAGCTAGACGAATGGAAGCATGGTCTATTACAAATGTAACAAGGTCAGTCACTTAAAGAAAGATTGTAGATCACCTATGTTGAGCAATGATAATAATCAAAATGAAGGTGTCCATGAGAAACTAAAGAGTCAGATGGAAAAGACATGGAGGAAGAAAGAAAAAGAAAACTCAAGCAAAGCCAACACATCTATGATCACCCAATCCAATGGATCAGGCGATCACACTTCTTCTAATTAAGCTTGAAAGGTATGTTCAGAACTGAGTCTTACAAAGTCTTATCTTTCATGAATTCCTAACATAGAAGCGAGCAAAAGTCCACACCAGCAAAGATAAAGATGCACTAGGACATATGTGAGAAAAATAGAAAATTTCATTTTTGATGCCGAGCATCAGTGTTAACGACTGAGCTATCAATGTATGCCAAGCACCTGCTATGGCTGAAATGCTATGTATGCTAAGTTGTATCGCAATAGTTATATCAACCAAGCTTGTGAGTTTGCCAAGACAGCTGTAATCTACCTAAACTGGTATGGAGCATTTATGAGGCCCTAATCCTATTTTTTAAGATTCTATAAAGTGGAAAGTTGTCGTTAATTTCATTTCACCAGGCTATTCAAGATTTTCAGAGTGATTCAGAGTTTGAGCAACCAGATTAAGAAAAGCGATTCCAAATTCTCTCAGCGTGTCATCAACAAAATTCATCTACAGGGTTATTGACAAAAAGGTACTTTACCGAGCAAATATTTTCTTTTTGAAAATTATAGTTTAAAATGGCATCATCTTCATCTGCACCAGTCAAGAAACAAGGGATGGAAGTTTTCAATGTGCAACTTGTAAGGAATGAAGTTTGCAAACCAAGGGTATTCAAGACAATGTTGGAAAGTGCAATTAAAGGAGATTTGAATGGAGCCCTATCTTCTATTGCAGAGAATGTGTTATTGATGAATGACGTTAGGTCTTGCTATATGTGCAAAATTTGAGAAATTGGTGATTATGAGATCAAGGAAGCATATGAAAAATTATGTGTCAACGGAGTGCTGAAGCCAGAACATAAGGTTGTTTCCAATCAAGGGTTAGTGTATGCCCTAAACTTCCCACAAAATTTCAAAGTGGAATGGATAAAGATCAGTTTGGGTCAAGTACATGACATGCAGTTATGGTTGGAAGATGGACTGATGAAGATCAAAAAGGAAATGATACACAAAGTCACTGGTTACCCTACAATTGATGGAAAGAGAACAATGAAATGTGCAGGAAAAGAGGATATTCAAGAAAACACCCAGGTAGTTTGGAACAAACGTGGAATGAAAATTTCCACCATCACTAATCTAGAAATTGACTTTGTTGTTAGAGTCATCTGGCACAAGTTTTATCAATCTAGTCAGTTGGATAGCATCCCCTGTATGGCAATGGACTAGGCATGGAAGATAATTAAGAAAAGGCACACATATGATCTTCCCGAGCTCCAACTGACTTAACTTGCCGAGAACTTGAACTCCATCTAGACGGTAAAGAACTCTATGTGTAAGTTCAGTTCCCTACTGATCTGTATATTCTTTTATGTCAAGAAGTGTTTTCCTACACATGGTGATGTAACATGGGATAAGAAGAAGCCCATCATTGTTCAAATAAATGATTTTATAAACTAGATTGGTGATGGTTTTGAAGAGATAATGGATAATTATTTCATTGAGTTTAAGAAGAAGATGAGGAATAGGACTAGAGTCCCTATGTCTTTGATTGATAAATACAGTAAAGATATATGTTTTCTGGTAGAGACAGACTTTACCTATGCATAGGAAGTCCTATGTATGGTTTCATGGTTAATTCCATTACCCTATGAACTCAACATATATGAAGCTACTACAGCAATCATAGCCCTCTTAGCTGAGGAAATTGATACTAAGGCACCTTACATTGGAACTTTTGAAGAAGCCAAATCTAAGATCTCTTTGGGATTATTGGCTGCCACCACTAAGAGGAAAATAAAGAAAATAGGGAAAAATCTGGAAGAGTATGTTAAAGAATCTAAGAAGGATGCACCATTAGAGCTGACCCAAGGATTGGGAGAAGATGAACCAAGTGCAACTTGTAGTAGTGAGAAAGAAGAAGAAGAGAAGAAAAAAGTAATTGTCGAGTCCCCGCCAAAGAGAAGAGTGTTGAAATGAAAAGTGTCAGTGAGACCATCACTAAGGCCTTGGACTAGAAGAACTACTACCGAGACTCCTAAGAAGACTCCTACATCTACAAAGTGAAAATCCGCTCAACCTAAGGCAATGCCAACCAAGGCTATGAAGAAGCTGAGAAGGAAACTTGTTCTAACAGAAGATCATGATGAAGAAATAGAAAGTGATGAAGCAATAAAGGGGAAGGCTACACAACAATTGGTATCAACTACTAAAACAACTACAGTAGCAACTAAAACAATGCCAAAGCAGCAACAACAACAAGGTACACATCAACTCACTATTGATTAATTATGTCTTAAGATTACTAGCACAACTACAGTAGATGAGGTGAAAAGATTAAAGTTTGGAAAAATGAGCATTGGAGATAAAGAGAAAGTTGAGGATGCTATTCTCGAAATGTTATGCATTTTCAACATGTTGCCAATTGAAATTGAAAATAGAATTCCAAAGGAATTATGCAATAGGGTTGCAAAGAAATGGGAGTATGCTCTGCAAACAAAGAATGAAATAAGGGAGAGTACACTAGCACAAGTTGAATCCACTCTCACCCCTTCATACATCAAATAGATAATTGAGCAATACAGAGGAAAGTTTGATCCGAAACTTAGAGCCTATCTAATTCTTCAACACAAGGTTGAAGATGTTGTACAAGAAAGTTTAAAAATTTGGAAGGTAGTGTTTGGATTGATACCCACCCAGGATGAAGGAAAGAATGAAGGAAAAGATGCTACCACTTCAACAACTGTTGAACCTAAAAACAAGAAAAATAAAATGGAGACTGATAATCCTAAGGAAGTGAAATCACATGACAGTTTTGAGGTTCACATTATTGACATACCAGAGGAGAGCCCCATTAAGAATTTGTTCTTAACTAAGGATGATTTAAAGACCATGAAAGAAACTAACACACCCCTGCTAGGTAGCAATACTGTACTATTGCAAGTCATGGATTATCCCACCATCACGAGCACACAATCTATCAATGATAATCCTACTCTACCTATAGGTGCTACTATTGACCAATTAGTCGGTACAAGTCTTACCAAGGAACCCATCAAGTTGGTACCACTAACTCAATCTGTCATGGAAGAAGTCAAAGCAGAAGAAAACATTCAAAGTACTCCTAAGGAAGAACACAACATAGAAGAACAAGGAATAAAATTAGATGAGCAAGCTATTAGTCCTCCTATCGAGGAGAAGGATAAAGGAGAAGAAAACATCAAAGGAAAATTCATTGAAGAACAAGAGCCAAAGGAACAAGAGGCAATCAAAGCTCTTGTACAGATGTTGAGTGGAAGCACCCCACCTAGAGGACAAAAGGAGAAAGATGAGATAACAATTGATGAAATAATTGTTATTCCTAAAAGGGATATAGACAACCTTTCTTATGAGCAACTGCAGATAATGAAAGATTTGCTAACAAGAAAGAGAAGGCAAGAAGAACTTCGAAGAGAGCATCAGCAAAAACAAGTTCTTCATGAAATTAAAGATATATTTAATGAAGTATATGACTTATCAGATGCAAATAGTTTCATTCCCATATTGGAACAACTTGTACACATTGTTCAAAAAGTCAATAATGAAGTTAGTTGTGCAAGTGATAAGTTGTTTGAATGATCAGACAGGAGATTTGAGACCAAAATGCCAGAGAAGATATCTATTGAGATAGTAGTAAAATAGGTTGAGCTATCCAAATTGGTAAAGGAGATCAAGGGATTAGTTGTGAACAGACGGTCTCTATTGGCCAAGATATGTAATGTTGAACTATTCACAGAGGAGAATCAACAATTGCTTGAGACTCTCAAGAAAGAGATCAAAGCTACAAGTCAGTCCCTGACCTTGGATGCAGACACCAATGCTGAACATTATGTAAAAATCATGTAGACACAAGGTAAGTTAGCCAAGCTGATGGCTAATGATGGCAAGATTCATTCTCGCCTACTCTCTATTCAAACTATTTTGACACCGCATCTAGAGGCTATACAGAGAAAATTAGCAAAGGCTAAAGCATTGATCTAGAGTGATCCACATCTGTCCACAACCGAGAGCCTTATCAGTTTAGTTGCTGATTTAGAAGTGCAGACAGAAGTTTTGAACCTTGCTCCAACTACTTGGATGGATGCACTCTACATGATCACAGTGTTGCATAAACCTTTTCTAGAGAAAATTTGTGAGCTACCTACTGATGAAGAGATTAGTCGTGTCAAAACCAAGGGGGAATCATCATGACATGAGTCCAAACAAGGATAGAATAGGGACAGGTAACAAAATTTTGACTGTGTATATATATCTCAGGGGGAGTATTAGGCTAGTAAAAACATATTTTTGTAATTGTATATACCAATTTCATGACAAAGTGTTTTTACCACACTAATGTCAAAGGGGGAGATTGTAGATCTCTATAGTTTTGTTGACCATTAGTGTTTCACACTTAGTCATCTATCTAGGAAATGATGGTTGGTCATCACTGCGACTGAGTCATTTTGTAAAGGTTGAGTTTTGTATTGTATACTTACCAAGCAATAGTACTGCCGAGTAAAGTCATGGTCACTATATGTTTGTAATATGTCGAGAGTATAGTTATTGCCAAGTTACATATATCAATGGTTACTGAGTGATAGAGAATTTCAACCGATGTTGAGTACAGTTAATGCTAAGTGCCAGGAATAACTTTTGCCGAGTTAGCTAGAATTCACATACAAGTTTGTAATGGCACAATGATCGAGGTAAACAATTTTTGGTGATAATAATATTTTGTATTTTCTCTATTGAGGTAATTACGAAGGTAATTACACATCTATATTATTATCATTGATCGCTATGTAAAACCTGGAGCCAATCAAAAAATTGTATAGTTTAGGCGGCAATAGAAATAAATTTGAACCGTAGATCTTGAAATGGTAAAACATTTTTGTTGTTATATAAGGGAAAGATCTAGATCAGAGAAAAGTGTGTGAATAAGAGGGATAATATTGAATTAGTATGAGAGGATGATCAGAGAAGTATATTTAGAATAGCAAAGTATTTAGACAAAGTTTAGTGACCGAGTTAAGCAATGAAAGGATAGAATCAAGAAAGATCAGATAGAAGAGATCAAAATATAAAGTAAAGAGGAGATATGTAATCTGCATACTAGTGCAAACTAAAAGATCAGGTACTAAGACATTTTGACCAGTGTATCATGGTAAATCTCTTAACTGAGTATTCTTAGCAGACTTTTTGTAAATCTCTTTACCGAGTGCTTACTTTATTGTAAGTTTATAAATCCTTTAACAAGGTAGACTATACAAGTCTCTTAGCTTTTGACAGAGCAGACCTTTCACAAGGTAGATCATGATTTGATCACATTTTGTAAGGTTTAACAGGCAAAACTTATTACTATAGTAGTGAAGATTTGTGGGTGTCATCCCCACCCCAGTTTTACCTTTCAAGGGTTTCTGGGTTACCAAAATCTTGGTGTTATGAGTGATTTCATGTATGTTTCTTACTATGATCAAGTTTTGTTTATGTCATGCATAAAGTTTTATCAGATCAAAAGGATAAAATAAGGTAATATCTGATTCACTCCCTGTCTCAGTATTACTTTCCCACTTATACTTCCAACAACAAAAGTCTGAAAACAATCCCACAAGGGACAAAGCAACCTTGAGGGATACAAGAAATTGTGACAAGTCTAAATGATATAAAATAATAGCGCAATGTGTATGTCCAAAATATTTTCATGGGTCTAGTACAATCGAAGACACTTCAAACACATTCTACCTAAGGTCAAAAGGGAGGTGTTCCAACCTTTTCCCACAACTTGATGCTCTTAGCCCCATAATTAAGTCATTAAATGGCCTTTCCTAGGACTATGCAAGTTATGGATCAATCGGAAGAGATCAATGCTTGCAGTGCATGTCTTTCCACATTGCCATATTCAAGCTTTAGTATCCAAGGGAGCACATATGGTGAGTATCATGGGGTGATTCGGGTAAGTCCACTTGGGTCAATCCTTGCATAAAGGAAGTCACATGGCTAAAATGGTTAGCCTCTAAGTCCTTAGGTGTCTAGTAAGGTCCTTCGTTCATGACTATCCCTTGTAGTTCCGCAAGCAGAATTGAGGCCTATAGCCCTACAAGCATCCAAAAAGTATAGTCTTGCAAGCAATATTCAG
Organism: Chamaecyparis obtusa; assembly: GCA_027943335.1. Classification (NCBI taxonomy): domain Eukaryota; kingdom Viridiplantae; phylum Streptophyta; class Pinopsida; order Cupressales; family Cupressaceae; genus Chamaecyparis; species Chamaecyparis obtusa. The sequence continues at coordinate 589,329 of BSBK01010680.1, forward strand.
ACCTCTCAGCCCTATACTAGGTGAACATATTCCCCTTTTAGTAAACAAGATTGAGACCGTTGATGGCCCTAAAAGTGCCCAATCAAATGTAGTCTTTCTTAGAAAGATTGAGGCAACTAGGCCCTACACATGAAGAAGCATTAGGAATAGAAAATAGTCAAGTGTTCCCTCTCTTTGGATTTAAGGAAGCATTTGATTATAGTAGGGTGGAGTAGTTGGGTTCACTTGTTCCCCACTTGGGTCATTCCCAAAAGATTTCTCTCTTGGCAGGCCCTCTAAAGGTAAATGCAAGAAAAGTAAGATGGATAGCTAATGGAGGTCAAGATTTCTGATTTTCCATAAGGAAAAGAGCATACTCTCCTACTCCATATTTTCTCCCAAACACATCAAGCACATGTTCATTTACCCAAGATTCCTTTATAATCACCAAATTAAGTAGGTCTAGATTTTTGGTTTCCCCTTAAAGAGGAAAGAGCATACTCTCCTACTACCCAATAAAATCATAAGAAATTAACCTTTCTAATTAAACTAGGTGCCTATAAAAATTATCTTAAAGTAGACACAATGTTTTCTTGAACCTCCAAGGCAACCTACAAAACTAATAAATTAGTAGTCTCAAATCTTTTCAAGATCTTCAAACAACGTCCTACAAAACAAATTGATTAGTAGTCTCAAAATGTCTTAATCTTGGTCAAACATTCTACAAAAACATTTTTAGAAGAAATAAAATATTAGAGACTTTCAATAAAATTCAATCATGCATTGATCAATGTGCAAATAAAATACAAACTCATCACAAATTTTTATTTCTTTTTGCATTTGACCTAGTCAACAAGATCTGATTTTTTCTCTATGATTTCATCCTAAGAAATTAAAATGTAAAATAGAGACCCTTGCTAGAAAATAAAGAGCTTTCCAAAAATGTAAAAATTTTGGAAAAATTCCTTAATTTGTGCCCTAGGGACCTGATTTATCAAAATAGACCAGATTTCAAAGATTGACTTTTTGAGCCCTATTTGTGTATCAAAATAAAAAACACAAAGAATGTACTCTATTTAAAATTCCCAAACCTTTCCAAAAATGTAAATTTTTTTGAAAAATATAGAGTTTTGTGACCAGAAATAAATTTTCATTGAACATCATAAAAAAATTATAACTCAAGAAAAATGGACCAAAAAAATAGAAGATTCAGACTGACACATAATAGGACCATGCCTTACCTGCAAAAAAAAATGCAACCAAAAATTCCAAGCCTTTTGAAAGATATGATCAAATCTTATAAAAAAAAACCCTAGAATTTGTCTTCAACTCAAAAATCTTAAAAAGTGTAGATCCAATAGGGAAGTGGGTCCCATCGGGCATGCCAAAATGTATGCAATGAAAATGTAGACCTACTTGCTACAAACACAAAATACCAAAAATACCAAACAATCACATTAGATGTTAGTAAATGCAACAAAATAAGTAATTCTCACTACAACCTCAATGAGCTAAAACAAGGGCACCCAATAACCTTGTTTGTTTTGCTCTTCAAGATTATTTGTGGGTATGCTATCCCAACACAAATGAAATGCAATCTAAATGCCAAACTATAGAATGAAATATGAAGGTTTTGGAGACAAGTATGAGAAACTTGCCCCAAATCTCACAATGATATGCAAGTGCAAGATCTATGAAGAAGATAGTGCACAAGCAAAATGATGCAATATATTTTGATTTTTGAATAAGAAATGAAATGCAAACTAACTATGAATAAGAAGAAAAAATTCAAACTATGATATGAAATCAAAATTAATCTATGATGCAAGAATGGAAATCTAAACTACGAATGAAAATGCCAATAAACTATGCTAAGAAATTGAAATGCTACAATACTAGATCGCTAGAATGCTTAGAATGCTTAGTATGCTTAGAATGATTATGCTTGCAAAATTCTTAGTAGCCTACAAATGTGAGAGAGAGACTTTCTTTTATAGAAAATGAAAAGAAATGGACGGTGGAGATTAAGAGGCAAAAGAATGAGTGGTTGGGATTAAAGGTTAGGTAGGGTTTGGAAAAGATGAAGAGGCAACGTGAAATGAGTGGATAGGATTAAGAGGCAAAAAGATGAAATGGCAAAAAGTCAAACTTCATTTTAGAGGGAAAAAGAGATTTGAAAATGATTGGTGGAGAAAAAAGATGGAGAGGTGGCCACCTTGGAAAAGGTGATTGTGCACATGTTTAGAGGTAATCCACCTTTTAATTAAGATTCAAAGAATATTAGAAAAAGGTAAGCATAGGAAAAAGGGAAAAGGGATTAAATTAAAATAAATTTAATTTAGTCTTGGTTTAGAAGAATTTTAGGTTAGTGAAGGAATAAAATAAATAAAATTTATTTTATAAAGGGAAATGGAGGGATAATATATTAAATTGAATTTAATATATTATAGTATTTAAATAAAATTCAAATACAAAGGGAAAATGAATTTATTTAATTAAAATTAATTTAATTAAATAAATAGAGGAATATAACAATATAGTTAATTAATTAAAATCAACTATAATGTTAAGGGTGAATATAAATAAAAATTAATATTAGAGTGCAAAAGAAAATTTTATTTAATTAAATTAAATTTAATTAAATAAATAGATGAATATAACAATATAGTTAATTAATATATAGAAAATATATGTGAAAAAATATTTGCTTGGCTTGACTAATACAGGAATGAAGTCTACCTTGGAGAACCTGAACACTCTCAGAAAAATTCTGGAAGGTAACAAAGACGGACCCCTGAGTGACAAAATTGACTTGACCGATCCTAGTCAGCAGATGGGACCTAGCACCAGAACAAGGGCTAATACTAAAAAGAAGCTCAAGATTGATGATCAGGACATTCAGATGCTAAAAGATAATGTTAAGACCATGCAGGCCCAGCTGGAGGACTCCGAGGGCTTTCTGAAGACTTTGTCTTGATCTTGGTGCTGGTGGCCTTTTCTTCTCTATTTTTCTTCCAGCATTTTTTTTTTTTTTTGTGTAGATGTTTATTGAATATCTAGGATTTGTCCCTTTGTAGTTTTCTCCCTTCTTTGGGGTAGCTAGTTGCTCTTTGGGTCTTCATGTCTATCTCTCTTATCTTTTGTTAAAGCGTTTCGGGGCCCCTTCAAAACCTATTTTTACCATAGTAAAAAATAATATAGTTAATTAATAAAAATCAACTATAATGTTAAGGGAAAATATTAATAAAAATTAATATTAGAATGTGAATGGATAATTTTAGGTGTCTACAGTCATACAAGGGTGCATGGGCCATGTAGAGTACTAGAGATGTTGTCTTGATGACATGACATTTGTACAATGGAGGCCCTATGTAGAGATTGAGCCTTGGCCTACTGCACGAGAGCATTTCAGTTTCTTCTTTCAGAGTTGGGTGTTGATAGGATGATCATCCTCTATATTGGAGAGAATTCTTATTACCAGGGTTTGGTGACAGTATGGACAAGTGCAGGATGCACCTCAAGATTATGCCATGTATGCGCAGATAGCTCGTGAGCTTAGACTTGGATGGACTCTGAGGCTTTCTTATGCCTTGTGTTCATAGGAGTATAGTGGTATCATTGGTAGAGACTAGGAGTATAGACCAAGGTTGTCGATGCAGGAGTTACAGATGGGTTTATTGCATGGCTTGCTAATCATCCTGTTTACAAATTCTCTGACCCTACAAAGTTGATACCTTCCATGGAGGAGGTGATGGATATCACAAGTGCTCCGATGAGATGGGGTCCTAGACCCACACGGGTTGCAATTGTACACCCCACACCTCTGAGATTGAGAGAGATGGCTCCTCCATAGAGACCAATAGGATAGATAAGGCCCCCTCATCCCACTAGTTCCATAGCAGGTAGATCTACAAGTGCACAATGATGGACTAGGGGAGAGGGTGATACTTTAGGTAGTGTTGGTACTATCAAGGAGGTACTTGCAGTGGAGTAGGTTGTAGGTGGTGATTTTGATCCCTTATAGGAGGATACAAGTTTTGATCTGGGTGCAGAGGTTAGACGTCATAACATGCAAAGAGAAAAGACCACAGAGAAGCCTATTGAGGATACTAACATGTTGGTAGCAGATGTTGATCCCAGTGTTCCATTAACTACACAAGAGATTGTGAGGAGAATTAGATTACAGGTCTGGGACCTAAAGGTTCACAGTGCTCGCTAGGAGGAGAGATTTCTAGAGGTGGATAGATAGTGCACTGAGCTTTGTGGTGAGGTTCAGAGATTACAGGCAGAGGTTATTCATCAGACCTCCAGATCTACTTACTATGTTTCTACATACTATGTTGTGGTTCCACTTTCTTAGAGAGTTCCTTCATACTCTCAGTACATGATAGCCTCAGAGGGAGTGAGAGCACCTAGAGCTAAGGCAGTACTTGATGCACCACCACAACCTCCACTAGATGGAGAGGATCAGGCCGACAGCTAATTTGTCATGATATTCTAATATTTTTGTTTCTCTTTTGATATTGATATTGTTTTGATAGCTCACATGAGCTCATTCTTTTGTACATTGTGCCAGGAGTGCACCTCTAACTATTTCAAGTTTTATGATATATATGTGTGTGTGTGTGTGTGTGTGTGTGTGTGTGTGTGTGTGTGATCGAGACTTTTGGTAGTGACTTCATTTGTACTTGTCATGTTTTTTATGTATGATGATATCATGTGATGTAAATGCTATGAGTAGAGTAGAATGTATGTATGGATTCATGCAATGCAATGATTTTCTTTCATATGTATGAATGTTATGCAAATGTACTTGATTATGGAAAGTGTATGTATGGAAATGTATGTAATGCAATAGATGGAATGAATGATTATGAATATGTAATGAAAATGCAATGATACACATGATATGTTTTGTAGGTATTGATGAAGACAAGTACTCAGTCTTATGTCAAAAAGGATGTTCAACTCAGGATTGTGACTACTTGCATTTCTATGAGAAAACCTTCATATGAGATTCAGCTCTTCATTTGCAGTTTAAGTATAGTTTTTAGAAGGATTGTTAAAGATTGTCAAGCAATTTGTGAGATGATGAAATCATGCAAAGTGTAAAATGACATGCAAAATGAAATGCAACCCAAGACCTAGGACTTAGTCATGGATCATGTGTCATTCATTTGTCATCATTGAGTTTTTTAGGTAACTGGATAAATCAATACAATGTCCACTAGTTAGGAAAATATGAACATATGAATACTGATTTGTAAGCGTAGGAATCAATACAATGCCCACTGGTGAGACAACCATGGACATATTAATATTGATTTTGTTTTCAAAATGTCAAATTAGATACAAGCACTAATGCACAAACACTAGGATGACTTGAATATCATGTCCATTTTGATATAGCAATTTGTATAAGCATCAAAACATAAACATCATGATGACTAGAATATGCTTTACTAAAACAAACACATCAAGCAGTCAAGAGATCATTCTAAATCCAATGTGAATTACCCATAGTGACCCTTTATCATTCACATCCTTAGGCAAGATTGAGTTTCATAGTAGGAGAAAGAACTCACTCAAAAAGACAATAGTTAGATCAAACTTCCTCGAATGTTCTAGGTATCAATGGTCGAGGTACGCATGGCCATCCAATTTGAGATAGAGGCTCTTACAGTTGGACACCATTTCAATCCAAAATTTCCAAAGTTGTTAGATGTTCACATACAAGCAGAAAACAAAGAAAAGATTATGCCCTGAGTAATCACTCTCTAAATCCTAAAAGGGACATCATCGAAGAGCTCGTGGGAACATAATATGCAAAAATCTCAATGTGAATTAGTGAGCATACAAGGAGATAAAAACATGTAAAAAGCATAGATTTTTTTCATGTTGTGTTTGATTGCGTTGTTGTAGATGTAAAATCCTTTCTAGAGATGAGACTGACTGACTAACTCAAATGAACCTTTGAAGGAATTTGACTAGATATGACTCATCTAAGATGTACTGGAGGCTATAGGATATGACATTGATTTCCCCCAAGTGTTAGGTATTGATAAGATACAGATGCATGATCCAATTGGTGTACCAACCAACTTATTAAAAATAGGAATGCGGGAACAAACCAAGAGATATGTACAAACTAAAGCAAGACTAAAAGGTGGGAAAGACCAAGATTATGCTGATAGATGAACCATTTTTGAACAAGTGGCACCCATTTTCTAGGTTTTCACCATCTTGGTAGAGATTCTATTTTTTCTACCAAGGCGCCTGTTTCCAAGTTTTCACCAAGGCACTTTTTTATTTTTCTCATTTTTTATTTTTTTTCATTTTTTCAATTTTTTTTTCAATTTTTGGTATTTTTTTTTTTTTTTTGTGAATCATGAAGGTGCCCATTGCTAGGTTTTCACCAAGACGTTCATTTTTTTAGGACTTTTTCCAATTTTAAAGATTTTTTTCAGGACATTTTACCATAGACTGAATGCCTTAGGCATAGAATTTCTTCAGATGGAGAATGTTGATCAGTTCTTAGAGCTATTCTCCTTCAGTCATTGAGAGTTGATAGGCACTAGAGCCAAAAGTAGTAGTGATTACAAAGGGACCCAGCCAATTGGGTTCAAACTTCCCCTTGCGCTCTTTATGTGATTGATTTTTAGGATTCTCTCTCAAGACTAGATCACCAACCTGAAATTCATTGTGTCTGACTTTCTTGTTGTAGCCTCTAGACATTCTCTTCTGATATACTCTGAGATGATCATATGCTACTTGTTTACACTCATCTAGTAGTTGAAGTTCTTGCAACCTAGACACTCTGTAGTCATCATGAGTTACTAGACCATGCATTCTAATTCTTAGTGATGGGATTTCAACCTCAATAGGTAGTACCACTTCAAACCCATAAACTAAAGTGAAAGGTGTAGCCCCAGTGGGCATTCTGATACTTGTTCTATAGGCCTAGAGAGTTGAATTGATCATGAGATGCCAGTCTCTTCCTATTTTATTAACTATTCTGTGCAAGATTTTCAATAGATTCTTATTAGAAGCCTCTGCTTTTCCATTCTCTTGAGGATAGTAGATAGATGACCAATGTTGTGTAATCTTGAATTTGGCACATAAATCATCCATGTCTTTGTTCTTAAATTGTCCACCATTATCTGTGACTATAGAATGTGGAATACCATATCGGCATATGATGTAGTTCAAGATGAACATAGATATTTGTTTTCCAGTGGCTTGTGTCAAAGAGACTACTTCTACCCATTTTGTAAAATAATCTATAGTTGTGATTATATGGGTATGTCCATTAGAATAATGAGGATGTATGGCTCCGATAAGATCAAATGCCCATTGATGAAAAGGCCATTAAGTAGTGAAGGGAATTAGATCTCTCCCTGGAGCATGAATTAAGTTGCCATGCACTTGGCACTTTTGATAGTTCTTAGCAAACTTGATAGACTCTTTCTCCATTTCAGGCCAATAGTACCTAGCCCTAATAATTTTTTGAGCTAGTGTTAAACCATTCGAGTGTGACCCACAAATACCATCATGGACTTCCTCTAACACACATTGAGACTCTTCTCATTCTAAACATCTAAGTAGCATACCATCTAGACCTCATTTGTACAGATCATTACCAATGATGACATATCAGGAGGCATTTCGGATAAGGTATCTCTTTTCATGGTGGTTAAAGGCATCAGGAATGATTTGGTCTTTGACATAGGAGAATAAGTTTTTATATAGGGATGAATCATGACCCATAATAGTGCAAATCATATAGGTATCAGGGGAATCATAGGCAGGATAAGATAGTGTTTCCACTAGGAACTCCTAGCGTAGCTCATGTTCAGGCTACTATAATGAAGTAGATAGTGTTTCCATTGCATCGACAGCCTTATTCTCTATTCTAGGTATTTTCTCAAATGTGATAGATATGAAATATTTCTTTAGATCATCTACCATTCTCTTGTATGGAACAAGATTTTCATCATTAGTTTGGTACACATCATTGACTTGATGGATTACAAGTTGTGATTCTCCATGAATGTGTAATTTTGTTACTCTCCACTCAATTGCTATTTTCATACCATTCAAAAGGGCTTCATATTCAGCAATATTTTTGGTACAAGGAAATTTAATTTGGAACACCTTAGGAATGGAGTATCCTTGAGGAGTGATAAACAAGATACCTACTCCAGATCCATTCTGTGTATAGGAGCCATCAAAGAATAATTGTCATTCTCTAGAAGAAAGATTCATGATAGAGGAATATGGAAACTCCATTTGCATTGGTGTATCATCAAACAGAGGTGCATCTGCTAATTGATCAGAAATAACTTGGCCTTTAATAGCTTTTCTTTCAACATATTCAATGTCAAATTCACTTAAGAGCATGACCCATTTGGCTAATCTACCCGTGAGGGCAGCTTTGCTTAGCAGGTACTTTAGTGGATCAATTTTAGCTACTAAATGTGTGGTATGGGCCAACATATAATGTCTCAGTTTTTGTGAAGCAAAAATCATAGCTAAACAAGCCTTTTCAATCATATAATAGTTCTTTTTGTATGCCACCAATGTTCTACTAATATAGTATATAGCTCTTTCCTTTTTATTCTCATCATGTTGTGCAAGCAATGCCCCCAGTGATGTATCTGTTGCAGAGACATATAAGATCAATAGATTCCCTTGAATAGGAGGCATCAAGATAGGAGGATTTGATAGATACTTCTTGATATGATCAAAATTATTTTCACATTCCTCGCTCCATGCAAATGTCACACCTTTATGTAATGTCTTTGTAAAAGGTTGTGATATGTGTGCTAGCTGAGATATGAAGCATCTAATAGATTGTACTCTCCCTTGTAATGTTCTTATTTGGCTGATGTTCTTGGGAGGTTACATCTCCATGATAACTTTAACTTTAGTTGGATCTACTTCTATTCCTTTCTTTGAAACAATGTAGCCTAAAATCTTTCCAGAAGTGACACCAAAAGCACACTTCTTAGGATTTAGTCTAAGACTAAATTTTTCCATTCTGATGAGTATCTTGCTTAAGTCATTTAGATGTTCAGCTCTAATCATATATTTTTCTAAAGTATCATCAACATAATCCTCCATAGTCCTATGCATCATGTCATGAAAAATAGAAGTCATAGCTCTCTGATATGTAGCACCAACATTCTTAAGCCCAAATGGCATGACATTCCAATAGAAGGTACCCCATGCACATGTGAAAGTAGTTTTCTCTTGATCCTCTAGAGAAATTTTGATTTGATTATATCCATAAAAACCATCCATCAAAGAATACATCTCAAAGCCCGCAGTCATGTCCACTATCATATCAATGTTAGGTAATGGAAAATCATCCTTAGGGCATGCCTTGTTTACATCTCTAAAATCTATGCATACTCTTATTGATTTGTTTGGTTTAGAAATAGGTACAATATTAGCGATCCATTCTACATAATTAATAACTTGGATAAATTCGGCTTTTAGGAGCTTCTCTAATTCATCCTTTACCAAGAGTGCAACATGTGGATGCATCTTTCTCAATTTTTTCTTAACAGGTTTAACATTTGAAGCTATAGATAAATGATGCATTATAAGATCAAGATCCAACCCTGGCATATCTAAGTATTTCCATGCAAATTTGATCTTCTTTTCTATTAAAAATGTTGTAAATTTTTGCTTCTCTTCTTCTGATAAAGATTGTGCTACATGGATCAACTATGGTTCTTCTGCTATTCCCAAATTGATAGATTGAGTGGGCTCAATTAGAACTGGAGATCTGTCCTATAAATGACTCAGAAGGACATTAAATATCTCATCCTTAGGTGCCTCAAAGAGGTTTTCACCTTTGGATACATCTTTTATTTTTACTTTTGTAGGTTCTGAGACTGCCACAAAGTGGTTTTCACCCTCAGAACTCCTTTTCTTTTTATTCTTATTCTTATTTTTTTGACTAAGATACTTGATGTCCAATTCCATCATGCTAACACTTAGTTCAATGATGGAAGTCCTCATAGGTTCAACTGCATTTAGGTAGAAAGTGAGGGTGTAGTACTTGGGAAAGATATAAATACCTTGGTTCAAGTTTATGGACGTTATGCTAAGAAGGTCAGGGTGTTAGATAGTCAAAGTGGTGAAAGATTGGGAAAGAGTGTTTATGGATATGGATCTATCATCATTGGTCCTAACTCGATGCTTGAGTTCAAAGGTGATATTACAACTTAAGACATTCAATTCATGAATAGGCTCAATGTCATTGTGGAAATCCACTTCAACCATCGGTGGATCAGACTTGATAAGTTCATTATTTCTCTCTAGACTTACATTGGGTTTAGGTGCATATTAGTGAATAACATGAACATGCTCTTATGTAATAAGTTCATCTAGTTCTGGAATGACTCCCCATTCATATTCATTTGATTCATCTACTATTTATTCATCTAGACTTCTAGGAAATCTAAGAACACAAGTAAAGTCAGGATGAATACCCCAAGAAGGGTTTCCCTCAAATTCTGATTTGAATTCATACTCATGGGAATCTATCTCAGAATAACTACCACCTTCCTCTTTGTCTATTTGATTGCCTTCGAGATTAGCTAGTTCTTGTGTTGCAACTATCTCTTTCTCTATAGTAGGTTCTTGTGTTTCTACTACATTAATTCTTTTTATTGTATCATCTTCATCTTCAAGGAGGTCTTTAATTTCTTTAGGAAAATTCTCATAGGGAATGAGATCTTTAGTGGTGTCTGAATCATCACTATCAGATTATTCTATTGTTTCTCCCTTTAGTTGGTTTGCTACGGAGGGCTCAACCTATTCTAAAACATGCGGGGAATTCTTACCAAGATAGAAAGGTTTCTTCATGTATCCTAGACCCATTGTATTGTTGTTTTCTCAACCATGATGATCAAGAGGTGATAGAAGACCTTTACCCTATAGTCCTAGAGGTCCTTTTCCTTTATATCCCATTTTTGTGATCAATTTGTCCCTTAGATCATATGAGTTAGAAGGGATATTTGGTATTTTAGCATCACATTTTTTAACAACTTGAGATTTAGCTTAATCTTTGTATAGCCATGTGAGCACAACTTCATCTTCCTCAAAATATTGTTTAGATACTTGTTCTACAACAAAATTTCCTTTATATGCTTCAAGAGGTTCTTTAGACTCTAGATTGGATTGTTTTAGAGTTTGCCCATAAGACTTAGGAGAGATAGGGAGAGATGTCAAAGATAAAACTGGCTCTATAGTATATTCTCCCATACCATTTTCTTTTATCTTAACCTCTTTAGAAATGTCTTCCATCTTGGATGTTGAAGAAACATCTAGCTACTTAGTGGAAGATTCTCTACTATTATGAACAAGTTTATGAACACTCTCTTTCAAGGTATTGCAAGTTGTATATAGATCAGCTCGAATTGTCACCTCTACTCCTTCATAAGGAAACTTAAAACAATGATGGAATGTAGAGGGAATGGCTTTCATTTCTTGTATCCAAGGTCTTCCTAGAAGGATATTGTAAGTCAAAGGTAGATCAAGAACTTGACATATAGTATCTCTGATGAGAGGACCTTCTCTAATAGGTAAGACAATAGTTCCCTTAGAAGATCTTTCTTGGTCATCATATGCTTTGATAGTTATCTTCTTCCTGTGATCAATGGCCATTTCTAAAAATCCCAATTGTGTAATCAAGCTGAAATAACAAACGTCTAGGCTAGCACCTCCATCTATCAACGCACGTTTGACACAACAGTTTTGGATCAAGACATTAATATGCAAGGGCTGGTTATTTAGATGACTCAAGGAGTTATCATCTTCCTCTAAAAAGGAAATGTACTATGGAGATGTAAGATGACCAACCATAGTCTAGAATCTATCTAAATCAAGGTCATCAGGAACATTAGATCCGAGCAGAGCTTTGTCTAGAATGGCTCTACGAGCTAGAGATATCGGAAGCAACTCAAACATGGAGATTTTAGCATTTGTGTGCTAGAGTTGTTGGAAAATACTATATGAATTAGGCCTTGTGTCTTTAGGATTTGAAGATTTAGTTGTAGCCTTCTATTTAGAAGCAGATGAAAAATTGAAAGGCACCTTAGGAATATTTGATGAATCTGGTATTTGTCCTTGCAGCTGTGCTTGAGCCTGTGATCGAGTAACTACATTGGCTGATTGCTTTTCTCTATCTCTTCTTACAATTGTGATGACATTGCAATGCTCAGATAGGCATGGTTCAACCATATTGATAACAACATTTTTTCCAAAGTAGGCATAATTGACTTTAGTACCCATATTAGGCTGAGAAGAAGAATCTTCTTTACCATGTTTAGGAAATGGTTTTGTAAATGATGTATGATCAGTATTGCTCTTATGATTGTCAATCATGATGTCACCATTATCAATTTTGTCTTGTATAATGTGCTTCAAGAGAATGCAGTTATTAGTCTTATGACCTTTATTGTGATGGAATTCACAAAAATCGTTCTCTCTACACCATTTCGGTTTAGGTTCTAGATCAAATACTTTCATCTCAAGCAAGTAGATGATTTTGTTTGCCAATAGAGTTTTTATGGTAGATTCCAAGGATTCTCCAAGAGGAGTGAATTTGTGATTAGGATCTGTAGCCCAAGGTTTGTAATTAGACAACTTTTTGTTAGACTCTGTTGCTTTAGCTTTGGAAGCTTTGATGGCTTGGGTACCAATGGTGAGATTGAAAGAAGGTGCCTTAGATGGGGCATAGACATTATCAACAATGCCATCTATGACAATGCCTTTATTCTTGTTCCAATTTTTGTTCTTATCCTTAGAATTAGATCCAGATTCATACTTGTCTTTTTGAAGTGTGATGTCTCCTTTTTTCACAAGCACTTTCTCAATTTTCATCACATTATCTACCATTTTGTCAAAAGATGTATGATTTTTCATTTCTAAAGGGTAGTTGATTTCTGGAACAAGATTGTTGATGAAGATTTCTAGCTTCTCAGTTTCTAGAATGGGTCTAGCATATAGAGAAAATTTCTTCAGCCACCTCTTGAGAAATGTTAGGAATGGTTCTCCTGGATACTATTTCAGATTGAAAATGTTGATCATGGTGACCAGATGCTGAATATTGTAGGAGTATTGTTGATAGAATATTTTGATTAGTTCAAAATTTTTGATAGTAGGAGGCATTCTAGAGAACCAATGAATGGCTGCTTCTCCTAGAGATTGAGGGAAAAGGTGCATTAAGTAGGTTGGTTCATGCATAAACTCCATAGATTGAGTATATAATTCTTTGACATGATCTTGAGGGTCAAAGTTTCCATCATACTTATCATATTTAGGCATCTCCACTCTTTTAGGGAATGGTGGCATGTACAAGTTTTTATCAAATGGAAAAGGGCATAGAGCTTCCATGGAGAACTCTTTAGGTTCCTTTTCTTTTTCAAGTTTGTTAAGTTTGACTTGCATGGCATGCATCTGTTTCATCATAGCCATGATAGGAGTTTCTTCCTCATGTGTAATGATATCTTCCACATTAAATTTTGGAGGAATTTTAGCTCCTTGATGAGCTAACTCTAGAAAGTACGCTTCTCTATCTTCCTTCAAGAAATGTTTCATCATTCTTTTGAAGTCATAATCATTTTGATATCAAACAATTTCATAAGGTGTAGGTTCTTGATCCACAACATGTTGAGAATGGTGTCCTTGAGACCTGTGTTATGTCCCTCCATGAGACATGTTAGGATTTTTAGGGATCCTTGGATTAGATTGAGGAAGGGTTTATTGATTACCTCTGTTAGTTGATGGAAGGGGTATGTAACTAGTTTTCAATCAAAAATTGCCAAGACCATCATCTTCATAAAGACCAGAATTCTAGAGTTGCTCAAGAGTTGGACCCTTGTGAATAGTCAAAGGTGCAGTTCCAAGTGCTTCTCTAGGTTTCTTGTGTTACGAAGCTCTAGTTTCCACCATTAACCTTGAGTGAAGCAAAAGAATGATATTAAGACAACTGAAGAATGAATTGATTCTAGAAGATCGAAAGATGCAACCTTGTCAAGATTGAAGTGATTAAGGATTAGATCAGATGTAAATGAAGGATACTAGACCATAGTAGTGTGGGTAGACACCTAACAGATGGCGGGCACAAGCTCACAACACTTTGTCATTTAGTAAAAAGATTGAATTTGAAGATAATTTTGACAAGGTTTTGACACAAGATGAAAAAAAGACTCAAATCGATAACCTAGTGTCATGCCCATCAAAACAGTCTAAAAACACACCAATTTTATTTATTTATTTATTTTTTTTAAATGATTAGTTAAGTCTAATTCAATGTTGTTGATTAATGGGGGTAACCTTTGGCAACGTATCTCAAGACATCAATTAAACAATTTGTTATCCAAGATGGTCTCCAAGGACACTAGAATATAGTCAAGACAAAGGGAACTTTAATTAAGACGGAGGGGATTGCCCTAAGTTCAATAGGGACTGAAAGATCGATTCGTGATTAGCAATTGGTATTGACAATGAGGTCTAATCAAGAATTCTATCAGGATAACATAACCACTGCTTGTCTTAATGGAGTGACCCTTTACAAAAGACTTAACTAGTATTAGACCATTCATAAATAGGTCACCCTATCGAGTCAAGTCTAGGATGCAACCTAGGATCATATGTTAATGTGATGTTTCGTATCTAAATATTAGCTAAACAAGGTCCTTAACCAGATCATGAAATACTTTTGAAGACATAAACTGACTAGGGTTACCAATGATATAAGATATCCTATCTATATAACTCAAGGGTTAAGCTGTATCAATAGCTCTTATATTAATTACATCTTAGGGAACCGGAACTATGATTAACTAAAACACTCAACTTATCAGATCTAAGAGAAAAACCTACCATCTTACAATCCTACCCATTCTAACCAAAAACTCTTTTACTTAATAATCCACTGATTACATAATTGTGTCTAACATATCAACAATAAGTCCAATCTAGAGTTACACTTAGACTAAGCACAATATGCCAAGTGGGTTTACAAGCTAGGAGGTCTTGTTAAACGAATTATCGAACAGTTCGAAGTGTTAGCAATCACATAGGTCATTAAGGATTTAAAGAACAATGCTTAGATTATTCCCTAAATAATGATTTTTGATCTTGAGGAGTTAAGTTGTAACCTTCCAGATAAAACAATCACTTGAATGACGAGGCATATATTAATAACTATTATTTGTTAGATTCCAATTATCTACTATGGTTATCGAATTTCACAAAGATTAAACTTAATATCAACTTGTTTATTGAATTAATAAAGATAATGTGTATTAATCCCATATATGCTAAGTCCTAGGAACCATTGAATGACGTTTATAAGTATAAGAGATCAACATGGATAATCTAATTAATCCTCTGAAACATATTTATAACTAAATTTATATATATATATATATATATATATATATATATAATTAATAATAATAATAAGTTAATTAATAATTATGAATTATTTAATTCACTACAATATTTCAACTTATTATAAATACATTATATGTCAATATTCAAGCTCAAGTAGAAATGCCTACATTATCACCCTAAGCCTAATTATAGCCATAATTCATTTGCTAAAAACAATGTCAAAACTTATTGTTAATAAAATATAATACTAAGTTTAATTATTATCATTACTCTAAATTACATACTAACTTACCTTAAATCACATCAAAAATCTATCCTAACTAAGCCTATTCTATCTCTTAGCCTACCCCTTTACACATGTCATCCCCCTCACCCAAAGCCTAGCTACCTAGGATCTCCCTATACACATGCCCCAAGAAGCATGTCAAATCAACCTGGCCACACATTTTCTAAGGGGTTTGAAAAGCCCACCAAAAGTGGTGCCATCTTTGGGAAGAGGATGCAGATTTTAATAAGCCTTTGGGATATATTCCAAAAGATGCCCCACCAAACTTAAACAACTCATAAACAAAGTCTTTGTTTCCTTTCCCAATGGTGGTGCACCCAGCAAGGAAGATGGGTGTACATTGTAAATTTGTAAGGAATGTCATACCCCCATTCCAAGGAGGGTACGCATGGGGTAGAAGTCTACACAAGGTTTCCTATGTCCTGACTTTTCATAATTGCTAGATACAAGGGCCAATGAAAGGAAAGTGTAAATTTTTTTTATTTGTTGACAATGCCATAGCCCAAGACCAACATAGGGGTTGTTGAGACTAGGAAATTAATTATATAACCTTCCCTTTGCACATCACCTGCGCCTAGGAAAGGCCTTTGTGGGGGCCACTACAAGTGGGTGAGTATTTGTTATTATATATTTTTTTGTAGAAAGGTTCATTTAATCTCAAACAGTCATTTTAGAATTGAATTAAAATGTAGGTTAGTATAATAAACTTTATTAACAATTGATGTTAATAGGAGGAGGAGAATATTCTCTATGGTAAGAGAATATTTTCCTCCTTCATACAAATTCCAGAGAGCTAAATGCTCAAACAACTTATTATGAAGGTCATTTTTTTTTGCAATAAGGTTAATATATCAACTTGATTTAAATTTGATAGAATGCTTATTTTTAGATGAGGAATTTGGTTTCACTATGGGTTACTTATAAGCACTAGTAATTTCAATTTCTATTTGCTTATTAAACTAATGATTTTTATCATCCAAAATGACAATAAAAGTTATTCTATCATGAATAAAATGTGCATCAGAGATTGTTTCTCTATTTAAATTTGAATCATTTATAACACTAATCTAATTACATGATCTAAAACATAATGAAAGCTCTATAATATTTCTTTTCATAAGAACAAAATTTTGCCACAACATGAATGAATCTTTTAACAAAATTTACATGCACTTTCTCACATTGCATTTCAACAACACTTGTTTTAATGCAAGACTTGGAGAGTGAATCTCCATTACAAGATTTACTAAGCTCATGGATATCACAAGATATCCTTTCAAGGCTTCAAACACAATACAAGATACTCCAATATAAAAATGAAAACACCTCAAATCTTCACAAGGTTTAATCTCCAACCAAGAAGGCTTCATGGCTCCAAAATCCTGCAATAAATCAAAACACAAGAACCCCAAGACAACCATGGTACTCTCCTCCCTACCATAGGCCCATTACATGGACCACCCCCGAGCAAGGGGAGTTCAAGCCAACGGGTAACACACACCAACATAGAATGTCCATTTACATTTACTTCCTCTTAACACACACACATCCACAAGATAAAAATCACAAATACACAAGAAGAAGCTCTTCAAGAAACTTTCCAATTCATGGCTTCCACAAGAGGCTTATTCTCAAGTCTTCAATGGGTGAGTGGATTCTTGGACAACCCAAAACAAGACTCAAGTGCAAAAGCAATAAACACAAAACACATAAAGAAAAACTGCAAGCTCAAGAGAGCATGAGATCTACTAAGCTCCTCTAAAAAACACCACAACAAGATGCACATACACTTCTCTCTTCATTACCATACTAGAATCAATTTTCATATGGGAAATGGAGTCACTAACCTTGCTCCAAGCAAATGAATGATGGGTGTAGAATTCTCTTCCTCTTCAACCAAGCTTTCTCCTCCTCTAACTTTCTCCAAGCTCCTAGTTTTGTCTCCAAAGTTGGAGAGTGGGTCATTTTGGGAGCCCAAAGCTAAGCCTTCCACTAAAATACCCTCTACACACTCTCCCATGTGACTTAGAATTTTCGCAACTTTTCAAAATTTCACTTTTGGAGGGCTTCCCAAGGTGCTCCTAGGGTGTCCTATGGTCAAAAGGGTCCCTTACCCATAGGTATAACCCATGGACCTTCCTTATTCATGCAAAATATCTCCCTAGGTGTCTATTTGACCCCCTAAAACCTCCCTTCAAGGTGAAATTCGAAATTCAAAGTTCAAGGATTGGGACCACCTCATGGGTGCACTCACCAAGCTTAAGGAATAGGATGGACCACCTAATACTTGGCCAGGATGGTGACATGTATTCTCTCCATGTGGACCGTTGCCAACACATTAAACAATACACATGTGTCAATTGACACCACTACACATCACAATTACACTTGGCAATATCCTCTAACCAATTTAATTACATAAAACATATTACTTCCTAAATACACTCAAATCCACATACATTACAAATAAAAATCACATCACAAGGAGGTCTTGTATCCCCTTGGGACACGACCATGGTGTCACAGAGATCACAAAAATATGTTGGCTTGACTCCCCCAAATCCATGGTTAATACCTGCACTCTTTAAACAAGCATCAGTAGTTCCAGTAATGATAATAACATAATCAAAATGTGCAGAACATCATCACATTCAATTAGCTTCAAAATAATATATTATTTATCTATTCATCCACTCATAACACAATTAAGCAATATCATCTCCTAAGCTAACAATTTCAAATTTCACCATCATTTCTAAAGAAATGTAAATTTTGATCTCATATTTAATGATAATAACTTAACTACACATGAATTCTAACATCAATTAATCAAATTCTTGCTTTCCTACATGTTATCTTTTTGGAAATTGGGAACACAATCATAATTGCCTTAACTATATAGCTTTGCATAATAATCACATAATTTCAACATGTCTATCATTCAAAATTTAAATAATCCAATTCATCATTTCAATGTCATAGCAATGTCTTGTGATCATAATCAAAATAAAATACTTTAAACTACTAATGTCACTGCTAGAATAAACCACACATAAAGTCTAGAGTGTACTGAAATCATAATCGAATGTAACAAGATAAGGGTCTCAATACCCAGTCTATTGCATAAAAAGTAAAGTGCCATGATGACTCTGAGTAGAGCCCTCATAAATCTAAGAAAAGTTTGCAAGAAATAACAATAGTGCTTACCAGAGTGTTCTTACCAAGGTGAGGGGGGGAATAACCTAGAAGGAAACATCAGACTCAAAGGCCCACTTGAGGAAAATGAATGAATTTTTTCTAGTTTCTTCTTTGTTCCTAACGCAGTGATTGGTTCAACAAATTCTAGAAATAGGCTAAGAAGACTAAGTTTCTGACAATTCTGACCACTTTCTAGCAATTTTTCTCAAATGACTTTCTGCAAGATCGTACGACAGTGGGTATGCTATGAAATGACAATTGACAAAATTGTACGATAGTTGAAAAACTCGCACGACAATTGATAGTAGATTTTTGACTTTTTCTTTTGACTAGTGGCAAAACTCATACGACACTAGACAAGATATCATACGACAATACATGGGTTCTGAAATGACACTTGCCAAAACTCGTATGACTTTCTGACCTAATGGGATGACTTTTGACTCTAGAAAGGATTTTTACTTCAGATTTTGCAAATTTTTGGTTTTCAATTTCAGATTGTTCAAAAATTTCTATGTCCAGGTTTGAAGATTATTCTAAGATCGCTCATTTTTGGTAGCCAAATAGATAAACAAGCATGCAAAATAGCAAGCAAGTGATTCCAAGCACGTCTGAAAACAATGAATAGGGGACAAAGCAGCCCAACACATGAACAATCAAGTGACTGAATGTGCTAATTCCTAGGAGTGCTAATTGTGTATGTTCCAAAAAAAAATTCAATAACACACATATTCCTAGAAAAATGAAAATTTGGCCTCACTAGGGTTTGTAGTAATGATCTAACTCTGCAACTTTTATGAGCTCAAGAGGGAAAACTCCAATCCAAGCGCACCAGGGTTTTGACATAGTCTGAGAAATTAATCAATCAAGATCTGCTAGGGAGATCTAATAGCCCAACAAGAGATCACACCTATGAAGATTTCCTCCACAAGGACATTTATATAGTGGTTGCTACTACCACGGTGAAAATGGCTATTATCACTTGAGGTTCCATCCACGTGGTTGACCCAATTAAGGGAATTTCCACTATGGTTAACCCTCTCTAAAGGTGACTCACAAAAGATACCACATTGAGACTGGTTCCAAATTCAAGGATCTAAGTTTCTGATACTACCCAAAAAGGGAGTAGAGCATAGTCCTCTAGCCTTTTCACTTTTAACCAAAACAAAGTAGACAGATTAATCTGACATGCTAAGACCAAGATTATCTCACAAAGATCTATGACTTCAACCACTTATGATCTATCAACCCCTCCAAAGAGAGAATGTATCAATCAAAAGTTGAAGACACACAAATCTAGTAGAACGTGAGACTCTCTCATTACCTTCCCTACCTACAAGGGGATCCTTCATCAAGAGGAGCTTCGCATGAATAAACAAGTGAAAGAAGCTCAATCTCTCAAGATCATCCACAAATAGTGTTCATAGGGCCTATTTACTATGTGTAACAGATATGCAGAAAACAAATCTATGTTCATTTTATAGCCCAAAATGAAGTCTGTGATATGTAAGAAAGAAAATCACACAAGCTTGACATGTGAGAGTTCATTTTAACCCAAATTGAAATGTTATCAGCTTGAGAAGAATACTTGAATTCCTCACAATGCGCTTAGTAGATTTTTACCTATTTTAGCAATTTAGTTGCACTTTTTCCAATCAGATTCAACAAGTATCAGTCAAAACATAAGATTTCAATTGTTAGGGTTAGCTGTTAGACCAAATCTAAAAAATTGCCAAAAATGCTGAAACGACAATTGAACTCTGGAGTCAAACCTCATACGATAGTGGGTTAGCTCCCAGACGATAGTCTGGAAACTCGTACGACTGCGGGTGTCTGCTCATATGACAATCAAGCTTCCAAATGACAATGTGTACTCTCTGATATGAGTCTTGAAATTTGAACCTATTGTACGATAGTGGGTATCTCCTGAAATGACTTTCTAACAAAAGTTGTATGAAAAATGTATGGACAAAAAATAGAAATCACATTTTTAACCAAAAAATTACAAGAAATTGATAGAAATTGATAGAAAGATGATGGAAACCCATTTCAGGGCCCCACGGTGGGCACCAAAAATGTGTGTGTGAATTTTGTACCTAGCTATAGACACAACACTTCAAAAAACATTAGAGGTTAGTCAAAACCCAAAATCATGCAATGAAATCGAAACTAAACTAACTAGGTGATTTACTACCTTCTAGTAGGTGTGATATGATACTCTCAAATCAGACTGAGACCAGTGACAATGTAACACCTAAATGAAGGATTTGAATACAAAGAATGAAAGATTATGTGAATGCAGATTATTCTATATTTTTGGATTTTCTATGCAATAATATGGAAAATTGTATGAAATTGATCTAGAATGAATGAAATTGGAATGCAAATTTGATCTAAAAATGCTATGAATGAGTATGAAACTATGAATAAGAAACTATGCAAAAGATAAATGATCAACTATGAAAGATCTCACAAATCACCTGTCACAAATGCTCAATCCTTCAATTGCTAATTCGCCAAAGTATTTGTGCAAATTCGAGGGTTGTCATTATGAAGAGGTGAGCCTTGTTTTTATAGAAATCCAAGGCTTGAGGATGCATTGAGAAAAGCCATAAATCACTCTTGATAAACTCAGGTTGATTTTTGAGTTATTAAGAAATCAAAGATAATTAACTCACAAAATCATGCAAAAGCATACAAGAACAACTTTTTAACTCAAATCTGAAGTTTAGATCAGCTTTGAACTCAAAATAGAGTGGTGAGTTTCCAAAAGTTAACAACTTGCATTAATTTCCTGATTTTGAGTTTAACTACTCTTTGAATATGCACAATTAATTATGAATTAATTAAATAAATAAAGTGATTTATCCTCAACTTAACTGATTTTTGAATTAAAACAATTGATTTATGGGTTAATCAATTATTAAATCAAACTTTATTCAAAAACTATATTATTAAAAATTGACAACTGACATGAATTAATTAAATAAGAATTTAATCAATTAGTCATAAGATTTTTGATTTATTATCAAAATTAAATAATACAATTTATGAATAATTTAATTAAATTCAATTAAATAATTAAGTGGCAATATTAAATCTAATTAATTAAATATTTAGAATATTCAATTAATCAAATTTTAGGATAAATAAGATTTATCACCAAATAATCATTAAATTAAGAATAATTATGATAAATTAGGAATATTACTAGGAATATTCCCTGATGCAAAAATTAGGATAAAATCAATTAGGATTTGATAATGTGCAGATGTGCCTTAGGTTAGGACTTTGATGTCAATTTTGTTCGAATTTGAAGATGTAGGAGGTCAATGAAACTATAGCCCATTTTTGGGGTATTACATTGGCAAGTTGTCTATACTAAAGTATATGACTTGAAATAGTGTTGTCATTATGGCAACAAAGTCATATAGCAATTTGGAGTCAATGCACTTAGTGTAAAAATCAGAATTCAGTTAAGTGTTGAAGACTAGACAATGTACAGAGTTCATGCAGCTCAGAGCATCAACGCACGTGTGTATAAATGAATTAAGGTATGCGCCTTGGAAGTTAAGGTTGTTAGACTATACTTATGATTAATCTAAGAGCACATAAGTAGATATGCAAAGATGTGAAAGTTATAGTTAGTTGAAGTTGCATAGCCAGTGTGTGCCAACAACGAATAGAGCATGGAGCCGATAGTTAGATTTTTGGTTTGCGATTATAATTTAATGTTGTAAAGACTATGCACCCATTGTATTTAGGTTTCTAAAATATGTACATGTATAATTGTAAGGATGCTTAATCCAATTCATTTGGAAGTGTTATTTGTAATTAGTTATAGGGCCGACCTATTTGTGTATTTTGTATAAGCGCATAAATATAAGGTGCGCCCATTGTATTTGGTATGGAAGTAGCAAGAGAGTTGTGTTAAGTAGACTAGAGGTATGCAAAGTCAACATAAGATGTATTAGAGCTTTGCTAGAGGTCAAAGCATCAACGCAACAAAGGAACTGATCTGACAAGTAGTGTCACAGTGAACAATTCACATGCAGATATAGTATGTATCTGATTCAGAAGGTTGTAGCCTTCATCATTTGAGAAATGAGCTCTAGGATAGTGAGTCCACTCCCCTAACAGGGATCATTGTAAAAGACTCCTAATAGGGTCTGACCCTTAACAAGGTCTATTGTACTTAAAGCATTGTAAAGCTACTCCTCATAGGGTAAAGGATCTTCTAACAAGGATCACAAAACACGAGTGCAGATTATTAGTGGGTATCAAGTTCCACTGGGGTTTTTACCTATTTGGGTTTCCCTGTAACCATATTGGTGTCATGTGTTGATTTCATGTTTATGTGAATGTTTAATTAAGTTCTTAAGCATTTATGTTTAGCATAAAGATTAAAGTTAAAAGTTAAAATACAGTGAACACTGATTCACCCTCCCTCTGAATGTTCCCATTCCTAACAGATACGTTTGAAAAGAGTTCTACTAGAGTTCAATACATAACTCCCAGTTGCACTTGAAGAGAGAATAAACTAGAAATGGACTTATGCATTGGAAATCGAGAAGAAAATGAGAGAACAGCTCCTAGCTTCTGTAGCATGAACTTTATCTATGGAGGAGATAAAAGAACTTATGGAATCATCGGTGCAAAGACTTCCAATCAAAAAATGAGTTATGCAAATACTGGATGAGAACCTTGCAGATCTTAACGAATCAGGTCAAGTCATTTGGATATTTTTTCTTGCTGTGTAAGAACAAATGAAGAAAATTGCATTTCAAAATTTGTCTAATAAGAGACACACATCCAAAGGAAAAGGAATTTTTATTGAAGATAATAATGTACAAAAGAAACAGGAAGCGGATATATCAGTTGCCAAGGTAATTGATACTACAGTTGTGCAAGAGATTCATGATAGTTCACAGGATGCACTGGATCTTGCAAAGATCCAGATTCAAGATGACAATGATGTACTCAATGAGGACATCACCAATGGTGATCCTAATAATAGGGATAATGATGAGGATGTGAATGTTGAACCTACACATGCACAAGATGAGGCCCCACTTACTGAATGTGCAATCACATCTTTACCAGGTGAGCTTCTAGTTTTAGCTGAAGCAATTGAAATTCTATCAAAGGAACAACCTGAAGGCTCTATCCCTGAGAAATGACAAGACACAACTAGGGAACCAAGCAATGAACCTCATGCTGAGAAAAACAAGCCTAAAGAGACAGAGGCCAATGAATCAGCAACTGAGAATAAGGAAGAGCCAAAAGATATAGAGGAAACCCCAAAAGACACAACTTCAGAGGCTCCAACTCAGTCTACCAACACATAGGTTACTGAAGAGTAGAAAAAGGATGATAATGTGTCTATCAGATAGAATACACCAAGGGAAACCAATGAAAAGGCTATTGTTGTTGTAACAAAAGAGCCCGAGAATAAAAATAAAAAGAAGGGTAAATGAAAAGGGCCGGTCACTCTAGATGAAGTGATTATACTACCAAAATGTGACTTGAGGACCCTTAGCCCTGAGGAATTGAGAAAATATGGGGAATTATGTACTAGAAAAGTAGCACAAGAGAATTTGAAGCAAAAGACTAAACACAAAGAAATATTAATGGATGTTAGGGATATCTTACAATAGGTAGTACCTGAAGTGAACATTGATGAAGATACTCCTATCATAGATCAAATTGCTTTACTTACTAAGAAGATAAATGCCCTAGACATTGATGCTGACAAATGAATTGAAGAAAGGGTAGAATACAAGATTCAAAACAAACTTGCAGAAAGAATTAGCCAAGAACTGGCAATTAACAAGGTCAAACTAGCTAAGGTAATAACCAAGATCAAATCAATAACTCAGTTAATTTATCAATTCTTACTAAAGCTATGCACTGTCAAACCATTCACTGCTGAGACCAGTGAAAAGATAAAATCACTTGAAAATGAAATCACAGTCAGTGCACATGCCACCACAACCAAGCCACAAGCTATTTCTAAGCACATAATTAGAGTTCAAGAACTCAAGCAGTTGATAGCAGATCTTAAGAAAAAAGAAGAGTGAATCACTAATCAAGTTACTGAGTTGCAAACAGAACTCCTTCCATACTTGAAATTTTTTGAAAAACATATTGTCAAAGTAGAAAAACTTGTTACAACAACAAAGATTTATGTGTTGGAGAACATCTTTGACATGCATGCACAAGTCGGTCTTGAGCACATTGCTCTCACCAACTTGAAAGAGGAATGGGAAAACCTCTTGGAGTCACTAAAGAAAACCCATCAGGACATTTTTGACAAGCTGTAAGTATACCATTTTTGTATTTGGCATTACTATCAAAAAGGGGGAAATCAATGTATATGCCAAATATTTAATTTTTTGCTAAGTATACTACACATTACCAGAGCATGCACCAAGGGGGAGTTACTTAGAAATTTTTTTTTGATGTGTTTATGTATATGGTGGACATATAAATTTTGAGACATAAGGTCTATATACATTCAAGTTTTGATACTAATGCCAAAGGGGGAGATTGTTATCTCTATTGAGCATTAAAGGTTGTCATTAGTATCAAAGGTTATCAAAGAATATTAGTCAGTTATATATGTGAAGCTAGTCGGTAACTTTAAGCAAAATAGGATAGTCGGTTAAAGTGTACACACCGAGCATCATTAAGTATACTGAGCATCAGAAGACACTGATACCAAGTGAAAGTAAACACTGAGTGTTAGAATGAACACCAGGAAAGTTTACACAATGTTTACCGAGGATCACAGTAAAGAACATAGTAATCAGGAATGACAGATTCTTCTATGAAAATGGTTACAATAGATCAGAAAATGTTTTACCAAGATTGAGAACAATTTATTGTTAAGATACGATGAAGATCCTATGTAAAAGTTTGATCTAGGTCATTTTTGTACACCGTAGATCTTCGGGTTTTTTGTCTAATGTTTTTAAACCTAATTTTGTATAAGTGACATAATGTTGTATGCTATATATTTTGTATGTTACATCATTTTTAATGGGAACTGGTGTATGAGTGAAGAAGCACTTGAAGTTCTAGCCAACCTTAAAGATTATTAGTTGATAGAGCATATTAATATTCAGAGGTTATCAGATTAAGCAGAATGAGAGCATGCTAACTGAGCAGTTCAGAGAAGAGATTCATCACAGTAAAGGTGATATTTTATCAGTAGTTTTATTGATATGTATCAGAAGATCAAGTTGTCATTAGCAGATAGTTACCTATTTCTTTCTAACAATTTTAATAGACTTTTGGTTAAATCTCTTAATAGAGTAGACTTGACAGTCTTTTGTAAATCTCTTAACCGAGTGCACACTCATGTAGTGTTGCTAAAATCCTATAACTAGGTAGATCTAGTTGATCTAATATGTTACTCCTAACAGGGTAAGATCACCAGAAGTGATCAAAACTTGTAGCCCTAATAGGGAAACTTTTTCTATCTATAGTAGTGAAGAATTTGTGGGTGTCATCCCCACTGTAGTTTTTACCTTCTAACAAGGGTTTCTACGTTACCAAAATACTTGTGTTATGGGATTGTTATATTGTTGATTTCATGTTATTTACTTTCTCAAGCTGAATGAATGAATGATACATGTATTAGATATAAGTTATTTTGGAAGGCTATGATCATTTCCTGTTGTAGATCTAAAAGGTTAATGTGTTAAATTTTTTGTGGGCACTGATTCACCCCTCCCCTTTCAGTACCCTATCTCTCCTAATTCCAACAGTAGTGGCTAGAGATTCAATGCAAAACTTTTTTTCAAGTCCAACACTGATGCAGGAGCATCCTTGGTCAGTTGGAAATCTTTTATCAACCAAAATTATGTTAGATTTAGGTTTTGGTTTTCAATGTTTGTAGTGGCGATCTTAGTTGGAGACCTGAGAATCTTGGTCATTTGGTGGTATTTCTCAATTGGAAGATGTGTTGCTTCACCAATGGATTCAGTGACTATGTATGGATGTTTCTCTACTGAATGAGCTTGGTGGATGAGTTTGTGCTCAAAAACTACTTTGGGGTTCTCGGTGAAATGTTCTTATTTTGGTTCACCGATGAGCTCAGTCACTATTTTGGTTTACTATCACCGAGTGGGCTTGGTAGATATTATGTATTTCCCAATTGATGTTCTGACAAGCTCGGTGGTCTAGTTTACTGATAGGTTTCTTTTGATTATTTTGGCTAGCTGACATGTGTATTTAATTTGGATCACAATCTTCATGATATAGATCGACCATTGGGATGTGCAAGGACCTAAATATGGGTTGGTTCTTTTTCATATGCAAATTTACTGACTGTTATGAGCTGTCATGAAGGATAATGTATATTATTTCATGACTTTCTTGAGTTGACTATTGTTTTATAATTTTTGGTTTGTAAGGCTGACTTGTGTTCATATTGTATAAAAGAAGGGTATGGATAGTGTTGGGACTAAAAACACAGCATGGGTTTTTGAGTACCATGTTAAAATTTTGTAGTTTGAGACCCTATAAATGTTTTTTATGCATATGTACCCGACTGTCATTTTGAAGCCTATGAGGTGTTCCAGGTGCTTAACACACTCCTTTCAATATGTGCATGCATCCTTTGATGTTGTTTTGTCATCCCGATTCATTCAGCGAAGTCCCATTTTGAGCAAGTGTCAAAATCTGCAAATCTGTCGGAGTGTCAAATGGAGTAAAGTAGCCCAGTTTGCCTTTGAATATCTTATGTCTAGAAATGTTTCATGACCCACCACTTTGAGGATGTTTTGCATGCATATCAAAGAACCTATGCTCCAAGTTTCAAGTCATTTTGAATCCGTTTGATTAGGTTTCGAACCTCTCAAAGTTGGTTGTTTGTTGTTGTCATGCACTTGTGTAACTGTTCAGAATTCTGGAAGGGCCTGTTTGACCAGTCATATTCTTGACCTAGTTGACCCTATTGAGAAATTTCTTTTTGCATCATATTCTAGGGGTCAAATAATTTCTATGTTTCAATTTTGAGTTCATGACGAATCCATTTGCTCAGTTTGCAAATGCGATTCCAAACACAACTTCTGTTGTTTTCCAAGTTGTGAAATGTGCAGATTGATTTGTACCCTTATTTGTGATGTTGTAACTTTGGATTTGTGATTGATGAGCCTGAATGGGTTGCACCACTATGTTCTACTTTTAAAATACTACAAGTATGCCAAGTTGGAAGTCTTGATGAATCTTTTAGCATACTTTCCCAGGGTCATTCCATATGCACAAATTACTGATTTGCTATGTTTCCCAGTTTACACTTTTGAGAGCTTATCTTTACCTGATTGCCAAATGCACATTGTTATTTTTCATGAACCTTAATTGTGGATTCATAATCTCTATGTGAGGGTTAATCAGTGCCTATGATTCTGGTTCCTGAAAGTTTGAGTAGGTTAGTTTTCAAAGCCAGTTCCGGAAGCAACTTTCATGACTCTGGCAATGCGGACAGACAACATTTCTAAGTGGCCAACTTTGATTAGTCTTATCTTTTGGCTCGGGTCTCTTCTAGATTTCTTCTTTGGTAGGCATGATTGTTTGTTGGGGGTCAGTGTGTGTTCCCGATGGTGTGACCCTATGATGGCATTTTGTCAGTTTTTAAGGCCACTCCCGGATGTCAGCTAATGTTATTTGGCAATCTTTGTAAAGGGTAAAAGTGAAATAAATGGCCCAAACAAGATAATGTCATGATTTGTGAGAGCAAAGGAGTGTCTCGCTAGCATGAGTTATCACTAAGATTGGGCACAGGATATTTGTGTACGTAGAAATGGCTAGTGTTACTGGTGCTCCTTTATCATTGTTGTTTTCTAGAGGGCAATGCATCAAGGTCTTGTCTCAGATTTTGAGAAAATCAAAGAAAAGTAATGTTGTGATGCCAAATATCATAGACAAATGCAAAGCATGTGGAGAAGAAAAAGATAAAAAGGTTGACTACAAGAGCCAGTCCAATGCAAAATGTGTGAATACACAACCAGTCACATTTTTTTATCATAAATAAAAAAATACAAACTGGGTTGGGCTGAATTTTACATATGTTTGAGACGACTATGTGTGCATTCTACAATTTTTTTTATAGAAAAACTCAGTTTGAAAATAAAAATTTATGATCCTCTGAGTACTGCAGCAATAAAAAAATCAGCATTGCTTCCAGAGGTTTAGTCCCACATTGCTCAAGAAATGACCATTTTAAGTGTTTAAAAGATATACCACTCACATAATGAAATGAATAAAGAGAAGAAGGCTCTCAAGAGTGTGCACAACTAGTGCATTGGGATGCATGCCAGTGACCATAAAACACTAAATTTTGTAGAAAATGCTGGTGAAAAATGCTAATGGTTAAGTCATAAACATTCAGAGAATTGGAGAATGCTTAGTCTCTAGTTCTCCAAATGGTTGGCAGTTAGTGAAAATGATTTAGAGAATTGGAGAATACACTTGGTCGCGAGTTCTCCCAATCCCTAGCAGTTAATCTCCAAGTCTCCAAATGCAAATGGTTAAGTCATAAACATTCAGAGAATTGGAGAATGATTAGTCTCTAGTTCTCCAAATGGTTGGTGGTTAGTGAAAATGATTCAGAGAATTGGAGAATACACTTGGTTGCAAGTTCTCCCAATCCTTAGCAGTTAGTCTCCAAGTCTCCAAATGCAAATGGTTAAGTCATAAACATTCAGAGAATTGGAGAATGCTTAGTCTCTAGTTCTCTAAATCGTTAGTAGTTAGTGAAAATGATTCAGAGAATTGGAGAATGCCCTGGTCACTAGTTCTTCAAATACAAATGGTTAAGGAGATAACATTCAGAGAACTAGACAATGCTTAGTCGCTAGTTCTCCAAATACAAATGGTTAAGGAGATAACATTCAGAGAATTAGAGAATGCTTAGTCGCTAGTTCTCCAAATACAAATGGTTAAGGAGATAACATTCAGAGAACTAGAGAATGCCTTGGTCGCTAATTCTCCAAATGGCTGGCAGTTAGTGATAAACATTCAGAGAATTGGAGAATGCTTAGTCTCTAGTTCTCCAAATCCTTGGTGGTTAGTCCATAACATTTAGAGAATTGGAGAATGGGCTTAGTAACCCATTCTCCAATTGATAACCATGGTCAATGAAAGATTTAGAGACTTGGAGATACATGTCATTCGTCAGTTCTCCCAATCAGTGGGTTAACTTAAGGTTTCTCTGAGCATGCAATGAGATGGTGACAAGTGGTGCTTTCTGATGCATTCTATGGGTATATGCAGAAAATGATATAAAATTGCAAATTAAAGCTGAATTTATGAAATGATATAGTTCAGACTATAGGAAATAATTCAAAAATTTAAACGGTCAAGCCTGGTCGTGGAAAAGTGTCTCAAAAATTCATTTTTTGGTCAAACATATAAGTATTATATGTCACCGGAAATGTCTCAGAATGAGGATTCTAATGGTGGTGAGTATTTTCAGTTTCAGTCAAGTATGAAAGAGTAGTTTGAGTTCAAAATTCGAGGATCAGAATCAGATATCAGATAAGTTTGAAGAAATGATTGCAAATATCAGATCAGTTTGGGAATCAGTTGCAGGGAGATGAGAGGAATGTTGAAGATATTTTATGCAAAATGAATAGCTGTCAGTTGGCTTCCAACTAATTCAATTCTGTTATATCTCTATTTTCTTCTCAATTGTAAAAGGATGTTAGAATTTTATGCTGCAAGGCAGCTTCTAGGCTTTTAAGTCTTATTTTTCTGTGTTTCTCTATTTTGCAAATGTTTAGTGACAGATAAATTTTAATGAAAACAATGGAATCCAAATTCAGTTTATGTTTGATGTCTTTGTATTCATGATCTTAATTCTTGTGTATTGACCTATAAGGCATGTCGGTATACCAATTACAAGGTATCTGTGGGTTTGAGTTTGAGTTTTCCTCAAGGAGGGAGTAAGTCTTGATTTCAAATTCTGAGAATTCTATATTTGTATACGAATTTGATGTCCAATAACTGGAGTGAAAGGAGTGATTTGCAAGGCATTTCACTTGGTTTCTTTGAGTTTGAGGTTAAGATTTTCTAGGAACATACGTTTGTATGACTCTATTACCCAATGAATAAGGCACTGGTCCTAGTTTTCTTTGTAGTTTTCATCATCAACCATTAAAATCAAATTCATCTTTACTTTCCTGTTATTATGAATATCCATGTCTAATTGTATCCAGGGAGTACAATTCATTTTAGCGATTCCTTGAAGAGAGAATCAATAGGTTAGCCTGCCTGAGCTCAAAGCTCGAAGAGAAGGAGTTTATCCTTATTATCACCTTGGCCATTTTTCTAGTTCTTAGCAGATCATATAGGTGGGATCCTGTATAAGACTAGTTGAGTTGAACTCCCATGTTTTATAAGTTTGAGAACTATCTACCGATTTTCATGTCTGCATAAAAGGTTCTAGTGAGTAAGTGTTTATGTATGTAGATCTTATCATGTTCTAGGTGTACCCGCCTAAGTGTGTGGAACTCGAAGCAGAACGAGGATCAAATCCTCATTAATTAGTCTTTCCTTCCTCAGTTTGCATGAGCAAGTGGATTTGTGTTGCTAGACAAAGATCCCTATGTCTGTTTTTCATATTTCTCTTTTAGAGTTAAGGGATACAAGAAAAATGGCTAACAGATAGCATAGAAAGGTAGCGGGGAAAGGTGTGGAATTTTGAAGCAAGTGGCTAAGTGTTGTCTAAGAAAACAAGAAGCTTTCTTGGTGGCTTGCAAGCTCAATTATAGTTTTGTCTTGGAGTTTCTACCAGATTGTTGTTGGGATACTCATTTGGGCTAGCTAGGGAGTACTTTGATCCTGTGAGATCTTGTTATATTTTCTAGTGTATTTATTGTAACTAAGAAGTCCTTATCACTCAATAGGTTGCATGTAATTGGAATTTGATGAAATAAATATTGGTTATTTTTTTATACGTGTAATCACCTAAAAGTGGACAGGATCATTCATGTGAGTAATCAAGGCAAATCAAGGCCAAATCAAGGCAATTGAATCCAAATGAGTATTTAGCCAATCAAAATTAAAATCAAGCTTCAATTCAATTTAATTTAAAATCAAAGCCATAAAGATTAATTAAAACCTATAAAATAAGGATAAATTAAATCAATGTGCAATTATTTTAATTAATTGTATAGTTGAATTAAAATCAAATCAACCCATTTAAGGGGTACACTTGGCTAAATAAATGAATTAAAATTAATTGATTAAATCCTAATTTATCTCAACACTACATGGGAGGAAAAATCCTCAACCAATAGGATTTAAGAATGGAGCTCACATGGATCAAGCCCAAAATCAATCTCAATCACACAATTGGAAAGGGCATCTTGTCCACTCATCTTGTCTACTTGTCCCAAGCTTTGAGGACATAATATTTAAATTGTCTCCAAAGGGTGGAACCAAGGACTTAACCCCAACTCAATCATGATCAAACCAAACTACACCCCTACCCTTGCCAAAATCTATAAAAGCAAGGCTAAATTCACTCATAATTCAATCCACAAATCTGAGAATAGCATCAAATCTCTTGCAAGTTAGAGCTAGAAAGTCATTTTAGAGCTAAATAGTTGTATTCAATTTGGAATTAACATTGTTATTTTCTTAATCATATCAAGTCTCATTCTAGGACTGTCATTAATGGAGGCTTGCTGAGAGCTTCAACACTAACATCCCTAGTTAGAGAGCCATAGAGTACTCAATTGTTTAATTATTTGCTAAATAGATTTGCTATTTGTGGTAATTTAGTTTCTATTTGATTTATTGACAATACTAACCCTACGAAGATACAAATTCTCGTACAGAAAATGGCACCCATTGTGGGGCCTTAGGCTTCACTTTTCTAAAAATCCAAAAAAATTCATATTTTCAATTTTTTTGCATGTTTAACTCTCTATTTTGTAGGTGAAATATCATGTATGATTATTTCGATAGTGCTTTTGATAGGTTATCTAGCACGTTTGACACTTGAAACAACACCTTGACAATAAATTGTTGCGCCTTTACACATATTTTTAGCACCTGTGGTTCCTTCTATTTTTTTTCTTTATTCTCTCATCACTTTTGCCCTGATTAGCCATCATGTTTGATCCATTATCCAGAGCTTTTGTGGTGTTTTTGACACCTTTACATAGAATTTCAATGCTTTTTCTCTCTATTTCTACGCTTTTAACTATTTTCTTTAGTGCTTTTAATTTGATCCTTAGTGTGTTTGAGCATTTAAATAGTGCTTTCAATAGATTCAATAGCACTTTTGCTTAAATTGAAAATAAACAAAATCTAACTATCAAAAAATATTTTCTTTGTCTCTGCAAGATGGCCAGACATAAAAGAATAAAAAAACCAGAGAGTAGATTCAACAGTGAGGGAAAAGCTTTGACAAGGAAGATCCAAAAGGAGAACATTGCTCATATTAAGCTAGTTTTGGAAGATTCACAGGAAGAGGGAAAGGTATATGATCATTATCTCAAAGTTCTAGAAGAATACAAATCAAAGTTTGCATCATTGAATTGGATTTATTAACCTTAATCAAGTTTTCCTAAAAATTTGATAAATAAAGCTTTAGATTCAATTTTATCTTGTTTTCTTCACTTTTATTGGTTGTGTTGACTAACTTGTTGGAGGAAAAGCACATTGGAAAGGAATGATCACCAAGGTAAGCATTAAAGAATTAAAGTCACTAAAAAATGCCCCTAGCCTTTGCTAGCTTCAAGGAAAAGGTAAGCCTTAAACTTAGTCATGTTTTTGCTTAAATTGTGGCTTTGTTATTTCCAAAATCTAGTAATTAAAGCAACCTCTTATTGATTGAGGAATTTGACATTAGGCCTATGCTCTTCACTTTCTTAGTGAATCAAAATTCCAAAAGTGTTGAATTCCTTGATTAAGATAAAGTGTAAGTAAATCAAGCACATAATCAAATAAACCCCTTGTTTGTAGAAAAGAGTAGAAATACTCGATTCTCACTAGTTAGTGGTTTGGTAATTGAAACTTGTTAAAAGTGTTTAGGAATTGAGAAATAGATAGGGATGTGCTCTTCACCTTTTTGGTGAATCAAATTCCCACAACCTATCTCTTCATTCCACTTTATTGCTTACAAATGAACATGCTAGGTCAATAGTTTGGCTCACCTCCCAAGATTTTCCTTAATGAGGCTAGTGAGAGGGACAACCCAAAGTGGGCTACACTTTCTTTTTTTGCAAGAATCCAACCCACTATAAAAAAAAACACATGCATCCTTAATGGGGTGTGTGACGAAAGGATACTAATATTTTGAACTTCCTTGAGTAGTCCTTCGGGATTGCACAAAACTTTGATATACCAGTGGTGGGAAGCCTCCTAATTTTGGAGGATGAAATCTTAGTGTCCATTTTGAGCAGAATCCATATAAAACTTTGTTAACTTAGCAAAGACTACCTTATAGATCCATGTTTATGAACCAAATCTTGAGCTAGGTAGATTGCTTGAAGTGTTCTTTTGTGCAAAAACCCGTGATGACGTCCTATAAATTCAAACACTTTGTGTAGAGGGTTAAAAAGAACAAGTGTACTTGTGGTTGTTGTTTTTGAAAAATAAATAGAACAAGTGAAAGAGATATCCATCAAAAAACTCATCTTATATTTTTAAGAAAATCTCTTCATAAATATCAACAATTACCAATTTGGGGAAACATTTCAAAATCAAACCTTGTTGGATGCCGGTTTCTACATGTTCCCATAAACTAAAACTATCTTTGCAAGAAGATGGCACCTGCATTTCCCAAGAGGTCCCTGAGTTTGAATATCAAAGTCTCTTCAAAGACCACAACCAAGGGGATAGTCTCCCTAATATTTTCAAAAAAGAAGAAGACATAATGGATAGAAATTCCACTTTCCATGATTACAACCAAGGAGGAAACAATGACAACCTTAACAATGCAAACCATGAACCTAAAGAGACCCTTGAAGAAAGAGCTAATCAAGCGGCTCAATATAATGACTTTCTCGAAGTCATGGACAAACTCATAGATAGAGATAGGGAGAAATTTTTCCTAAATCTAGCCCAAGTAGGGGTAAAGCTTCCACATGATTATGATGTTGATCAACTTAAGAAGAACCAAGAAGAAGATAATCTGATAAATTCTATGGTGAAACAATTGAAAATGTTTGAAGTGCAGATCAATTCAATGAAAAAGGCGTTAAACCTAAGGCATTCTAAATCGAGGCCTTGGGTCCACTCCCTTTGGACAAACCTTAGTCAATAATCTTTCCTAAATATAATAAATACATGGGTAAATCAGACCCACATGATCACATTAGGGATTTTTGTGCCCTAAGTATTTAATTCATGCATAACACTACATACTTGATGAGACTTTTTCAAGAAGTTTTGGAGAGAAATCCATGGAATGGTTCTCAAAACTTCCACAAGGGATCAAGACTTTTGAGGAATTAACCCCTAAATTAGTAACCCATTACTCCTACAACATTGAAAATGAGATCACCATGCTCAAATTATGTGATACAAAACAAAAAGAGGGTGAATATTTCTTAGGGTTCCTTCAAAGGTGGATGACCATTGTTTCAAGGTATCCATGAAGTACCCCCAAAAAGGAGAAAATGGAGATATTTATGAATAATTTAAATATGGAGATGAATTATAGGCTCCAACTTCAGTGTCCCCCAACATTGAAAAAACTCATTGAGAATGGGATTAAGATTGAAGATGTATTGGTCAAAAGGGGAGAAATAAAATTGTTTAAAGACAATAAACCCTACACCAATAATAATAATCATTATATATCTAATTATACCAACAATAAAGGAGCCAATAATCACAATGACAAACCTAAGCTATATTTGAAAAATAATTACAAAACCTTGTAAATGATGGAGTTGTGGAAGCCCACAACTTGAAGGCTACCCCATTTAATTGATCAAGTGGAGCAATTTCAACATACCATGTAAATCAAACCAATAAAGCTCCCTTTAATCAAGGAAAATCCAATTCCAACAATAACAACAACAATTCCAACAATAACCCACATTTCAATAATTCAAATGTCAATAAGCCTAAGCCTTATTTTTCCACTTATCAAAAGAGAAAATTTACCTTTTTAGGTGAACCATTGGAAAATTCCTTAATGACTTCGGTTCCTAACAAGATCGCCATCCTACCCGAGCTAAGACCCTATGAGCCACAAGTTAGACCGAGTTAGTGGAATGATTCACATCATTGTGAATATCATCGAAATAAGGGTCATAAGACTAACAATTGCATGAAGTTAAAACACTTGTTGCAAGACCTAATTGATTATGGAATGATCAAGGTAGAGGGACCTCAAAACAATCAGGATCATATGGCATTTAAAAACCCCTTTTTAAACCATGAAAAGGGTGAGTCATCAAACTCAAACCAAAATAACAAAAGAGGTAATGAGAAATTTATTTTTTCCCATACTTATGATAACACAATCAATTCTTTAAATGGTGATGAAAACACCATAAATGTTATCATGGTGAAAGAAAAACCAAGAGAGGCAACATCTAATGTTGTAACAAGGGGGCAAGCTTAAAAAATCACTCTACCTAGAAATGCTCCAAGAATTTTTCTACCAAACCAAGCTTCATCTTCATCATCTAAACAATATAACTTGGTAGATCAATTACAATGAACCCCTACCCAAATCTCTATTCTTGAGTTGCTAAAACTATCACCCACTCTTAAGGATATTTTGCAAAAAGCCTTATTGGAAACCAATTTAACTCTAAATTTAGAGGTAGAAAAATTTCAAAACATGGTGGGACACCTTATTGCACCTCATTGCCTATCTTTTTCTGAGCAAGATGACATGTCACTAAATCACCCTCAAAAGTTGCCTTTGCATATAGAGGTCTTGATTAATAAGAATAGGGTGAAAAGAGTCCTCATTGATGGAGGAGCTGGCTTAAACATATGTACCTTAAACCTAGTAAAAGCCCTAGGATTTTCTGAGAAGGCTATTGACCCAAAAAAAAATATAACTATAAAAGCCTATGATGATGAAGAGAGAGCTTCCAAAGGATTTATAGTACTTCCTATTAGGTTTGGCCCAATGCAAAAAGAGACTATTTGTCAAGTCTTAGACCTAAAGCTGACCTATAATATCTTACTAAGAAGACCTTGGACTCATGAAATGCAAGCCCTGTCATCCACCTATCACCAATGTTTGAAATTCCCTTATCTAGGGCAAGAGATCATGGTAAGTGGGGACTCAAACCCCTTCCAATATTGTAATAACATAAAGCTTGTCAATGACTCTTTAGTTCCACCTAATGCAGGAGGGTCCATATCCTTAAGAATCAAGCAATGGAAAATCTCTAAAGATCCTCCATCTTTAAAGGGAAAATAAAAAGAGGAAGAAGAGATTGTTGTTGTTGAGAACATTCCAAGTCCTACTAACCTATCTATAGCAAAAAAAGGGAAAGAAAAGGTTAGTGAGGAAAGTACTTTTAAAAAGTAGAAAGAAGACAAAGACAAAGATATCCAAATCTACACCAAAGAGGCTCATTACCAAAAGATGGACCATATGATGAGAAACTTCAAAAAACAATCTCAAATAAAGAAAAAAGGTGTAGGTGAATACTCCTTGTCAATGATGGATCTACCCCTATCTCCAAATTCATATGGAAGACCATCAGATTTACCCCATAAATACAATGATAACTTTTTGAGAGAAAGCACATCTCCATCCATGGATGAAGAAGAAAATGAAATTCTAAACTGGTTATACAAGGATGAAGAGTCAAGTGTGCATGAGAAATGAATCCAAAATATAAACATTACCACACATCAATATGGGAAGGGATTTCAAATCATGCAGAAGATGGGGTACAAAGGACAATGACATTTAGGAATGAGAAATGAAGGACTCATTGAACCCATTGAGATGACATGGAAAGATAGAAAAGAGAAGACCAAATTAGGATATCTAGAGCAAGGGTATACTCAAAAACATTATCCTAAGGTCTATGATCAAATCTTTCAATTATAGTCACATAGTGATGAAGACTCAAATGGTTGGGAATGGGATATATTATCCAATGAATCATGTCAAGATAAAGGTATTGATGTCATTCACACCTACACTCCTAGCAAAGGGAAAGAACCAATTGCAACATCTAATAAGAATCAAGCATCAAGTTCAAGTCAAGTGGTTCTAGATGATAATGTCCCAATTCAATAAATATAGATAAATCAATGGGTAGAAGAACCCTACGTACCATCATGGAGACCTACTATAGAAGAATAAAACCCTAGGTTTAGTCTACAAGATTTATATCCAAAACAAACCTTAGAGAATTCTAGTGAGGAGGATTTTGACCCTAGTTCTCTAGATCATCTCAAAGAGGGACATGTCATAGACTTAAGTGATACAATGTTCAAACCCTCAAATGAAGTCATATCCTTCAACCCTATTGGCTTGAACCAAAACATTGATCCTTTAACCCTCAAATATCCAGAATTACTTGAATGGGATTCCATCAAACCTACCATACTCCCAACCTTTTTGAATGACAACTTGGTGTTCCAATACCTAAATGCAGTTGAGCCTTCTTCTACCATGGAATATTAGGAAGAGGTGAAAAAGGAAGGTATCCAAACTCCTAATTCAAGAAAAAATGAAAAAAACAATAAAAAAAATAAAAAATGGAAAGAATCTAATGTTAAAAACCACATTGTGGCAGCATTAGATCAAAAAGAGAAAGAAATAAAGAATGATTGCTAAGGTGAAAACCCAATTGAGGTTCCTAAGGAAGGAATTTTGGATACTTTACCTAATAATTATGAGGAAAGGTCTCCTATCTTGATCAAACTAGCAAAAAAGGTGAACATTGGATCAGAATTAGAGCTAAGGATTATACACTTAGCAACATCCTTGTCTAGTGAGGAAAGAATAGAATTCATCAAATTTTTCAAAGAAAAAAAAATCAACTTTGCATGGTCATATGATGGTATGCCAGGATTAGACCCAAATTTAATCATGCATCACTTAAACATAAAATAAGGAGAAAGACCAATCAAGTAGAAATTGAGAAAGATGCATCCACATATAGCTTTACTTGTGAAAGTGGAGTTGGAAAAATTGCTAAAGGTTAGGTTTATAAGAGCAATTGATTATGCCCAATGGATCTCAAACATAGTGCCAGTCTCAAAAGAGGATAAGTCCATCACAATTTGCATAGATTTTAGGGATCTAAATCTTGCATACCCTAAGGATGACTTTCCATTGGAAAGCATAGACACCATTTTGGATCTAACAATAGGACACTCTATGTTCTCACTTTTGGATAGGTTTAGTGGCTACAATCAAATAAATATAGCACCTGAAGATCAAGATAAAACAACATTTACATGCACATGGGGGACATTCTATTGAAATGTTATGCCTTTTGGTCTAAAGAACACTGGAGCGGCCTATCAAAGAGCCATGACAACTATATTCCATGACATGATGCACAAATTCATGGAGGATTACATAGATGATATACTAGAAAAATCTCATTCAA
This sequence comes from Chamaecyparis obtusa, assembly GCA_027943335.1. Taxonomy (NCBI): domain Eukaryota; kingdom Viridiplantae; phylum Streptophyta; class Pinopsida; order Cupressales; family Cupressaceae; genus Chamaecyparis; species Chamaecyparis obtusa. Next base: position 628,779 of record BSBK01010680.1, read on the forward strand.
GAGATGAACATATACCCATAATAGAGAAAATCTTTGAAAGGTTACATCAATTCAAAGTAAGGCTAAATCCAAAAAAGTGTGCATTTGGCATTCAATCAGGAAAGCTATTAGGGTACATTATTTTTGCAAAAGGAATAGAGGTAGACCCCGCTAAAGTTAAGGCCATCATGGAAATGTGGGCACCTAGGAACATAAGTCAGATGAGATCTCTTCAAGGTAGGATCCAATCCATATGAAGGTTCATCTCTCAATTGGAAGAAAAGTGACATAATTTCACTCAACTCCCACATAAGGAAATAGTGTTTAAATGGGATGAAAAGTGTGAAGAATCCTTCAATTTATTGAAGAAGTATCTAATGAACCCTCCAAATTTTATGCCACCTATAAGAGTCAAGCCTTGGATTCTATATATTTTAGTGATTGAACATTCATTAGGGGCAGTCTTGACACAAGAAGATGAATCAGGAAAAGAAAAGGCTATCTACTATATAAGCAGGACTTTGGTGAAATATGAGTTGAACTATACATTCATAGAAAGAGCATGTTTGGACATAGTTTTTTCTTCCCAAAAATTACACCACTATATGTTATATCACAAGATTAGACTCATCGCAAAGATTGATCCCTTAAAATATCTTCTTAGCAAAACAATATTAAATGGAAGACTAGCCAAATGGGTCATGATGCTAAGTGAATTTGACATTGAATATGTTGATTAAAAATCCATCAAGGGCCAAGTCATAGCTGACTAGTTAGCAGAATCACCATTACAAGATGACCACCCAATACAAGTGGAATTTCTAGATTCAAAAATTGTGAATGTAGAGGCAAAAACATGGAAAATATATTTTGATGGTTCCTACACACAACATAGATCACGAGTAGGCATACTTTTGATTACTCCTCTGTTGGCATTAAGCAGAATTGCCACTAGTGACAACACTTATTTGCATTCTGGATATAAACCGAGCAGACAAGTGCAAACCGAGCAGACAGTGCAAACCGAGGAGACAGTGCAAACCGAGGAGACAGTGCAAACCGAGCAGACAGTGCAAACCGAGCAGACAGTGCAAACCGAGCAGACAGTGCAAACCGAGCAGACAGTGCAAACCGAGCAGACAGTACAAACCGACCAGACAGTGGAAACCAAGCAAGTTAGTACAAACCGATCAGGACAATGTAAACCGAGTAACATCTTGTCTACCGAGTCACCAGTACTTACCGAGTTCAAAACCTACCGAGTGATCAGTATGAACCGTGCCTTCACTTCTACCGAGTGCATGACGATGCCGAGTAATGCAGTGGACACCGAGTATCAGAAAGTCACCGAGTCAGTTTGAACGAACCGAGTAACCATATTTGGGCTGACTTAGTAGCACTTATGTTTATTTGTCAAGCCGACTGTGTAATTGTAATTGTAATTAATTGTTTAAGACTTGTATATAAGCAATATTGTAAAAAGATGAAATGTATGAAGTTGAATATATGTGAAAGAAAAAGAAAGGCAGAAATAAGCGAATTGTAGAAGGCTTTAGAAGTATAAGGTACAACAAAGACAAATTCATCACAGAAGGTGATCAGTACATCAGAGAATCTCAATCAGCAATCCAGTTGCAAAGCAGAGATCTACTGTTTCATTCTAACAGGTGAATCAGTACTAAATCCTTTAACCGGGTAGACTTAACAGTCTTTGTATAAATCTCTTTACCGAGTGCATACTTCACTGTATGTTTGTAAATCCTTTAACAGGGTGGATTTAGCAATCCTTATTGCTCCTAAAAGGGCAGATCATCAGAAGTGATCAAATTGTAAGCCTTAACTGGCCAACTTTATTCTGCAGTATTAAAGCTTTGTGGGTTTCATCCCCACCCCAGTTTTACTTTCTTTTGGAAGGTTTCTGGGTAACCAAATCTATGTGTCATTATTGTGAATGCTTTCAAGTTTCATGCTTTCTGTATGCAAAGGTTAAAAAGTAAAATACATGTTAAAATTAGTGAGAAAATTTGGAGTTACTGATTCACCCCTCCCCTCTCAGTAACTTGGTTAATTCCTGAATATTTCCAACAATTGGTATCAGAGCAGCATTGGTTCTCAAGACAAAGCTTAACTAGCTTGAGCAAAGATCCAGGACAATGGAGGTATTCAAACTGAACAAGGTGATTGAAAATGAAAAGCTAGATCTGGAAATGGCCATAGCTAAACTCAAAGAAACAAAAGAACATCTTTCCCAATCCCTAAGGAGAAGGAAGGAACTTGCAAATCAGATGAATGATCAGAATTACATTGAAGAAAAGATTGAAGATCTTCTTCCCTCAAATAACTTAGATGAAGCAAACAATGCTATCAAAGAACTCCTAGAAAAGAATGGGTCTCTGCAGGAAGAAGTGAGAAAATTGAAAAGAGAACAAGAACTACACTCTACAAGATTCTGTGAGATCTTGGAACAAAGAAACAAGTTGAAAGATGAATTAGATGGAAGAAACATTGAAGTCCAAAACAAAACCCTTCAGCTAGAAAATCTAATTGATCAGATCTCTCATACAAATGAAGAAATTCTAAATCTAAGATCAGAAATAGAAAACACAAGAGAAGAACTAAGATCTGAAAAGGAAACCAATCTAAGATTGATGGATGACCTAAACACTGAAAAACAAATCAATGAAGGAATGCTGAAAAGTCAAGAAGACTTGAATCAGCTGTATGAATGAAATCTTCATAGGCAAAAAGGAAAAGCAGGACTTGGATACAAAGAAGAAGGCGAATCCTCTAAGCAAGGTACTCAAAGAAATCAAAAACCTACTTGTAATCATTGTGGTAAAATAGGACATACTTCAAATAAATGTTGGAACAATGAAAAAGAAGAATTCAATGGAAAATGTTATAGCTGCAATCAACCTGGTCATAAAGCAAATGAATGCAGGGAAAAACCTAGATTCAGAGGTAATTGTCACAAGTGCAACAAACAAGGTCACAAGGCATCCGAGTGCAGATCCAAGACATTCAATCCAGCAGAACAAATTGTGAAAGCAATGTTTGGATGGGACTACAACACCTGGTGTAGATGTCATTACTGTGGAGAATATGGACACATTGGCATGAATTGCATAAAACATCATCTAAGGAAAAGAGATACTACCATAAGATGTTTCAAATGCACTAAACTCGGTCACATAGCCAGAAACTGCATGAATGCTAGTGAAATTGAAGAAGGAAAGAAGAATGAAGAAACCAAGGTCAGGAAATAGATGAGACAAAAATGGATTCCTAAAGCTACCGAGCAATCCAGTCCAAGTAATGGAATGGATGGCTCTACTGACTCAAACTAAATTTCTAAGGAAGCACTGGAACTGTATTCTCATATATCAATCTCAAGCAGTTCCAGAACCGAAATTAAAAGAAAAGTCTAAATCAGCATGCAAGATGCAGTAAGATCACAGGGAGGTCGGTATAGTCTTCACCGAGAAAGGTCGGTATAGTCTTCACCGAGCAAGGTCGGTATAGTCTTCACCGAGCAAGGTCGGTACCTGTCTTTACCGAGCGAGGTCGGAGCATTATGAATTCTCGAGTTCACCGAGCTGCGAAGTCTTTTTCGAGCAATTAATTCTTAGTGGGTGACAGTCTGTCAGAATTCCTACCCTAATTTGAAATGAGCATTAATGACAGAATTGTAAACAAAAAGCAAGTAATCGAACTCATTCTTCACCGCAAATCTTTAGCACTTTGAGAGCAAAAAATTTCAAGGGCAACCCGGCGATTCAATACTTTTGCAAAAGGAATTTTTTGTGAGCTACCATGGCATCATCCAGCACTTCAGCAAAGAAAGGATCTGATATGTTAGTCCAAGGGGAGTGGAAAGCACCAGATTTTAAGATTGTGCCCGCAATTGCAGCAGCCCTAGATCCGAACGGAGCTCAATCTCAGATTCCTCCTAAGGTACTACTTATTAACGATATCCGCAATCATTTTAACTGTTTAATTCAAGAAATGGGAAACCTAGAACTAGACATTGTGCGTGAGGAACTATGTGTGGATGGTATTTTGAAACCCGAGCACAAACATCTGGAAGACAAGGGTTTAGTTCACATTGCACATCTTCCTCGAAACTTTCGAGATAAATGGGTTAGGTACATTCTCAGCCGAGTACACGATGGCAAGATTTGGCCTGAGCAACCTATTGAGATCACAAAGAAAATGATTCAACAAGTCACCGGTCTTCCCATGTTGAACAAAGCTAAAACTACCAAAACCCTAGGTCGGACGGAACTAGAGAAGAAAACCCTAGCCGAGTGGGATGGTAGAGGCATGAAAGTTAGCAGCATTACCGACGCCGAACTGAAGTTTGGTACACATATCATTGCCCACAAGATTTACAGTTCTAGTCGACAGAACAGTGTCTCCTGTGAAGCTGTTGACCTAGCATACAAAGTGGTCAAAAACAACTTGACATTTGACCTAGCAGACTTATTGTTGAAACAGTTCAACAAGAACATGGAAAGCATCAAAACTTCCAAAAACAATCCATGTAAGTTTGGATCCTTGTTAGTCTGTTTATTCTTCTATGTTCAGAAATTCTTCCCTTCTAAAGGAAAATTTGTATGGAGAAAAGATGTGCCAGTACTCTATGAAATAAATGAATACATCGCAGAAATGGGTGAAAACTTTGAAAGCATCATGGATAATTATTTTGAGTCTTTCAAAGAGAAAATGAATGACAGATTCTGGATTCCACAGAAGTTGGTGGAAGATTACAAAGATGACATCTGTTTTATGGTAGATTGTGATAATGTGTATATTCAAGAAGTTAAACCAAGAACTGTATATGTAAAACCTCTTCCTTATGAGGTAAATATTGATGAAACCAAGAATATCATTGAAGCTCTTCTAAATCAGCCTGTCAATCCCAAAGCTCCATATTTTGGAACATATGATGAAGCTAAGGTGAGAATTGAACTAAGCATAAAGCTTCCACAGGCAGTAAACAAAGGAAAGAAAAGGATAGCCAAAATGCAAATGATAACCAAGGACAAAGAAGAAATAGATGAAAAAGAAGAGGAAAAGGATGAGAAAACAAAGGAACTAGAACCTACAAAGAAGAAAGGAAAAGTTTTCATCACTAAGGCATCTGTGCCTCCCACTGCTGTGTTTACAAGGAGAAATACAAAAGGCAAGGCAGACAAGGCAGAAAAGGCAGATAAAGACATAGTATTCAAAAGGCCTCCTCTAAGCCTTCAAGAAAAGCTCAAACTCTTTAGAGATGGATCAGGATCTGGAGTAAGTAACATAAAATCCTTGAAATATGAAACCAGATCGGAAGCAAAACAGAAGGAAATAGAAGATGCTGTTGTTGAGAAGATGGGACAGTGGAAATACTCTCCTGAAGAAATTACCCCACAGATTCCAGCAGTTCTATTGAATCCAATAAAAATGAGATGGAGCAATGCAAGGCAAACTGTGATAGACATATTTGATCAAAACCTGAGACAGTTGATGCCGAGCTTGAATAATGATGAAGTAAAGAAGGCACTAAAAGAAAATGAAAATAAGATGACATTGAAGTTCAATACTTGTTTGATTTTGATCAACAATATTGAATCGGTTGTGAAGGCTGCCAAAGCCACATGGAAGAACATATACCACCTTCACCAACCGAGCATTGAAACTGTAATAATAAAAGATATTGAAGATGACAGCGATGAACAAGAAGAAGACACCGAAGTAGATGATACTGTAAGGATAGCAGCAGAAGTCATTGCATCCCTTCCTACCTCTCCAGTGAAAGTCTCTACATCCAGCCCAGAGACACCTTCAAGCATGGTTGTGACAACTTCCACATTTGTCCAATCATCCCTAGCAACATCAGAGGCAGCTACCATTTCTTCTACCGAGCTGCAGTCTCCTGTACCAGTAAGTTTTCCAGCTTTTGAATCTTCAAGTGTAAATATTTTAAGTTCTCCAGTAGAAAGTATACCAGTATCAATAGCCAGCCCTACTTTATCTACTGTCACTACTACAAAAGCATTAAGTACAGATAAGCCTAAGGCTCTATCGAGTATAAAATTTTTGGGTAAAAATATAGTTGAGGATATAGACCTAGATGAAGAGATAGAGATTCCTACATTAGATTTTGCAAATCTCTCAGCAGACCAGATGCAGAATATAGGTGAGATCCTCCAAAGGAAAGAAAAACAAAAGAAGCTTAAAGAGGAGAGAGACAAGGAGTATCAAATCATCAAGGATGCTAAGGACATTTTGTCTGATGCATTAGGCATTAAAGTAGACTCCTCCCAGCATGTTTTGTTACAATTAGCAGAAGCAGTTGAGAAATACAATGAGGACTCATCCGGGACAGAAAAGTTAGTTGAAAGAGCTGAGAAGAGATTCAACAATAAAGTGCTTGAGCACATTGCTCAGCACATAGCTATTAACCAAGTGGAATTGTCTTTAGTTTTGTCTAACATAGAATCTATCTATTCGAATGCTACCTCTCTTTTGGCCAGACTATGCAATTTTGCCGAGTTCACAAAGGATGTTAAAGATAAAATGAATAAAATGGATGAGGATATGAAGATTAGCATACAGAAGCTGCAACTTGAACCAAGTTCAAGCTCTGCTCATCACATGAAAATTTCACACCTATCTAATATGCAGTCTGATCTACTGAAAGAAGACTCAAGGATCCGGTCCACACTGCTAGACATCCAACACATGATCCTTCCCATCATGAATACAATGTATAAGCACATTGAACATTCTAGAACATTGATTCATGACAATCAGTTCTCTATAGCAGATCACATGATTGAACTCTCTGCAGAAGTCCTAATTGCTATACAAACATGTAAAATCCTGCAAGAAAGTTGGGACAGAACCCTGGCACTAATAATGAAGGTACATTCTGATTTCTTATCAAATTTTGGATTCTCTCTATAAATAACTTGTATATGCACCTTTGGCATTATCGTCAAAAAGGGGGAGATATGTATAGAAGGAGAGATATGTATACTGTATAGATTTGTATAAGAAACAGTTAGCACATTGAAAGGGGGAGACAATGTATAAAGCCCTATAACAAAGACAAATTTTGAAAAATCAAAATAAAACTCAGCATGATTCGTGTATATAAATTTTGGCCAATAAGTGTTTTTGTCACTAATGCCAAAGGGGGAGATTGTTGGCATTAAGCAGAATTGCCACTAGTGACAACACTTATTTGCATTCTGGATATAAACTGAGCAGACAAGTGCAAACCGAGAAGATAGTGCAAACTGAGCAGACAGTGCAAACCGAGCAGACAGTGCAAACCGAGCAGACAGTGCAAACCGAGCAGATAGTGCAAACTGAGCAGACAGTGCAAACCGAGCAGACAGTACAAACCGACCAGATAGTGGAAACTGAGCAAGTTAGTACAAACCGATCAGGACAATGTAAACCGAGTAACATCTTATCTACCGAGTCACTAGTACTTACCGAGTTCAAAACCTACCGAGTGATCAGTATGAACCGTGCCTTCACTTCTACCAAGTGCATGATGATGCCAAGTAATGCAGTGGACGCCGAGTATCAGAAAGTCACCGAGTCAGTTTGAAGGAACCGAGTAACCATATTTGGGCCGACTTAGTAGCACTTATGTTTATTTGTCAAGCCGACTGTGTAATTGTAATTGTAATTAATTGTTTAAGACCTGTATATAAGCAATGTTGTTAAAAGATGAAATGTATGAAGTTGAATATATGTGAAAGAAAAAGAAAGGCAGAAATAAGCGAATTGCAGAAGGCTTCAGAAGTATAAGGTACAGCAAAGACAAATTCATCACAGAAGGTGATCAGTACATCAGAGAATCTCAATCAGCAATCTAGTTGCAAAGCAGAGATCTACTGTTTCATTCTAACAGGTGAATCAATACTAAATCCTTTAACCGGGTAGACTTAACAGTCTTTGTATAAATCTCTTTACCGAGTGCATACTTCACTGTATGTTTGTAAATCCTTTAACAGGGTGGATTTAGCAATCCTTATTGCTCCTAACAAGGTAGATCATCAGAAGTGATCAAATTGTAAGCCTTAACTGGCCAACTTTATTCTGCAGTATTAAAGCTTTGTGGGTTTCATCCCCACCCTAGTTTTACTTTCTTTTGGAAGGTTTCTGGGTAACCAAATCTATGTGTCATTATTGTGAATTCTTTCAAGTTTCATGCTTTCTGTATGCAAAGGTTAAAAAGTAAAATACATGTTAAAATTAGTGAGAAAATTTGGAGTTACTGATTCACCCCTCCCCTCTCAGTAACTTGGTTAATTCCTAAATATTTCCAACATCCTCATGGATATACCAACCCAAAATCATACAAATTGCTATTCCCATGCATAAATAATATAGCAGAATATGAAGCATTGGTCATTGGGATAAAACTAGCATCGGAATGGAAGGTGACAAAACTCCAAGTCTATGGAGATTCACAACAAGTTGTGAATCAAATTAATGATGAATATCTTACTAAAGATGACAAGTTGATCCGTTACAAAAATATGGTGGATAATCTCAAGAAATATTTTAGAAAGTTCCAAGAGAGAAGAATAAAGTAGCAGATGCAATAGAAACTTTGGCATCACTTCTACAAATACCAGATCAAAACACCAGATATGAATTCCTGGTAGAAGAAGTTGAGCAACCCACATTTGATCCTACCCATCCTCACACCATTTTTTTATTATCCAAACATGACTCACCTTGGTATGGAGACATATATACCTATTTAAAAGACCAAATCCTACCCATGGACCAAACCAGGAACCAAAAGAAGAGCTTCATACGCCAAGCCTCTCATTACACCCTGATTTATGAAACATTGTATCAAAAAAGTCTAAATGGAATTCTTATTAGATGTCTAGAGAAAGAGGAATTAGATAAAGCCTTACGAGAAATTCACAAGGGGATTTTTGGTTCACATTCGAATGGTCTAACCCTAGCTAAGAAACTTCTTAGGATAGGATATTTTTGGCCTAAAATGGAGAAAGACATTGGTAACTCTACTAAAACTTTTAGAAAGTGTCAATATCATGGACACTTGATATGTGTGCCCACACAAGAGCTTCATCCTATGATGACACCTTGGTAGTTTTATTAATGGTGTCTAGATTTGATAGGGATTATTCATCCACCATCCTCAATTGGGCATAAATTTATCATCCCTGCAGTGGAGTACTTTACCAAATGGGTGGAAGTTGTATGGTCCTTATCAAATACAACAGGAAAGCAGATAGCCTTGTTTATCTTGAATCACATAATATGTAGATATGGTGTTCCACATGCCATCATCACAAATAATGCAAAGCACTTTAAATACAAGGACTTAAAAGAGTTATGCACAAAATTCCACATGATCCATCACTCTTCTTCAATATATTATCCTTAAGGTAATGGACAATCTGAAGCAACAAATAAAAATATCCTAAAGTATTTAAGAGAACTATGGATAATTTAGGTAGAGATTGGCACATAAAAATAAACCCGACCTTATGGGCTTATAGGACAAGTATCAGAATGCCAACAGGATCCAGACCTTTTTCCTTAGTCTTTGGAACAAAATTAGTTTTACCTTTGGAGGTTGAATTTCCATCTTTGAGAGTCTCTCTACATGGGTTGCTAATTGAAGAAGACTATAGAGTTTCTAGGTTGCATGAAATAGAACTGCTATATGAGAAACAACAACAAGCATTTGATCACTTAAAAGTATATCAAAATAGAATGTCAAGGACTTATAACAAGCATATCAAGTCAAGAACATTCCAAATATGAGACCTAGTTTTGTGAGAGAATCCCAAGAATCAAGAAGAAAGAGAGAAGAAAGGAAAATGGGAATAAAACTAGTTAGGACCTTTTGTGATCACTTCATCTTTTGGGACAGGCACCTGCAAGCTAGCTGATTGTGATGGATATGAGTTACAAGAGCCTATTAATAATATTCACCTCAAAAGATTCTACACATGAAGAAGATGAAAGGAAGAAAGAGAAAGAGTATCAAAAAATCAAATGGAAAGCATCATATTTATTGTACATAGTTAAAAGAGATCTTGAAAATACCCAAAAACATTTGAAAAAATAGAAAGGAACAAACAAATAAGAAATGCAGAAAAGACCAAAAACATTGGAAAATTGAGCATGAAGAAAGCCAAAAACATTCAGATATGATTTTCAAAAAGATGTTGTCTTGGTGAAAACATAGAAAATAGGCTCCTTGATGATATGGAAAAAAATGGAAAAGGAAAAAATTAAAAAAAATTAAAAAAAGAAAAAAAAGTGCCTTGGTGAAAACATAGCAAATAGGTGCCTTGGTAGCAAAAAAAAGGAAAAATCTTTAATAAAAGAAAAAGAAAGAAAGATCCATTCAATCGGTGAAAACCTGGTAAACATGCGCCATTGAAATTCCAAGTCAGTCGCATACCTAGCAGTCATCCTTGTAAATATTGCATCAATCGACATTTGTATATATTGCATAATAAAACCCCACAATTGCATTTGCAAGTACCTAAAGATTTTGGTCACTAAATCTGCAAATTGTCCTAAGTCCCACAAATGTCATCATATCAAACTGGGGGAAAATATACTCTAAAGGAGGAAGGACTCATCAAAAGTAAATTCAATCATTCATTGAATCAATTCATCAAAAATGCAAGTGAAACACTCAATCAATTCTTAATCCAAATCCAATTGAACCTAATGCAAAATTGGATCTGAGATCTAACATGACCCCACCTTTATCAGGATTAAAAGTATGAAATGGATGGAACTGCACTTAAAAATATGGATTTGAAAAACATTGCAAATTTATTTTAAAAGTGTTGACTTGATTAATGAAATCATGTCTTTCTAGTGAATTGATGAGAGTTTTAAACTAGATGAGCTATGATAAAAGAATGATATTTTAGTTGATTTTTGAATGACTATCTTAAAATCAAAGTTTTAAAGTATGTATTATTTGTCTAAAGATGTGATCATCAAAGAATCATCAAGGACTTGTACATAGGATGAAAGTGAGATTTTTGTTTGTTTGCACAAAAGGATACCTTCGCTATTTTGATGTTCAATATCATAATACCAAAATCCACTTGCAACATAGAATCTGACAAAATCAGTATTTGCACTCTCATGATTGGCTTCAATCAGTGATATTCATACCAAAGGATGGGAAAGCAACGAAAGAGGTGAAAGAAGTATTCATATCATCATAGTTAAACTAGTGATGGTTGTACTCAATCAGGATTCCAAAAATTGCTCAATGATGAATATAAGCTCCAAATTTTGAATGATGAAAATTAGTTGCATACATCTTAGATTAAATTCATTTAATGTATTTTGCCTTTCTTAGCTTAAAAATGAAATTGCAAAAGGGAAATAGAAAGGGGGTGTAGTCAAATAAAAAATCAAAAGATATCAACAACTACATGTGATCGAATGTGTTGGAATTCAAAATAAAAATAAAAAATAAAGGTGCATTGCATTAGTTCATAAATCATTCTTTAGATTCATTAGTTTGCATCCATTTTAACCTAAGTTCTTTACTTTAGGTTATATCATCTTACATTATTTACACTTTTCATCATTTAGATCTAATTCTTTAGATTCTTTGCATTAGGTTACATTTATGTTATCATTAAGTTCTTTACATTAGAGTGCATTCATTCATCATTTAGAAATCATTTTTAAATCAAGATAAATCCATTAGAATGAATTCATCATTACGTGTTGTATGCAATGAAAATGTAGACCTATTTGCTGCAAATAAAAAACACCAAAACACCAAACAATCACATTAGATGTTAGTAATTTCAAATGCAACAAAATAGGTAACTTTCACTACAACTTTCGATGAGCTACAACAAGGGAACCCAAAGCCTTATTTGATTTTCTCTTTGAGATTATTGTGGGTATGCTCCCCCAACACAAATGAAATGAGAAACTAATGCAAAACTAGGAGATTCAAGCAAGATGATGGTGAAGGATTTGAGAGAAAGTATGATGAACTTGTCCCAAGCTTGACAAATGTTAAAGATTCAAATGATGCAAGATTGATTCTAGATTATGATAATGCAAATAAGATTAAGATCTAAGATGACTGAAACAAGATTAAGAAACTAAGAACAAAATTGGATTGAATTGAAGAAAATAACTAGAAAGATTAAGAATTATAGAAGATGCAAGAGCTAAGAGATTAAGAAGAATTCCCTAAAATGAGGAGTGAGGTCTCCTTTTAAAGAAAATGAAAAGAATTTGATGGTGGATATTAAGAGGCAAAATAATGAGTGGGTAGGATTAAAGGTTAGGTAGGGTTTGGAAAAGATTGAGGCAAAAAAAAAAGTGGCTAGGATTAAGAGGCAAAAGATATTAGGTAGGATTTGGAAAAGGTGATGTTGCAAAACTCAAACTTCATTTGAGAGGGAAAAAGGGATTTGAAAATGATTGGTGGAGAAAAAAGATGGAGAGGTGGCCACCTTGGAAAAGGTGATTGTGCACATGATTAGAGGTAATCCACCTTGTAATCAATATTAGAAGAATATTAGAAAAAGGTAAGCATAGGAAAAAAGGGAAAATGAATTAAATTAAAATAAATTTAATTTAATCACGGTTTAGAAGAACATTAGGCTAGTGGAGGAATAAAAGAAATAAAATTTATTTTATAAAGGGAAATAGAGGGATAATATATTAAAATGAATTCAATATATTATAGTATTTAAATAAAATTTAAATACAAAGGGAAAATGAATTTATTTAATTAAAATAAATTTAATTAAATAAATAGAGGAATATAATGATTATAGTCAATTAATAAAATTAACCACAATGTTAAGGGAAAATATTAATAAAAATTAATATTAGAGAATGGATAATTTTAGGTGTCTACATTTTGCCCCTCTTTGATGTGGTGGCGAAATTGGCATCACGTCAAAGAAGAAGAAAATAAGATGCCCCAAGATTCATGCCTAAGCGGTGACAGGAAGAGGATAAGGATGGTGCCCCTTCGAGAAAATTGAGCAAAACAAATAATTTTGACAATTTTCTCAAAAATGAAGGGTTAGGATAGAGGAAGCGAATAAAAGAATGCCTCAAATGTAAAATGAACCTAAATACAGACTATCTTTGTGTCAACATGGGAGAGAATATCCTATTTTGATATTGTACTTGACGTTATGCACCAAGGTATGAGGAACCAAGATGACCATGTGCCAAGTACATGATAAAAAAGGTCAAATACAACCATATGTCTTATGATGCCATGATATTGAAGACCATGATGCCCTTGTGACAATAGGATGCAAAGACCACCATAGATGAGAAAAAACTAATTCATACAAGCATGCATAACAAACTAAATGCAAACCAACATATTTCCCCTAGTCAAGCTGGAAACCAATTGATTGAGTGATTGCGAGGGTAGGGCCTAAAGGATTGGGAAGGATACATCCCATGATGATGATTGGATTTGAAATTGATCAATTGATTATCAACTGATTTGGTTTAAGATGGTCAATTTATTAAAGATTAATCTTCTAGACTGCAAGATTGGATTGCATGGATTAGTATTAATTTCACTTAAATGGACTAACTTGGGATCTTTTGGATTATAAGGATTTTTTAATTTTTAATTTTTTAAGGATCATTTTATATTATTTTTAAATTTTTTAAATTTTTTAAATTTATCTGGATGAGTGGACTAGACAGAATGGGATTGGAATAGAAGATGATTGAATAATTGAGATTGAAAAGTACAGAAATGGATTAAATGGATTGGATTAGAAGATAAATAGATTTGATAGACAAGATGATTAGATTAAGATGAAATGATGAATAAGAGATCTTGGATAGGATGGGATAGAAAAAATGATAAGTGGATTGGGACCAATGACAAGGGATAACCAAGGAATGATAGAGGATGGAAGGATGGATAGATGTTTGGCTAGAATATGAATGGATGGGAGGAAGGGATTTGATAGGAGATTGATGGAATGAATTGATAGGTAAAGGTAGGATATGGAAGACTATAGGATAGGGGGTATAGGGAAGGTGATATGGTGTAGAGGATGAATGATGGAGGAATGGTGGATAAAGGATATATCAAGGAGATGAAGGATTTTTCATTGTCTAAAGCGTGCAAGGATATTTTCTTTGTATTTTAGTTCCTCTATTTTTTTTTATGAAGGGAAAAGGTATGAAAGTCAAAGGTGGATGGTTAAGGGATATGAGATAGAAGGTATGAAGATGATAGGGAATAATGATATGGAGGATATAGATGGAATGAGATAATAGATAATGGATGGAGGAAATGCACGGGATAATCAAGATCAAGGACATGGGAAGGTGTATGGACTCAAAGAGTATTATGAATGATGGATTTAGAGAATGAATATGATAAGGACTATGAGATGGAGGATAAGAATGTCAAGATAAAATATATGAAAATGGATGGAATTATGTAGGAAAATGGATGGATAAGGAGTAAAGATTATGGAATGTACATATGGATAGAGGGGATACATGTAGGATAGTCAAGATCAAAGATGGGAAAGGAAATGATAAGGAACTTAGATAGGACAATGGATGGTGGATAGGGAATGTGGAAGATATTTATGGTAGCATTGTATGGATAGAGTTTGCCCCCAAGTATATAGAACAACTAGATGGAGGGGCTACACATGATGCCTTTTTGCAAGGTTTTCATCATGGTACTTGTCCAAGGTGCCTGATTACCAAGTTTTCACCATTTGATGATTTTTTTTTCTTTTTTCTTTTTTCTTTTCTTTTTTTCTCTTTTTTCCTTTTTTTTTAAGACTTTTTTTGAATTTTATGGGAGGAATTCAATTTGATCCTCTTTGGATAAAGTTCCTTTAGAAAGATATTTTATGATTGGCCAAGGCTGCTGAAAAGTAAGCTCAAAGATGCTAATAATAGTGATGGTAGGAGAAATATATAGAGGATAAGGTAGATGATGGCTAAGGATTTATGCGTAAGATGGGGTAAGAGGAGTGGATGAATATGATATGGAAGGATAGGGAATAGATATAGGAGTTGGATATTGGATAGGATATTGAAAGGATTGTGTGGGAGTAGATGAAAATGGTGGCAAGATCAACATTGACACACACCTTAAAGGGTAGTGGATAGGTGAAGGGAGAATGAATTGGCTAGCGTGAGGTTTTTATGTACGATGTGATGTAGATTTTGGGACACAAGGACCCAAAATAGATGGAGGAGACAATGGAAGATATTTGGAAGCATACGGAGTGGAAGTCTTCAGAAGCTTGAATGTCAACTTTAATTTTTCATTTATATTCCATTATTTTAAGAGAGACTTGTGAATCCACATAGATTTTGATTTTTCTTTACGTTTATGTGCTTTTGACTGCAATTCTTCCATGATGGATTTAGGAACCCATATTTTCTTTGATTTAATTTTTTTTTTGGAGGACCCTTGTGTTCTATTGAGTATTTCCCTTTTATTTGTATCTTCATGTTGATTAGATAGGACATGGTTATCTTCATATGTAAGTGGATTCTTGTGTTTCTTATTTTTATGTTGTGCATCCAAATTGCTTCCAAAAGACTTAGTAATTGTGGATGAATGAAGCTTGTATAATAGGTTTTGATGGATGGAAGGTTAGAAATTTCTCAAGGATGCATGTCTTTGTTGATCTTGAGGTATGGTGGAAGAAATAAATGATGAGCTAGGAGTGAGAGGTATAGTGGATGGAGGAACATAAGGACCTAAAATGGATGAAAGGGATGAAGGGTTTAACGTTGGGATATAAGGGCCCAAAATTGATGAACGTGTTGAAGGATTTTCTTTAGGGATATAGGGGCCCAAGATGGATTTGGAAGATAATGGAGGAATATGTTTATGCTTGAATGAAGGTATATAAGGTTTAGGAGGGATACGAGCATCTATAGAGTGAGTGATATCACCAAGGCCATCAAGTGTAGGGTTTCCTTGATCCTTGAGAGGCTCCTTAATAGCAATAATGAGAGGTTGAGGAGGAATGGGATCTTGTGAAGGATTAGGATCTTGTGATGGAGGATCAAGAAGGAGAGTGGGATCTAGTGGAGGATTAGGATCATGAGGTGAATTAGAGGGAATAATGGGATCTTAAGAGGGATTAGAATCATGACATAGAGATGAAGGGGTACTTTGATGTTGACTTTGGGCAGTATTATGTGGTAGATTGGAAAAGATGGTAGGATCTTGACATGGAAGGCTATTATGGAATGGAGTGGAGGGAATGCCTTGATCATGATTAGGAAAGGTATCATGAGGTGGATTAAGAGGGATAGGTGTATTTTGCAAAATAAGGGGATCAAGGAGTGAAGGAATACTTGGATCTAGAGTATGGGAGGAATCTTTGTTCACATCCTTTGGGACAATGTCTTGACATGTGTGGACTTGTGAGGGTGATGTGATGGAGGGGTTAGGATATTTGACTTCAATATCTCCTTTGTGAATGAGTTCTTGGACAAAAGTTTTAAAATTTAAGAACTTCTTTATATCATGACCCTTGATGTGATGATAATCACAATATTCATTTTCCTTATACCAAGTAGGTTTGGGTTCACTCTCATCAAAGGGAATAGTGTTTGGAAAAACTATCATGTTTTGGTCAACAAGTAGGTGGAATATGACATCAAGATGGTCTATAAGGTGAGTGTATTGTATAGCTTTGGGTGATTGTGAAGCTTTGGAAGATAGGAATGATGTGGGATTTGGAGGATTAGGATTGTTTGGAGGATTGGGGTTTGATGGTGGATGAGGATTATGGATTTGGGGAAAGGGGGGATGACACATGTCTTCAAACACAAAATTTTTCTTTTGACCCCCATTTTGTAAGTTTAGAGTGGTATTTCTAAGTTCTTCAATCTCTTGGGCAAGATTGGGTAGGTTAGAGGCATGATGGGGGTGATGGAAGGAATTATGTGTGGCTGAAGGATAATCAGGTGGATTTTGCTTGTCAAAGGTAGATGAAAGATAAGGAATGTGATATGGATTAGGATTGGATATGACTTGAGGATTGATTTGGTAGGTGGGTTGGATTGGAGGTATAGTTTGAGATTTAAGGTTTGGCACTTTGAAGTCCTTAACCATTTTTTGAAACCAATCCATGTTCATGATGGTTGAAATAGATATTTTGGATTGGATTAGACGAAGATGATGTAAAGGAGGATTTTATTTGAGAATGGAAGATTTTATGAAGGATGAAATATGAACTTAAGACTAGGACCAAGTTTGGATTTTGATTTAAAAGGCTAGGGCCTCAAGTATTTTCATTGATTTAGAGGGTAGGACCTCAAGGTTGGATTTGATTTTATTTGATTCAGATGATGATTGAAGTCCAAAGATTACGATGGTGCTCCTAAACCAAAAGTAGAAGATTAGAAGATGGTGTTGATAAGACTTGGATTAAGAATTGATCAAGTGGAAGGATAGATTAGGGATGTTTGAAGACATGTTGAATGGATAATGTGATTGATTTGGATGATAGGGGAGCTATGGATTGAATTAGAACATAGAAAGAAATAATGCAATGTGCATATCCAAAAATATTTTCATGGGCCTCGTACAATCAAAGAGACTTCAAACACATTCTACCTAAGGTCAAAAGGGATGTGTTCCAACCTTTTCCCACAACTTGATTCTCTTAGCCCCACAATTAAGTGGTTGAATAGATTTTCCTAGGAATATGCAAGTTATGGATCAATTGGAAAAGAACAATGCTCGCAGTGCATGTCTTTCCATATTTCCATATTCAAGCTTTAGCAACCAATGGAACACATATGGTGAGTATCTTGGGGTGATCCTGGTAAGTCCACTTGGATCAATCCTTGCAAAAAGGAAGTCACACAGCTAAAATGGTTGGACTCTAAGTCCTTAAGTGTCTAGTAAGGTCCTTCGTTCATGACTATCCCTTGTAGTTTCGCAAGTAGAATTTAGGCCTATAGCCCTGCAAGCACCCAAAATGTATAGTCTCGCAAGCAAGATTTAGACCTCTTGGAACTACACAAGTTGAATGTACTTCCCTTGTAAACAATCACCCAATCAAATGTAATCTTTCTTAGCAAGATTTAGGCAACTAGGCCCTACACATGAAGAAGAATTAGAAGTATAAATAGCCATGTCTTCCCTCTTTTTGGATTAAAGGAAGCTTTTGACTATAGTGGGGTGGAGTAGCCGGGTTTTCTTTTTCCCCACTTGGGTTGTTCCCAAAAGATTACTCTCTTGACAGGCCCTCTAAAGGTAAATACAAGAAAATTAAGATGGATAGCTAATGGAGGTCAAGATTTTTGACTTTCCATAAGGAAAAGAGCATACTCTCCTACTTCATAGTTTCTCCCAAAAACATCAAGCACATGTTCATTTACCCAATATTCCTTTCTAATGGCCAAATTAAGTAGGTCTAGACTTTTGATTTCCCCTTAAAGAGGAAAGAGCATACTCTCCTACTACTCAATTAAATCACAAGAAATGAACCTTCCTATTTAAAATAGGTGTCTATGAAAATAAACTTAAAATATATAATGTTTTCTTGAGTCTCCAAGGCAACCTACAAAACCAATGAATTAGTAGTCTCAAATCTTTTCAAGATCTTCAAACAACGTCCTCCAAAACCAATTGATTAGTAGTCTCAAAATGTCTTAATCTTGGTCAACCACTCTACAAAAAAACTATTAGAAGATTGAAAATTTTAGAAACTTGCAAGAAAATTCAACCATGCATTGAACAATGTGCAAATAGACTGCAAACTCATCACAATTTTTTTTATTTTTTTTGCATTTGACCTAGTCAACAAGATCTGATTTTTTCACTATGATTTCTGCCCAAAAAATCGAAATTAAAAATAGAGACCCCTACTAAAAAATAGAGAGCCTTCCAAAAATGTAAATTTTTTTGGAAAAATTCCTTAATTTGTGCCCTAGGGACCTGATTTATCAAAACAGACTAGTTTTCAATGATTGAATTTTTGAGCCCTATTTGTGCATCAAAATAAAAAACACAAACAATTTTTCTTGTGTATAATTCTTAGACCTTTCTGAAAATGTAAAAATTTTCAAAAAATATGAAGATTTGCAACCATAAATTAATTTTCATTAAAAATCATAAAAATATTATAACTCGCAGAAAAAAGATCAGAAAAATTTGAGCTTCGAACTTAGACATACTATGATGATCCTCCACCTTCAATAAATAATTTAGACCAAAACTCCCAAAAATTTGAAAGATATGATCAAATATTTCAAAAAACCCTAGGGTTTGTCTTCAACTCAACCTACACAAGCACTAGCATGGAAAAATCTTCAAAAGTGTAGATCCAATAGGGATGTGAGTCCCACTGGGCATGCCAAAATGTATGCAATGAAAATGTAGACCTATTTGCTGCAAATAAAAAACACCAAAATAACAAAAAATCACAGTAGATGTTAGTAATTTCTAATGCAACAAAATACGTAACTTTCACTACAACTTTCGATGAGCTAAAACAAGGGCACCCAAAGCCTTATTTGATTTTCTCTTTGAGATTATTGTGGTTATGCTCTCCCAACACAAATGAAATAAAAAACTAATGTGAAACTAGGATATGTAAGCTAGATGATGGTGAAGGATTTGAGAGAAAGTATGAGGAACTTGTCCCAAGCTTGACAAATGATAAAGATTAAAATGATGAAAGAATGATTATAGATTATGATAATGCAAATAAGATTAAGATCTAACATGAATGAAACAAGATTAAGAAACTATGAACAAAATTATACTGAAATGAAGAAAATAACTAGAAAGATTAAGAATTCTAGAAGATGCAAGAGCTAAGAGATTAAGAAGAATAAGAACTTAGAAGAATTCCCTAAAATGAGGAGTGAGACCTTTTAAAGAAAATGAAAAGAATTGGATGGTGGAGATTAAGAGGCAAAATAATGAGTGGTTAATATTAAAGGTTAGGTAGGGTTTGGAAAAGATGAAGCGGCAAAAAAAATGAGTGGCTAGGATTAAGAGGCAAAAGATGTTAGGTAGGATTTAAAAAAGGTGATGTCGCAAAAGTCAAACTTCATTTGAGAGGGAAAAATGGATTTGCAAATGATTAGAGGTAATCAACCTTTTAATCATTATTAGAGGAATGTTAGAAAAAGGTAAGCATAGGAAAAAACGTAAAATGAATTAAATTAAAAAAAATTTAATTTAATCATGGTTTAGAAGAACATTAGGCTAGTGGAGGAATAAAATAAATAAAATTTATTTTATAAAGAGAAATGGAGGGATAATATATTAAATTGAATTCAATATATTATAGTATTTAAATAAAATTTAAATACAAAGGGAAAATGAATTTATTTAATTAAAATAAATTTAATTAAATAAATAGAGGAATATAATGATTATAGTCAATTAATAAAATTAACCATAATGTTAAGGGAAAATATTAATAAAAATTAATATTAGAGAATGGATAATTTTAGGTGTCTACACGTGCATATCACTTAAATCATTACAATACCATTGTATCATTCATAGCATTTAATAGCATTAATCATTAAATATCTACAATCATTAATCGTTATATCACATAGGACCATCGGATTTTACATCACATATTGCATCTCATTTGCATATCAGAAATAAGTCCATTTACATCAATTACATACATCCCTTATCATTACATTTACATTTATATATCCATTTAAACATGTTACATCACATTAACCATTGCATTATCCATCTAACATCTATATATTATTTGCATCCATGAAGCATTAAATATCATAAATCACATCATTCAATTCAAAGTGCATCCATTCATCTATTCTATGTCATACATAAGACAATCATACAAGCATAAATAGAACATATGCATCCATATCATATCAAAAATGGATTCTAAAAAGCATAAAACAAAGCATATAAGAGATAGAACCATGTAGATTTGCATATCATAGTAAAACACCTAAAAAATAAAGACCAACACATGATGACATCACATAATAGTAAATCTATCAAAGGGGAATCAAAGTCCATGGTATCATCATCATGAATCCAATGGGAAATCAGAGTCTAAGATATCATCATGAAATAGTAGATAATCAAAGTATCAATAGTATCAAAGTACCAACACAAAAGTACATCAATGGATCAAAAATATATAATAGAGTCCAATGTCTCGATATAACAATGAATGAGATCATATACATCAATGAAAGAATCTATATCATCTCAAATCATAAATCAAATGGTTGAACTACCAACACCATCATCACCATTAGGACCGAGAGCACTATCAAGAGGATGACTCGGGCTGAGCTGTAACCCATGCTGACTCATAGCTTCCATAAAGGCCTGCATCATAGTACTAAGCTACCTAATCTCTTGTTTGATGTAACATGAACCTTGCTAGTTGTCCTAGGCTCTCCTAGAACTAAAGGGGCTATCCTCCTAGCCTCAAGGGTGCTTAGCTAGTCCCTTCTAAGAAGTCTCAAACTTCTCTCTATCTAAATTTAGTTCATGACATCAATATTTTGTTGAAAAGACCCACTGTTACAACACTACTCTACCTTATTCCTTCATTGTTCATACCTATGTGAGATAGAAATGGAACCTATATCTATCCTCAAATGAAGAGGAGAAAGTTCTTCAACTGATATGCCTTTAAAACCCCTTCACAACCATATACTATCAAACTCATTACTATCGCTAACCAATTTGGCTTGCTGACTTGCCTAAAAAGGGTACAAGAATTAGTAGGCCCAATAGGTCCCTTTTGGCTTATAACTCCACATTTGTCTTAAAAAATTTCCTAACCAAATAGATATTTGAGTACCCTTTTGGGAATACTTGAGCATTTTGTCAGTCTCCTTTCTCAAGACTGTCCATATAGTACTCTCTAAAATCTAGGCTAGAAACAAGGGTTTTGAGCTCACTGTATGAACCAGTGAGGGTTTGTCTCTAGATCTTCTATCTATCTTCCTCCAATGATCCCCAGTGTTGGGAATGCTTGATAAGGTCTTTTTTCTCCTCTCCACATTCTTGGGTTGACATTTTTGAGTGCCCTCAAACAACCATTAGCACTGCTGCAACTTCCTAACCCCTAACCAAACTAGTCTGCTTGCCTAGGGCATTAGATTTCTGATGCATGCCAAACTCTCCAGGGCCCCTTCTCCACAAATAATATGGTACAAGTAGTGTATCCATGAATCCCAATGGACCCATACAAATTGTATGGTAGGAAGGTTCTCTACCACCCCATTTTTTAAACTCTATCAGGGCTAACCCAAGACAGGTCAAAACAAGAGAAATTAATGAAACACTAAACGAAAATTGAAATAAAAAACTAAAACTAATCTATGAACTCAAATACAATGACTACCATCACATGCAAGTGATACAACAAAGGTGTTAGTCCATTCTAGGCTCTAGTATTGATACAATAATATCACTGTCAAAACAAATTACATGAAATATGCAACAGTCAATTCTTTCTCCTTCATACACACACTTACCAATGCCCTCTAATTATGGTTTGCAAGCTTAAGTAGTCTTTCACCTCAATGTTAGGGCCCATAGCTTGGGTAAGCCTTCTTGGAGTCGGTTACAAGCATTATTAGCAAGATTGTCATGACAACTTTGAAAGTTGTCATGACAACTTTCAAAATTGTCAAGCAACATTTTGGAGGATTGTAAAAAGATGTAACTAGACTCTTGTGCACACAACCTTGGTCTAGAAAGGGTCTTACAAGACCATTAGGAACCTCTACACCTTAAAGAGGCCAAAATAACAAATTTGAAAAATCTGTCCTAAGCCTAACACTTAGCACAGTGGGCACAAAATAGACACAATCCAACTCAAAAATAACACTAAGGACATAGGGAAGGAAAGACTAGGAACAAACCCAAACTACCACACTAAGAGAAACCAAAAAGAGACTTCTCCCAGACCTAGTGGCTTGGCTAAGGCCACTACAAGCCAAAATTAGGCACACACTAGGTACCACACTAGCCCTACCTAGGTGTCCTTACCATACTCCCCTAAAGACAAAATCTTAAGTCCCTCCTGGGACTAGTAGATCCTCTAGAATGCCCTACTTCTTGAAGTCTATTTCCTCCACCCAAGTAGCCTTAGATTTAGGCCTATCCTTCCACTGAATCAAGTGTTCCATATATACCTTGTGTCAGGTAGTCTTCTTGATTCTTGAGTCCAAGATCTTGGCTACTTCAAGTTTAGGTTTGGGAGGTAGGGCCTAATGATCTACATCAGCATACATGTTGGAAGCATTGGAATCCACTTCAACAAGAGGACCTTTATACTTGATCAGGTAAAAAATGTTGAAAATCAGAGAGATATTCAGTTCACTAGGTAGATCTATCTTGTAGGCATTGGCCCCATATTTGGCCAAGATCTTGCAGGGACCAATCCTCTTCATTTGTAGCTTGGTAGCCATGCCCTTCTATAACCTTTATTTGTTTAGATGAACCATAACACTATCACCTATGTCAAACTGAATGTTCCTTCTCTTCTCATCAACCTTTTCTTTCAACTTTTGAGTTGAATCTAGGATGCTCTTCCTTACTTGTTCCTAAATTTCTTTCATTATTTGAGTGAAATCTTCAGCATGACCACTTCTATATTCCATGGCTCCAATGTCTCTAAGTTCACATACACCTCTTGGGTGCATCCCATAGACAACCTCAAAGGGACTTTTACCTGTAGTCATGTTCTTCCTATCATTGTATGCATACTTTGCTTGAGGAAGAACCACATCCCATGTCTGCCCATATTCTTTAGTTAGACACCGCAATAAGTTTCCCAACACTCTATTAACCACCTTAGTTTGGCCATCACTTTGAGGGTGGTAAGCTAATCCAAATGAGAGATTTGTACCCAATCTACTCCATAATGTTTTCTATAAGTGACTCATGAACTTAACATCCCTATCTGAAACAATTCTGAGGGGAAGTCCATGGATCCTGAAAATTTCTTTAAAGAAAAAATGAGCAATGTTACTAGCATCATGTGTAGTCCTACAGGGTATGAAGTGTCTCATCTTACTAAATATATAATCCACCACAACATATATGCTTTCATAACCATGATTAGTCTTTGGCAAGCCCACAATGAAGTCCATGCTCACACACTCCCATGGTCTATTTGGTACCAGTAGAGGTTGATACAAACCTGCATTACTGGATCCTCCTTTTTCTTTCATGCATACTACACAATGCTCTACATATTTGGTAACATCTCTAACTAACTTAGACCAATGATAGAATCTTTGTACAATATCTATGGTTTTATTGACTCCGAAATGACCACTCAAACTACCATTATGTTTCTCCTATATGAGGTTTTCCCTCATGGATCCCTTGGGAACACAAAACTAATTTCCTCCAAACAAAAAACCACTTTGCAAGGTAAACTTAGAAAATCTACTATGGAAATGATTCTAAAAATTAGAGCATACCTTGTAGGCTTCACCAAAATCTTCATCATCTTTATAGAGGTCTTTGAAACTCTCTATCCCAATGCTACTTAGCTGTACTTCCTGAATGGTAAGAAATCTACTACTAAGTGCATCTACAACCTTGTTTAGCTATCCTTTTTTATGCTTGATTGTGAAAGTGAATTCCTAAAGATACTCCATCCATTTTATGTGCCTATTGCTCAGCTTCTCTTGTGTATTGATGTAGCTAAGGGCCTGATTGTTTGTAAATACAACAAACTCCTTTGGTAGCAAGTAGTGCCTCCATTTCCTCAATGATTGTACTAAGGAATATAGCTCCAAGTCATAAGAAGAGTATTTCTTCTTAGCTTCATTTAGCTTCTCACTAAAGAAGGCCACTAGTCTACCTTCTTGGCTTATCACACCTCCTACTACCAATCCACTAGCATCACACTCTATGGTGAAAAGTTTATCAAAACTAGGAAGCCTTAGGATAGGCTATGTTGCTACTTGTTCTTTCAATTTCTTGAATTCTTGATCTACTATAGGAGTCCATTTGAACTTGTTCTTGAGACCTCCTTTAATGGTATCCACCATTGGTGCATAAATACCACTAAACTGCCTTATAAACTTCCTATAAAATTGAGCCAAACCATGAAAGCTCCTCACCTCTGTTGCTGATGTTAGTGTAGGCCAACTCAAAATAGCTTCCACCTTACTTGGATCCATTTTCAGTGATCCATGGGATACTACAAATCCCAAATAAACAAGATCCTATTTGAAGAACTCACACTTTTCAAGATTGATGGAAAGCTTCTCCTCTTGTAATCTTTTTAGGACCTTTTCCACATGCTCCAAATGTTCTGCTGCTATCTTACTAAATATGAGTATATCATCTAGATACACTACCACAAACACACCTATAAAATCCTTAAGCACTTCATTCATGAGCCTCATGAATGTGCTAGGTGCATTTGAGAGGCCAAATGGCATAACTCTCCACTCATACAACCCATCAGTGGTCTTAAAGGCTATCTTCCATTCATCACCATCCTTGATTCCAACTTGGTGAAATACATTTCCCCTCCAAGACAATCCATCAAATCTTGAATTCTGAGTATAGGGAACCTATGCCAGATTGTAATCCTATTTATGGCTCTTGAATCTATACAAAGCCTCCACTTACCACCTTTTTTTTATGCCAACACAACCAGGACTGCACATGGGCTTATGCTCTTTCTAATCAGCCCTTGATCCAATAATTCTTGTACTTGTCTAGCTACTTCCAAGTTCTATTATGGAGTGAGCTTGTATGCTGCCTTATTGGGAAATGATGCACCCAGTACAAAGTCTATTTGATGACTTATTACTCTTCTAGGAGGTAAGGTTGCCGGTGTACCATCACTCACAATCTCCTTGTACTTTTCCAACAACTCTTGTATGGCTGGTGGTAATGGTTCTATTTTGACCTTCTCTTCCTCCTTGGGTTTGAATGAGATAGCATACTCTTCACTCTCCTTGTCCTTAAGAGCTTTGATGAACTCCCTTTTTCCACTCATCAATATGCTTGCATTTTTAGACTGAGATTCATCCTCTTCCAATAAGGACTGAATTTTAAAAGTCTTGTTATCCTTCTTGAAGGAGATGGAGTTCTCCTTGCCATCATACACTACACTCTTGTCAAATTTCCAAGGTCTTCCCAACAACAAATGACATGCATCCATGGGTAGCACATCACACATCAACTTGTCTTTATATCAGGAAATAGAGAGCTCCACCCAAGCTTGTTCATTCACCAATACACTATGCCCTTTGTTTAGCCATGCCACCTTGTATGGATTGACATGAGGAACCTTTTCTAATTTTAGTTTGTCCATAGCCTCCTCTACTATGATGTTATTAGTGGACCCTGAATCCACTATCACTTTGCACACTTTACCAAGAATCTTACATCTCATCCTAAATAGGGCTCTCCTATGCTTAGGCTCATCTTTGACTAGTTGTCTTATCAAGACACTTTTTAACATCAAATTCTCTCCCATTTCTGATTAAATATGGTCTACTTCAAGTGCTTTGACACTTGATGTCTCCTCATGTACATAGGCAACTCCTTTTCCACTATTTGATAAAGAGGGCTTATCAGGGCACCTATAGGCTGGGTGACCCAGTTGGCCACAGTTGTAACATTTCATGCTTGAAAAATAAGAGCTTCTCCTTCCTATACCTCTCCCTCTATTTGCACCTCCTTGTGTACTCTTGCCTCTAGAATGACCCCCTCTTGGATTGGTTTCATTGCCATGTTCTATCAGCTTGTAATCCCCATGGTTCTTTTGCTCATTACCCCTACCTTGATATCCACCTCTACGATTCACTTGATCTCTACCTCTACCTCTACACCTATTATTGGAGTCTCCCTTCTTTTTGTTTCTCTCTTTAACCTTGGTGGCTAATTGATGGCATTTCTAAACTGTGGTAGGCATCCATAAGCTTATCTCCTCCTGAATGTTCCATTTTAGACCACTTAGATATCTAGCCACCTTGATGGATTCTTCTTCTTGGATTTTGGACATAAGACATAATTTTTGGAACTCCTCTATATAAGAGGCCACATCTAGTTCCTTCTGCTTCAATCCCTATCTCTTCTTGTGAAGTTGGACTTCATAGTCCTCTGGTAAGTAGTTGTCTTTTATCTTATTCATCATGGCTTTCCAATTTGCTATGGGTAACTTACCCATGTTGACTCTCTCATCTTGCAAGTACTTCCACCATGTCAAGGCTTCTCCCCTCAATTTGGATTTTGCAACCTTAACCTTTTGGGCTTCTGTCATACCTTTGCATTCAAAGTGATTTTCCATGCCCTCTATCCACTCCATGACAGTCTCAATGTCCATCTTTCTACTAAAAAGTGACAGTCCTTCAAAAGATTTTGTATTCATAGCTTAAATGGCCTTCAAGAATGGTTCCTCTTTTGTTAAAGGATCTGGTTCAGGTATGATGTCATCTACATCAACTAGTTTCTTTCCTCTATCACTATTTTTAGCACTATCACCCATCTCTTGTGCTCTCTAATCAACTACTTCTTGTAGCTTGATCCTCATCTCTTCCATTGCATCTTTAAGGGGTCTATTTCTCTTCTTTTTCTCTTCTACTTCCTTAGCCAACTCTACATTAGTGAGCATTTTGTTCTCCCCTACTGATTCACCAGTATAAAGAGACATGCATTGTCCTCAAACCTTTTACCAAGCTTTGATACCAATCTGATGGAACATGAACCTTGCTTGTTGTCCTAGGCTCTCCTAGAACTAAAGGGGCTATCCTCCTAGCCTCAAGTGTTCTTAGCTAGTCCCTTCTAAGAAGTCTCAAACTTCTCTCTATCTAAATTTAGTTCATGACATCAATATTTTGTTGAAAAGACCTACCTTATACCTACATTGTTCATCCCTATGTGAGATAGAAATGGAACCTATATCTATCCTCGAATGGAGAGGAGAAATTTCTTCAATTGATATGCCTAAAAAACCCCTTCACAACCATATACTATCAAACTCATTCCTATCGCTAACCAATTTGGCTTACTGATTGGCCTAAAAAGGCTACTAGAATTAGTAGGCCTAATTGGTCACTTTTGTCTTATAAATCCATATTTGTCTGAACAAAGTTCCTAACCAAATAGATATCCTAGTACC
Organism: Chamaecyparis obtusa; assembly: GCA_027943335.1. Lineage (NCBI taxonomy): Eukaryota > Viridiplantae > Streptophyta > Pinopsida > Cupressales > Cupressaceae > Chamaecyparis > Chamaecyparis obtusa. Next base: position 656,921 of record BSBK01010680.1, read on the forward strand.
CTTTTGGGAATACTTGACGATTTTGTCAGTCTTCTTTCTCAAGACTGTTCGTACAGTACTGGCTAAAATCTAGGCTAGAAATAAGGGTTTTGAGCTCACTATATGAACTAGTGAGAGTTTGTCTCTAGACCTTTTTTCTGTCTTCCTCCAATGCTGCCTAGTGTTGGGAATGCTTGATAAGGTATTTTTTCTCCTCTCCACATGCTTGGGTTGAGGTTTTTGAGTGCCCTCAAAAAACCATTAGTGCTACTACAACTTCCTGACCCCTAACCAAACCAGTCTGCTTGCCTAGGGCATCAGATTTCTGATGCATGCCAAACTCTCCAGGGCCCCTTCTCTAAAAATCATATGGTACAAAGAGTGTAGACACAAATCCTAATGGACTCATATAGATTGTATAGTGGGAAGGTTCTCTACCACCCCATTTTTAACACTCTATCAGGGCTAACCCAAGATAGGTCAAAACAAGAGAAATTAATGAAACACTAAAGTAAACTTGAAATAAAAAACTAAAACTAATCTATGAACTCAAATAAAATGACTACCATCACATGCAAGTGATATAATAAAGGTTTCAATCCATTCTAGGCTCTGGTATCGATTCAATAATATCACTATCAAAACAAATTACATGAAATCTGCAATAATCAATTCTTTCTCCTTCATACACACTTCCCAATGCCCTCAAATTAGGTTTTGCAAGCTTAAGTAGTCTTTCACCTCATTTTTAGGGCCCATAGCTCTGGCAAGCCTTCTTGGATTCAGTTACAAGCATTATTAGCAATGACAACTTTGAAAATTGTCATGACAACTTTCAAAATTGTCAAGCAACATTCTGGAGGATTGTAAAAAGATGTAACTAGACTCTTGTGCACACAACCTTGGTCTAGCAAGGGTCTTACAAGAACATTAGGAACCTCTACACCTTAAAGAGGCCAAAATAACAAATTTGACAAATCTATCCTAAGCCTAGCACTTAGCACAGTGGGCACAAAATAGACACAACCCAACTCAAAAATAACACTAAGGACCTAGGGAAGGAAAGACTAGGAACAAACCCAAACTACCACACTAAGAGAAACCAAAAGGAGACTTCTCCCAAACCTAGTGGCTTGGCTAAGGCCACTACAAGCCAAAATTAGGCACACACTAGGTACCACACTAGCCCTACCTAGGTGTGCTCACCATTGTCTACTCTCATAGACATCCAAATGTAAAGCTTGAACCACTGGTGTAACTACCGAAGCATCTGAACTAGGAGCCTATGTCACAAGAGTCTATGAAGGCATAGATGAAGATGGCATGGAAGAAGAAGAAGGAATGGAAGAAGATGGAACAAATAGAGATGGAATGAAAGAAGAAGATGTATGAGAAAAAGGCAATGGCATGAAAGTAGAAGAAGAAGAAGAAGAAGAAAAAAAAATAGGTGCCCATGCTGGAGGATCCTATGGAATGTTGGAAATTTGGCTGAGTTTATTACATAGATGTTGTCATTATGGAAACATATGATCCACATGAAGATCACCCAAGTCAGAGAATAAGTATGACAGAGCTCATTGCAAATTTCTCTAAGTGTGAGACAATGTTTTACCAGTGAACCTAGTTATTGTTTTTGTTTCTGACATCGACTGGAGTAATTTCAATGCTTGTGCAATTGAACATAGAATCTATGATGTCTATTGATCATCCATCTCAGAGTGCAAGTTAGTATGGCATGTACAGAAGAATTTATGATAGTTTTACTAAAAATAATGTAAAGCCGACATGACAGAATAAGAAGATAGAACTAGTAAAGAGTTAAGGGATTATTTTGTTTATCAAAATAATGAATTAACAATATAAAGGGATGACATCCTAGATGTTAACTCCTTGATAAAGCTATTGGTATAAATGTAATTGTAATTTTAATTGAAATTAGCAAGACTAGTAATTGTAACAAGCAGCAAGTAATTGTAGAAGTATGGTGAGAAGTATATGAAGCATATGTAATAGTGATAGTGAAAGAGTAACAAAGTGATATTGATGCAAGCAGTATAAGTTTATGTACCTTAACTTATTTTTTAATCAATGTATATTGTACATTACTTGTTTCAGTAGTGGGCTCATTTGGTAATCAAATTTTGTACTACAACTCCTAACAGGGTTGAGGCTTCTAACAAGGCCTATAGTCCCTTAATTAGGACTGATACACTATATGCTTGTAATAGACTCCTAACAGGGTCAACATCCTTAACATGATACTTTTTATTAGTGGATCTTTGTAGGTACCATACCCACTACGGTTTTCCCTTGGCCAGGGTTTCCTAGAGAACAAATAATGTGTTATGAGTTCTTTATTATTATGCATGTTGTTTAGCTTCTTATGCTATGCATGTATAAAGATAATCTATTATATCCATAATTGGGCAAAAGATAAAGTTTTTAGAATATTCCGTATTTCTAACAATTGGTATCAAAGCTTAGTTACTAGAAAAAGAATCATTCAAGGAAAGCCTAACAGCTTGAGTAAGATCTCTATGGATATGGATCAACTACAGAAGAATCTTGAAGAAGCTCTTGAATAGATTGACTTTCTTACTATTGAAAAAGATACTTTGAAAAGAAAGTATGATGATGCAAAGAACCTCATTGAGAAACTAAAAAACAAATTGGAAGATATGAGATCTGAAAAAGAATCTGAAGTTTTTATTGAAGATTGTGATCACAATATGGAAAAATAAAATGAGACCCTTAAGCATGAATTGAAGATAGAAAATTTGAAGCTTAGTTTGAAAGATGGAAATGGAAAGAATGAAGCAAATCTAAAATCTGAGAATGAAAGTCTAAAGACTGAAAATGAAGGACTAAAATCTAAACTTTCTAAAGTAACATCTGAACTTGAGAAAGTCAATTTGTAGTATGATGAACTTGAGAAATACAATAAGATTGTGAAAGGTGAACTGACTCAATCCAAACAAAAACTGGAAAGGCTATATTCAACTAGTGAGAAGATTGATGAACAAATATACTATCAGAAACCATTCTATGATAAGACTGGTCTTAGATTCAACACTTTCAAAGAAAATGATGAAGGCAAGGAACCAGATTTGAAGATATCTGAAAGCATGGATGAGAAGAAGCCTGATGAAATCAACAAATCTAAAGATACACATAAAGAAGAAGAATCATCAAAACAAGAGGAATCACCCAATTCTATGCAAAGAGAATTCATAGGTAGATGTTTTTCTTGTAATACTATTGGTCATATGAAGAGAGATTGCACAGGTAAATAATTTAAACCTCTTAATGGTTATTGTTACAATTGTCATGGTTTTGGACATAGAGCTATTGATTGTAGGAAACTTAAATTTATTGAGAATAATGATGGTAGTAGAATGTTTAGGAATACTAACAATGCAGATAAGAAACCTACTGAAGATATGAATAGAAGAAGTGGAGTAGTATGTTATAGATGCAACAAGGTTGGACACATTGCTAGAAACTACAGATCACAAATTAGTCAACCTGGACCAAGATATGGAAATAATGGAATTGTTTGTTAGATATGCAACAAGATTAGACATATAGCAAGGTTTTGCAGAATGAACAATAGAGTTTTTCATCCTAATCCTAACCCCAAGAATCATGCAAAAAGAAATGAAGATGCTAGTAACAATCAGAAGGGATGTGGTAGTAATTCAGATGAAGTGAACTTTATCAAAAGCATAGATCAAGGAGACATATTCAACATTGAAGGTAATCGAAAAGGTGAAGTATTGAAAGGTAAGAATGAATCTTTACCTGACCTATCTCAAAGTACTTAATTCATGTAAATTGTAGTAGAATAGGAACTTTGATTTAGTATAGAAGTAGATATATGATGAATTGATTCTTGTACAATTAATGCAATGTATTTTATGATATTCTAATGCTATGGTTAAGAGTGCAAAGAAAAATATTATGTTTTGCGAGATCGCAAGAAGTTTTAAGTTTTGCAAGTTAGTAGAGTTAGCTTTTCTGGAAAGAAGCGGCAAAAGAATTGAATGTGATGTCATATCTAAGTGAGATTGAATTAATAAAAGGTTATGATTAGTATTATTTGATCATAAAAGTGAATTCAAGTGTTAAGGAGATCAAAGAGTAGTGATAGAAAGAATTTTGCAAGGATTTGGAAAAGAGTTGTGTGTCGAATCTACGCAAGCCCTAAAATCATGAAATTGAGGTATTTTACTAGACAAATCTTTGAATCAGTAAAGGAATTTGAAGAATTCATGGATGTTTCACTAGTACACAATGTCAGAGAAAAGAATAGACCTAAATTGAAAAGGGAACCAGTAGAACCATTGGAAGAAGACCCTAGGTTTGCATTATCATCTATACCAAATGGAGTTTTACATTTAGAGAATGTCAAGAGTTATCTTGGATGCAAATTAGAGACAGGTAAATGATAATGATTTTATAGATGAATAGTAGAAGATGTACAATTAGGATATGTCACTAAAACAAGGTTTTGAATACTTGGAACATAATGAAATTGTCAAATATGGATTACAGTATGAATTTGATAATGAAGAATGCACTAAGATCATTTTGAGTAGAATTCATAATGGAAAGTTTTGGCTAGAGGATAGAGTGATAAATATTATAGCTGATTTGATTCATGAAGTCACTGGATTATCTAAGACTAGAGCTATTCCTTTTAATGAGAAAAACATGACAAAAATAGTCATTGAAAACACTAATTCATCCTATAATGGTAGAGAATTGTGATTAGCAAGATCAAACAAGTTGATGTGAGATACATATGCAAGATCCTAACTACTAATTTTTATGCTAATTCAAGAGAAGATGACATGGCAGCTGGAATGGTACATGCAGCTTATCTTATGTGTGTTGATAGGGTACCAGTTGATATGTGTAAAATTCTTAGAATTCAATTATTTGAGAACTTGGAGAAGATCAAGAAAACTAAGTATACATAGTTTAGGTTCTCATCCCTAATCACATACATGTTCTTTCATCTTTTTAGGATATTTCCTTACACCATAGGAAATGATTGGAATGATGGATAGACTACAATGGAAAGGATTAATGTAGTATACATAAAGCATGTTATTGATAGTGTTAATGAAAGTGCAATACTTTTTATTAAGACATTTCAAAATATTGTGTCTAGCAGATCAAGGATCCCTAAGTCTCTTGTTGAGAAATACAAAGATGATATATGTTTTATGGTCAATACTGACCTTACTTATATTGAAGCAGTAGAGTCTAGAACAGAGTTCATAGACCCTCTTAGCTATGAAATATCTGTAGTAGAAACTAAAGAGTATGTTAGTAGACTACTAAATTGTAAGTTGGACACTCAATGTAATAGGTTTGGAACCTTTGAGGAGAACTTCAACTCCGCAAAGATTCTAATTGAAGAGAAACAATCTGAGAAGAGAGTTGAGAGCACTATTAAGAAAATCTTAAAGGATACAAGAATGAAAGAGAGATAGTTTTTGGTAGCAAAGAAGACAGCAGCAACAATTAGAGAGAGTAGACAAAAGGAAGTTTTTTCTATCCCTCCTTTATCATCAATTGCAGTGCCATAGGAAGAACCACAAGTAAAGGTGAAAGTGGAAGTACCTGAGAAGGACATAGAAACAAAGATGTCTACTAGATCCACTTCCTCCACACCTAGAAAAAGAGTTAAGGAGAGTGCCACTAGACCAAGAAAGAGGCATAAAACTCTAGTGCAACCTATTCCAAGAAAGATTGAAGAGGTTAAAGATGATGTCACTACAAAGAAGAAAGCTTGGAAACCAAAAGTTGAAAAGCTTAATGAGTAGATTATTTAGAATGGTGACTTTGCATGAATGAACACATATTATGATCTTTATGATTATACTGATAGACTTAATCTAGAGAATGTAGTTGTGAAGCATATGATCTTGACTGGTAAGAAGTTTGATACTATTCAAGGACAGATACTTGATGATCTTTATAACAAACTTTTGAATAGAAAGAAGAGAGCATCAAATGAAGAGATAGCTATCAGAGAAAAGCTTGTGAGGAAGATTTGTGAGATAAAAGATGAAGCTCATTTCAACTAGATTATGAAGGCCCTAAGCACCCATCTGAGAACCAAAAGGAGAACAATTCAGATTATGGGAGGCAAGTATGAAGAAGTAAATTTTGAGACTGAACAGGCAATTATCAAAGTTATGGTAGAGTATGTTGGAGAATCATCAGTTGCAGCAAAGCAAGCAAGTGAGAAAGTACAAGAGGACATTCCCTCTTCTCCAGCTATTAACATTGAAGATGAAACAATGAATGTAGAAGGTACACAAATCACCTTGGATACTAATGAAAATGTATTCAAGAATTTGGAGAACATTGTTGACAATTTGGCCTTTGAGGATCAAGAAGCTACAAAAGAAGAAGAAATGATAGAGACCACAGTTGTGGAACCACTAGTTGTAGAAGAACAAGTTACCCTTCCCACCAAAGAAGATATCAACCTTACTCCTGAGACTAGAAAGAAGACTCAAATTGGCTCTATGATTGAGCATTTGGGAAAAGAAGTAGATGATGATGATCATTTGGAACTGATTACATCCTTAAAAAAAAAAATTGGTAAGAACAAGAAGGTGAAGAGTCTTGAAGGATGTCTAAAGAAACTAACTGAGAAGTTATAGAGTACTGTACCCACACAAATTTCAAATGCAGACCCTATGGAGAAGGAAAAGAAGGTAATGAGTACCTTTGATAATTAATTCACACATCTAGCTGATATTGCAAAAGTGAAAGCACAAGTAGACTATGAGGCTAGAATGCTTTTGAACATCAATCAGTACATCAACAATGATATCAATACTCTTGATATCTATATCAAGGATTTGAGGAAACACTTGGAAATAGGAAAATCTTTGTACATATAGTGTACAAAATCAGAGACTTTGATAGCTGAGGAAGATCAGAAGATAAAATTTAAGGAAGCAGAGATTCTAAATGAAACAAACCTTCTATCTAACCCCAATGTGAAGGTTTGTAATGTTCAAAAGAAAGTTAGAAAACTGTATGATGAAATTAGAATTGTACAAGATGAGGAAGACAGCAAACTAAGAAGGTATACTCTTTTGAGAGAGCATGTTTCTATGAAGCTGAACATAATTGAAGAATAGTTGGAAGATTGTTTTTCAGCAAAGACATCTTTTCAAAAATTTAACTTTGAAAACCTCCAAGCATGTGAAATTACTTCTTATGGACTGAGCGCACTACTCAATGTGGCAGATTCCATTAAGAAATCATGGGAGAAGGAGATAGAAGCCATGAAGACAGATTTTGCAGATTGTGTTGCAAGCCTACTAACTTTGCAATAAATAAATTAAGGTATAATCTTTTTGTGATACAATTTTGTGACCCTCCCTACCTTATTTTGTCATTGTTGTCAAAGGGGGAGAGATATATAGAAGAAAATTGATAATATATGATAAGGGTTGTTACTCTTAGGGGGAGTAATATATTAGAGGAAATAATTTTTGAGGAGTTATAAGGATAGTATGTATTTTATACTATGGCCATAGTTTTGAACATTTTTTAGATTTTGAGTTGTACACTTAGCCAATTTTCTCATATGTTGCCACCAATGACAAAGGGGGAGATTGTTGGAAATTTGGCTGAGTTGATTACATAGATGTTGTCATTATGGAAACATATGATCCTCATGAAGATTGTACAAGTCAGAGAGCAAGTATGACATAGCACATTGCAAATTTGTCTAAGTGTGAGATAGTGTTTTACCAGTGAGCTTGGATATAGTTTTTGTTTGTGACATCGACTAGAGTAAGTTCAATGCTTTTGTGGTTGAACATAGACTCTATGATGTCTATTGATCACCCATCTCAGAGTGCAAGTTAGTATGGCATGTACAGAATAAGTTATGATAGTTTTACCAAAGACAGTGTAAAGCCGACAGGATAGAATAAGAAGAAAGAACTAGTAAAGAGTTAAAGGATTATTATTTTTATCAAAATAATGACTTAACAATATAAAGGGATGACATCCTAGATGTTAAATCTTTGATAAAGCTATTGGTATAAATGTAATTGTAATTGTAATTGAAATTAGCAAGAGTAGTAATTGTAACAAGCAGAAGTAATTGTAGAAGTATGATGCGAAGTATATGAAGCATATGTAATAGCGATAGTGAAAGAGTAGGGAAGTGATATTGATGCAAGAATTATAAGGTTATGTACCTTAACCTATTTTTTAGTTAGTGTATATTGTACATTACTTTTTTTGGCAGTGGGCTCATCTGGTAATCACATTTTGTACTACAACTCCTAACAGGGTTGAGGCTTCTAACAAGGCCTATAGTCCCTTAATCAGGACTGATACACTATATGCTTGTAATAGACTCCTAACAAGGTCAACATCCTTAACAAGATACTTTTGATTAGTGGATCTTTGTGGGTACCATCCCCACCGGGGATTTCCCTTGGCCAGGGTTTCCTCAAGAATAAATAATGTGTTATGAGTTCTTTAGGGTAAAAGCACAATAAGCTGTCACCCTTTTACAAAGGAAGAGGCTAACAAAATCAATGTTGGTCAACGTCTATAGTATAAAAATGACATTTATGTTTGGAATTTTAAGATGATGTAAACTAATTAAATGTGATAAAATGGATGAAGTTTATGATTAATATTTTTAATATTTTTTTTGAATAATAATTTATATGTTTTTTAAATTTTTAAAGATGATTTTTCAGCTGCTGAAAAATGCTGAAAATTAGGGGTCTAGTTCCCACCAAAAAATTATATGTAAATAAACATATTTTCTCTTAATTTCAAAATATGTCATAGATGACACATATATCTAGTGCATAAAGAAATAAAAATTGGTTTGTGACCTATATTTTCTCTTTTATAACAATTCAAATTCCAAATCACTGAAATCGATAGTTTTCATCTCGCAACATATTTTTCATAACAAATCAATCCCAATCAAAAAAAGAAATACATATTCTTGAAGAGGACTCTCTCCTCTAGTGCACCATGTATTTTTAAAATTTATTTAATATGATTTACTATTCTTTTCTTTCTCTAAATCAACATGTCCTTGACTGTTAAAAAACCTACTTGTAATATTTTTTAATTACAATAAACTCTATCTAATTAAAATACTATAAAATCTATATCAGGATATTCTTGACTCTAATCTCTACAAAAGGGTATTTTTTTATTTTCAAAAAAATGTCATTATAAATATTAGGAGTTATTGAAATGCCACTTTTTTGAAATAATTTTATTTTTATGGTAATTGGACCCAAAGTGGTATAAAACATGCATTTAATAGATATTTCCGATTGGAAAAGTTAAAGAACTTATCTAAATTAGCTATAATGAATCTAGCTAGACCATATGTTTGACCAAAATTAATTTTTAGTTAGAAATACTAAAATTCAGTTGTGCTGATAAGTTAGCCAAAAAGGTGACACCTAATTGTGCTTTTACCCTTTATTGTTATGCATGTTATTTAGCTTCTTATGTTATGCATGTATAAAGATAATCTATCATATCCATAATTGGGAAAATGATAAAGTTTTTAGAATACTGATTCACCCCCCCTCTCAGTATTCCCTATTTCTAACATGGAACACCTGGTGGAATAACCTATGCCAGAGGAGGACCCTATGCCTGATGTAACAATGCATGTGCTGCTTGGGCATCTAACTGCCTCTAACACCTAGGCCTATCTTGACCCTATCTACCAGAAAGATCCCTAGAAACTTGATGTAATTCCCTATCCACACAATCGCTCACCTGACCACCACCCCTAGGAGAAATGGGAGAAACAACAATAACTAGCATAAGAACTTTACCCGCTCTGGCTACTCGATGACCACGTCATCCACACCATGCTTGAATCCTGCCCCCACCCCTACTATCATCACCATCATCATCACCATCACCATCACCACCATCACCATTAGACTCCTTCTCAATACCAGGTACTCTCTCAAATGGATCTGTGAAGCTCAAAAATGGGTTCTGAGTAAACCAATCTGTATAATCCTTAGTCATCCCTACATCAATGATATTCTCCCTCATATCCCAGGGAAAATAACCAAGGTCTTGTATCTCATGTTGAGTTGTCCTAAAATCCATAATAGGACCCCATAGTGATCTCTCAGCCTAAACCTAAGCATACATTGCATTGCCCTGGGGTATACCTTATGTTTGGCCATACTATCATAGTACCCTTTGAAGGAAAAATCTCTCTATAATGTAAGGGGTATGGCCAATCATCCAATGATGAAAAACCATATACGGAAGCTCAAAATCATCCTTTGACCATGGATCACAACCTAGATAAGGCCGCCACTCAACCTAATGCATATCATCGATCACACGATGATAGTAATCTAACTTCCCCATATGATTCTGCACTACCATCCCCTCATACATCCAAGTGAATGGCCAAACTAGATCTCTGTGGCGTGCTGCAATAGGTCATGTCACTAGGAGTTGCTCCCATGTCCAAAGTTAAAGTAATATACCTCATGTAGAGAGTGTAGTAAAGCACCTATACATAATAGTATGCAACTCATGATAGAGTTGTGCTAGAACACACAATCCCCAATTGAACCATTGAGGATGAGCCATCAAGTCCTCCAAAATAGGACCCCATCCAACCAAAAATCCATGACCCCATCTATCTGGCAAGAGGAATCCTCTAATCAATGCACCCATAACCACTGGAAAAATTGGAAAAGAATGAAACTAAGACCACTGAATGTGATCATCACCAATGGTAGGATCCTAAAAGACCTGTCAACATGTTGCACCATCGTATACCTGGTCATAAAATACCAGCTCTCCTCTAGTAGAAAGGCGGAGGAGGTGGTATACATCCTTAGGGGTGATGGTCATCTCCCCCATTGATAAATGAAAAGTGTTATGGTCCTAGTGCCATCTCTCAGCCATAATAGTAATCAGTTCTTGATTCACTTGGAATCAAGGTAGAGGAAGTAGGAAAGATAATCCACATCGCCCAATGTGTCTTCGATCATGTGCACTCAAGTCATCTATCATACTAAGAGGTAAAGGGTACGAACCATGAACATCGAGTGACTTAAGCACTGCCTACAAAAAGAAAGTTCAATTATATCAAATTTGAAATCAATTATCATTTGAATTATCCTAAGTCAATGAAACATTTATAAATATCAAACCACAATCAATTTTCTTGATTCTATTCAAAGAGGATAGAAAATTCATCATCCATCATCTACATCTAGATTGACAATCAAACATTCAGACTATGACTGACTCAAACTAACATCTTATGACTCACTACCAAATCAAGTTTATTACCTAAACTGATCAACTGATTGATGACATTGAACAGTTTGGAAAACTGACTAACGAATTTTCAAATCTTTCCTATCAAGGTAAACACGCTATTTAAATTTTTAAAAGTGCTAAAAATCAAAAGCCCTATTTAAAAAGTTAAAAGCACTACTTAAATCATCAAAAGTGCTAAAAAGTTGCAAAAGTGCTAAAACTTTTCAAAACACGCTATTCAAGATGTTGAACGCGCTAATTCATATCTCAAAAGTGAAATACCAATCAAAAGTGCTAAAGTAAAATTTTAAAGCGAAACATGCCCTAGAATGGGCATGTAAAAGTGCAATTCCACTTCACGAACGCACTGTTCAAATGCGTGGAAGCACTAAAAAGTAGGTAAAAGTGCTATTAAAATATGCATATGTGCTATTTCATTTTTAAAATGCAAAAAATAGGGTTTTTGATAGAAAAACTCATTTTTTTAAAGATATAGAGCATCAAATGAAAAACTAAGAGGTTCAAGCACTCACCGGAGGTCCGTAGGTCAGTGGCCACTGATACTGTCAACCACACTTTAACCTGTGCTCATGAATTGGGATCGCCATCTCAATTAGCTCAAAAGAGGTAAGAGCAAAGAGTCAACTGTAAAAGTGAAAATGGATAGTGAATATGACTTTTTAACCCTTTATATAGCCCATTTTAACCTAAAATGGGCATCTTTGACCAGAAAATGACCCGGGGACCCAATTTTTTTATCAAATCAGCCAAATCAAGGGCATTTGTCATCACACAAATGCATAAATCATTATCAAAAATGAAATTGAAATTCATTATATTTGACCTAGTCAACGCAAAATGACCTAAATCGTTAAACTTTATCAAACATCTATCATATTAATTTCATTTTCGAGGGGGCATACACTCAGACAATTAGAAACATCATCAGCATCATCATCAAATTAGGGGAATGACCATCAAATCAGTGCATAAGCTTTTATCAAAAAAAAATTCACTAATCAATCAAGAGGGGCAATCAAACATCAAATCAAATTAAACCAGGTACCATATCAGTAATCTATCATCAGATCAACCATCCAAACAAAAAAATAAAATGAACATCATCAAAATCTCCATCTCATAGAAAACAACTAAATTGACTATCAAACGCAATCAAGACTTTTTAGTGACAGAATTAGGACCTTTCATCGGTTGGATCATGACATTCTTTGAATCGACACACTTTGCATGTTGACTCAAAGAGGGTATTTCTAATCACCTAAAACTGGACAGGATCATTCAAATGAGTAATCAAGGCAAATCAAGGAAATTGAATCCAAACAAGTATTTAGCCAATCAAAATTAAAATCAAGCTTGAATTCAATTTAATTCAAAATCAAAGCCATAAAGATCAATTAAAACCTATAAAATTGGGATAAATTAAATCAATGTGTAATTAATCTAATTAATTTTATAGTTGAATTAAAATCAAATCAACCCATTTAAGGAGTACAGTTTGCTAAATAAATGAATTAAAATCAATTGATTAAATCCTAATTTCTCTCAACACCACATGGGAGGAAAAGGCCTCAACCAAGAGGATTTAAGAATGGAGCTCATGTGGATCAAGCCCAAAATGAATCTCAATCACACAATTGGAAAGAGCATCTTGTCCACTCATCTTGTCTACTTGTCTGAAGCTTTGAGGACACAATTTTTAAATTGTCTCCAAAGGGTGGAACCAAGGACTTAACCCCAACTCAATCATAATCAAACCCAACCACATGTGCTATCCTTGCCAAAATCTATAAAAGAAAGGCTAAATTCACTTATAATTCAATCCATAAATTTGAGAATAACTTCAAACCTCTTGCAAATTAGAGCTAGAAAGGTATTTTAGAGCTAAATAGTTGTATTTAATTTGGAATTAACAATTTTATTTTCTTAATCATATCAATTCTCATTCTAGGACTGTCATTAACATCCCTAGTTAGAGAGCCATAGATTGCTCAATTGTTCAATTATTTGCTAAATAGATTTTCTATATGTGGTAATTTCATTTCTATTCGATTTATTGACTATACTAACTCTATCAAGGCACAAATTCTTGTACACAATATGTTATTGTTCCCTTTTGTTTTCTTTGATGTTGTCACTTTTTTGGAAGACTGGACATCTCTTTTGAAATCTCTTTGGTCTTGGTTACATCAAGTGGTATCAAAGAGAAGGTTGATCTGGTTGAACAAGGTTACATTTCTTCTAGAGATTCAATGTAACCAAGTTGTAATTTGACTCGCATATAATCTAGAGGTTGTCACAAGGTCATCTAGTTTGTGATTTGTTGCAAAGGTTTTTCAAATATCTCAGAAGATGCCTCCAAGAAGATTGGACCCTAGGGAAATCACAAATTTCTATGATGCAATGGAGATGAAGATAACAAAAAAGGTTACATGAGATGTTAGATCTGAGATGGTGATGATGAAAAATGAGATGGTCGCATATATCATGAGAGATATAGCTAGTTTACCAAGGAACCTGTTGGTGTTTGAAAATGCTTACACCACTTAGGGCTGCCAATATGCCTTGAGACTGATGTTAGGAGTGGTTAGCTCCAAGTGTGAAAGCTTTGCAAGACAACTGGACCAACTATAGGGACAAGACTACCCTCTTCACTTCTGGCTCTGCAAACCCATGATGGGTGCACCTAATCCAGTAACTTATGACATTTTAGGACTTTGGACTAGATTAAACAAAGCAGATGATAGCAAGAGACTACTAAATGTTAACCAGACATTCATTGAATCTCAATTGCTATTGGGTATAAAATGGCCTTGTGAAGGGTATTACTACCAAAAATAATACTTAAAACTTAAAAGGGTCTTTCATTAATGAGGATAGGGAAGGTAGACTAGAGCCAATCAGACATTGGACTCAACTAAATGTACGAATCCTTGATTAGTGCCATTATCCATTGGGCAGACCTCACGTACAAATAATGAAATGTGAACCAACTATTGTCAAAGACTCATAGCCATAAATATAAACATTCTTTCCCATCCACTACTTATAAGATCCTTCTTTAGACAACCAAGACTGAATCTGTGTCCCCTCTAAAGTATATTTCACTTGATCCTAGATCAAGAACTAAAGACAAGAACATATGCAATGGTAACCCTATGCAATGGATTAGAAAATCAAAGATTCACAAGAATGACACCAAGGAGAGACTTGGAAGCATGAAAAACTTATAATAAGTATAATGAGTCATGTACATGATCAAAGTAGGACAGAGATCAAACCACTTCAATAACCTGCAAAAGACTTCTAGAAATTCTATTTAGCTTACATGCAATGTGATATAGCCCTGCTACAAACCCCTGGAACTAACTATAATTAGAACCTCTGGACTGATTAAAATTCAAACCCTTACTCAGTCAAAAAATCAAAAATTTATACCACTAGCCACCTTGGGAATCTCAAAGAGATTGCATGAAGCTTAGGGTGACTAGGGTTAGGGTTACAATCGCCAAACCATAACAAAATTCCAAAAAACATGCTAGAGGGAAAACCAACACCAATTTGTCAGAAATAAGGCATGATCCTCACGATAAGAAAATCTTCAAATTTATACTTAGGATCACAAATTCATCATGAAAATTAGTCTGACTAGATCATCAAAACATCTCGAGCCAACAAACTATCCTCCCCACATGGAAAAACATCCCTCCAAACACTCATGGCACCCTAGACCACACTGCAACAGCAAGCGCCACCAAACCAATCAAATCTGGCCATGAAAGCATTGAATTCTGGTACCTCTTGTTGCTAGAAAACCCTCTGTAGATTTGAAATTAAAATCCAATGGTCACCCACAAAAGTTTAAAACATGGCCGTAGATCTCATCCTTTTCTCAGCATATCGAGCAGCCTATGTTTAAGTTCACAACAATTGCGGGCCCTCAAAAGTTTAACAGCAAATCAAAAACTAGCACATCAGCAATACAAGCACCGTGGACCCACCCAACTGCACAGCCATAACACCAGTAGTGGTTGCATGATCGCATAGCCAAAAACTGGGCTATGCAAACATGCGACAAGCCTCCATGTCAATGCCACCCTATCACCTGCCAACCAATCGGGAATGCCCATGTCACCGAAAACACCAGCCCCACTGACAAAATTTGAATCACCACCTTGTAGCCACTAGAACCCTACCACCTCAGCATCTAAAGGATGCCACTTCACCACCCACCATCGACACCATAGTACATGTGTCAATCGGTTGCATGATCGCATGTCAAAAAACTCTGACATGCGATCATGCGACAACCAAACATAGGTCACCACATAACCACCAGTGGGACCATTGCCGAAGAGGCCTTACCATTAAAAACATGAAGACCTAGGCCCACCATTACGTGATTGTGTGACTAAGGAAAACTAAACCACTAGCTAGGTCACTAGATGTTAAGGGCCTAACCGCCAAGAATCAGTGACCAAGCGATTACCGTGAGTCACCAGATTGTGGAAAGAAAAACTTAACCACCAGACAACTGAACATCACTAAGAACTAGGACCCACGCAAAGAGGTGGCAAGCGGTCGCATGATCGCATGTCATAAAAGTCTGACATGTGGCCATGTGACAACCAATCAGGAAGAGCCTGCAAACCTAGACCCACTGACAACAAGCCATTGTGCAAATACATGGATGAATAAAATAGATCCAACTGTGCATACGAGTCAACAAACCCACCTACCTCCCTTATGAGAATCAACAGCTATCACTATACCACTGCATTAAAGGTTGAGCATGTTTCATTAATGGTATAACGACAACCACAAGATTAAGCTAAACTTTAATCTGCCTGAATGCCAAGAAGACCAGTCCCACTAACAACACTCCACTTCATACTCCCATGGACCAATGAGATACCACCAAGTCAGCTCACCTGGTAGTGGGACCACCACCAAAGATACATTTGAGACAAATGAGATCAATGGCAGGTGCATGATCTCATGAGCATGGAATATTCCTTATGCTCATACACTGATCATCGATCTCCTCCCTCTACTGCTTAAAAAAATTGGCCCCACTAACCATCACACTTGCGCACTTAAGACTGATGAACAAGGAGTGCTAATATAAGAGAAGAAATGCAAGGTTGAAAACACATAGATTTTTTAGTGAAATATTGAAAACATCCAAGGTATTCAAAAAAACATTATGGGTTTTTGACATTGGGCAGATTCTGAGACTATTTCCTATAGACCTTAAAACTTGAATATCTCCCTAGGTTTTGTGATTTAGGAGATGTGATTTGAACTGGAGTAAGGTGATATAATGAAGATCATATGGCTAAGGGTGCACACTATGAAATATCATATATTTTCTTTGCAAAACAAAACTATGATTGCAGGCATGGCAAGACAACTTCACTAGATTTGTAGGGGAAAGGCCATTTTCATTAGATTTTTGCATTAACTGGGAATGGAATAACATTGGCTCTAGTTGGGGATGCATGCCTTTTGCAGGCATGACAAGAATCCAGATCTCTGGGAGAAGCAGACCACCCACAAGACAAAAACAAGGAACCTATCAAAACTGGCAACCAAACTAGGAATGGAAACACATGACAAGAAGGGAAGAATATTTACAAGATTTACAAGATTTACAAATTTACTTGATGGCCCTAGGCCATCATAAGAAAATTAGAGATCCTCCTGAATCAAAAATTTAATTTTCATCCACATACGTGACCCAGTACCTAAAAATTTTATGATCATCCTGCTGCAAATGTATGTGAATAACCATGGGCTGAAGAATGAAAATATGCTGGTCACTACCCATGTTCTTCTAGTTATGACTGTTACACTCATATTCATATTCCAAGAAGTAGGGAACATCATCTACTTCTCCTTGATGACTGGAACAAATATAATTTTCATCTAGTAATGCATCAAAAAGTAGTGTTGAGCATCATGCATTACCATAAAATTACCTGGTTGAAAAGGAATTGGATCCTCTGATTTACCTTCATACCTTACCTCAGCCACTGAGCAACTTGGTTCAACCATGACATCCTCTTCTGATGGATCATGAACCAAGTGAAGGTTTTCTTCACTATCATATCTGGAAAATGGAGGAAAAGAGTATGAACAAGAAACTTGTTCACTAAAACAATCTTCATAATAGGACAACACACTGTCATGGTCTTCAACCTCTTCTTCTACAGGGTCACTACCATAGGGGGAATTCTGTATACATGGGTCATCAAGATCACTCTGAACACTAGCCTCATTATCAGTGTCAAAGACTATATCACAGGGGAGCTGCAAATTAAAGTCCACATAAGGTGCATACCTTTGGAATTCATCAGCCAAGAGTGCTGATATCTTTTTACTACCTAATGGACTTAGGGTTTCATTTTCCTCTTCATCAGCTACATCCCTATTATTGTAAACATCTTCCTCGTCTGAAACAAGGACTGACAGTACTAGCATCAAATCATTTTGTGTAAAGAATTCTATGCAGGAATCATCATCTACATCATATTCAATATTTTGTCCCTCACATAAAACATCATCGAACTGGGACAAGAAGCAAGATCCTAAAATTGAAAAGAAGAAAAATCTATAGACAAATTGGAAATATTGTCAACTTCAGATTCATCTTCATCACTCTCACATGTGTTGATCTCAACATCAACTTCATAGTCAACACTTTCTGCATAATGAGACTCAACATCAGAAACATTGGTCTCCTCATGATCATCATCAGGAACCACAAGACTTAGCAGTCTCTTGTCTTCCTCTAACTGCCAGATCTCAGAATTCTTCTCTGCAATCTTCTTCTTGAGAAAAAAAATCCTTTCAAATCATTCTATAAATATTTCTATGAAAGCATCCCAAGAAGGGATTGAACATGGAGACAGGGACAAGAACCAATCTCTTGCACTATCAAAAAATGTCAACAAAAACAACCTCATAGCGACATCTTCATGTTCAATATCCATATCTCTAAAAAGACCCATGACATCATCAACATGCTGGCTTGCCAAAATAGATCCATCAGCTATGAATTTAGGCAAGCATTTCCCATCCTCAATAGAGAACTCATTAGGAGTACCTTCTATGCCATCAAAACAAAGGGGCATGTACTCCTCCATGAGGAACTACCCACTAACACTTATCCCTTTACAACAGTGCTAAACACTTGATAGGGAAACATTTTCAACAAAAAAATACTTGGAATACTTGAAAGAGGAGCCTGTTGACTGGAAGGCAGGGTAGATCTAGAGCTCACCATGAAACTCCATTAGGTTCTTTACTTTGTAGAGTCGCCACCTCCTTGAAGAGGAAAAATGTTTCACTTGTCTTTATGTTTCTTCTTTCAGTCAACCAAAACTTAACTAGGATTTATACACTGTTTATCAAGGAGTGCACTAATCAAATAAATATTTTAGAGTCTCCACCCACAACTTGGTGAGAAGATGTAGCAAATGCTTTGTTTTTATATCTGACTCTTTCTAATGGCCACCAGAGATTATGATTTCTTTAACAAGATTTGTTATTTCTCCCCAGCAGAGTCACCATCTTGTTGGTGTTTAAAAATGCTTATGCCACTTAGGGCTACCAATATGCCTTGAGACTAATGTTAGGAGAGGTTAGCTCCAAGTGTGAAAGCTCTGCAAGACAACTGGACCAACCATAGGGACAAGACTGCCCTCCTCACTTCTGGCTTTGCAAAACCATGGTGGGTGCACCTAATCTAGTAACTTATGGCATTTCAGGACTTTGGACTGGATTAAAAAAAGTAGATGATAGCAAGAGACTACTAAATGTTAACCAGACACTCATTGAATCTCAATTGCAAGTGAGTATAAAATGGCCTTGTGAAGGGTATTACTACCAACAATAATACTTAAAACTTAAAAGGGTCTTTGATTAATGAGGATAGGGAAGGTAGACAAGAGCCAATCAGACATTGGACTCAACTAAATGTACTAATCCTTGATCAGTGCCATTATCCATTGGGCAGACCTCACATACAAATAATGAAACGTGAACCGACTATTGTCAAAGACTCATAGCCATAAATATAAATATTCCAATCCATCCACTACTTATAAGATCCTTCTGTAGACAACCAAGACTGAATCTATGTCCCCTCTAAAGTATATTTCACTTGATCCTAGATAAAGAACTAAAGACAAGAACATATGCAAAGGTAACCCTATGCAATGGATCAAAAAATCTAAGATTCACAAGGATGACACCAAGGAGAGACTTGGAAGCATGAAAAACTTATATTAAGTATAATGAGTCATGTACATGATCAAAGTAGGATAGAGATCAAACCACTTCAATAACCTACAAAAGAATTTCAGAAATTATATTTAGCTTACATGCAATGTGATATAGCCTTGCTACAAACCCCTAGAACTAACTATAATCAGAACCTCTGGACTATTTAAAATTTGAACCCTTATTCAGTCAAAAAATAAAAAATTTATACCACTAGCCACCTTGGGAATCTCAAAGAGATTGCATGAAGCTTAGGGTGACTAGGGTTAGGGTTACAACTGCCAAACCACAACAAAATTCCAAAAAACATGCTAGAGGGAAAACCAGCACCAATTTGTCAGAAATAAGGCATGATCTTCAGGGCAAGAAAATCTTCAAATTTGTACCCAGGATAACAAATTCATCATGAAAATCAGTCTCTCTAGACCATCAAAACATCTCAAGCCAACAAACTATCCTCCCCACATAGCAAAACATCCTTGCAAACACTCATGGCACCTTGGACCACATTGCAACAGCAAGCACCACCAAACCAATCAAATCTGGCCATGAAACCATTGAATTTTGGTACCTCTTGTCACTGGAAAACCCTCTAGAGATTTGAAATTGAAATCCAACGATCACCCCCAAAAGTTTAAAACATGGCCGTAGATCTCATCCTTTTCCCAGCACATCAAGCAGCCTATGTTTAAGTTCACAATAGTCGCGGGCCCATCAAAAATTCAAGAGCCAATAAAAAACTAGCACGTCAGCAATATAGGCACTGTGGACCCACCCAACCCTGCAACCGTGATGCCAACAATGGTCACATGATTGCATAGCCAAAAATTGGGCTATGCAAACACGTGACAAGCCTCCATGTCAATGCCACCCTATCACCCACCAGCCAATCAGGAATGCCCATGTCACCGAAAACATTAGCCCCGCTGACAAAATCTGAATCACCACCTCGTAGCCACTAGAACCCTACCACCTCAGCATCTGAAGGATGCCACTTCACCACCCACTATTAGTACCACAACACATGCGTCAACTGGTCGCATGATCGCATGTCAAAAAATTCTGACACGCGATCATGTGATAGCCAACCATAGGCTACCACATAACCACCAACGGGACCATCGTCGAAGAGGCCTTACCTTTAAAAACATGAAGACCCAGGCCCACCATTACGTGATTGTGTGACTAAGGAAAATTAGACCACCAGCTAGGTTGCTAGATGTTAAGGGCCTAACCACCAAGAATCAGCGACCAAGAGATAACCACGAGTCGCCACATCACAGAAAGAAAAACTTAACTGCTAGGCAACTGAACGTCACTAAGAACTAGGACCCACGTAGATAGGTGGCAAGTGGTTACATGATCACATGTTAGAAAAGTCTGACATGTGGCCATGCGACAACCAATCAGGAAGAGCCTACAGACCTGGACCCACTGACACATCCAGAAACCAAGTCCCACTAACAACAAGCCACTATGAAAATACATGGATGAATAAAATAGCTCCAACTGTGCATACGTGTGAATGGACCCACCTACCTCCCTTATGAGAATCAACAGTTGTCACTATACCACTACATTAAAGGTTGAGCATGTTTCATTAACGGTATAACAATAGCCACAAGATTAAACTGAACTTTAATCTGCCTGAATGCCAAGAAGACTGGTCCCACTGACAACACTCCACTTCATACTACCGTGGACCAATGAGATACCACCAAGTCAGCTCACTTGGTAGTGGGACCATCACCAAAGATATGTTTGAGACAAATGAGATCAATGGCAGGTGCATGATCTCATGAGCATGGAATATTCCTTATGCTCATACGCTGACCGTCGATCTCCTCCCTCTGCCGCTTGAAGAAACTGGCCCCACCAACCATCGCACTTGTGCACTTAAGACTAACAAACAAGGAGTGTCAGAAAAAGATAAGAAATGCAATGTCGAAAACACATAGGGTTTTGAGTGAAAGATTGAAAACATCCAAGGTATTCAAAAAAACATTGTGGGTTTTTGACACTGGGTAGATTCTGAGACTATTTCCTGTAGACCTTAAAACTTGAATATCTCCCTGGGTTTTGTGATTTAGGAGATGCGATCTGAACTGGAGCAAGGTGATATAATGAAGATCATATGGCTAAGGGCACACACTAGGAAACATCATATATTTTCTTCGCAAAACAAAACTGTGATTGTAGGCATGGGAAGACAACTTAACTAGATTTGTAGGGTAAAGGCCATTTTCATTAGATTTTTGCATTAATTGGAAAATGGACTAACAGAACCTTGGAATAGAGGATGGTTAAGAAGAAGATGCTAAATATTTTTAGGCTACTAGATCTAGGGGAAGAGACAAACCTGATCGGATGGAGAGATTTGTGGAAGACATAGAAGATCAGTTGGAGAGATCTATGGCTTGATAGAGTACAAATTACTGGATTGAGGTTTCTAGTTTCACAGGTACATTGAAACCTGAGGAACTGATTGATTGGATTGGTGAGTTAGAAGACTACTTTGAGCTAGAAGACATTAGAGATCCTCTCAAAGTGAGGTAAGCATAGACTAAGTTGAAGGGACATGCTGCTTTGAGGTGAAAATAATTGAAGAGAGATAGAGAAGAATAAGGTGAGATGAAGATCACTTGATGGAGATTGATGGTGGAAAAAATGAAGGCTAAGTTCATTCATGTCGACTATGAACTTGATTTATTCAAGAAGTTACAAAATCTAAAATAGAAGGAGATGATTGTGAAAGACTATACTGAGGAGTTTTACAAGTAGACTATTCATTCTAGACATAGAGAAATTTCCAAGGACAAGGAATCCAGATATATTAATGGTCTAAGATTGAATATCTAAGATGAGATTGGAATGTTGAAGATCAATTCAGTTGAGGTTCCTTAAGTTGGTATTCCCTAAAACTAGAAGATAAGTTGAAGAGAAGACATCAAGGTAACTCCCAAGGGAAGGAGAAGAAAGAGCAGTCGGGAAAGGGGGTACGTGCAAAAAGTTGGATGCTAATTATGTGGAAGTCTGCGACTTAGAATTGGAATGTGTTTTTATCATGTCTATTCGACCCCTAGAAATATTTACTGTTGAAACTTTACTTTAATAATGTTTGTTTTCAAAATATATATTGTAGGGTCACACTTCATACCACCCTGGCAACAGTTCGATGGGTACTTTTCCATCAGTCACAGAGGACACTCCCCATATACCGCTTGTATGTATATTGCATTTTAATTTGAATTTAACTATTTATACATGCTCACGTATTTATGCGTATATTCTAATTCACTTCTATTTTTTACAATTATGTAGGCCTTCGCCACATCATTCCCTCCTGATGTACCCTCGAAACCATTACTGAGTATAGTTTCACGTGGTCATGGTGTAGGACCCAGCTAGATGTAGGCCTCATCATCCTTTGAGGTCATAGTTATTAATATATTAAATTCCAATATTTTTGAATCATGATGCACATGTCATTTTTAGGGAATATTATTATAATAAATTTGCAATTTGTTTTGTACAGGACATTACCACAATGACATTTTTTACTCTAGGTCCTCCTCCCACAGAGGAAACTACTCAGCAAGGTTCCACGGTAATTTATTTGATATATGTATATTCAATATTTATTTTGTTTGTAAGTGAATTATTTTTTTAAACCCACTTCTTATGTTATCTATTCATAATTTATGTTTACAGTCACTTGATGGTGTACAGCATGATGATACATCTCCGTCCTCTTCACGTGGAGTGAAGAGGACGACATATCAGATGGGCGATCTAGGCTCTTAGATGTTACTTGTGTTTTCATGTTATATCAACTATTCAGATGTTATATGGACAATTTCTAGATGTTATATGGACTATGAACACATGTTTTATGGACCTGTTATATTTGGACTATTCACATGTTTTATGGACTTGTTATATTTGGACTTGTTATATTTGGACTATTCACATGTTTTATGGACTTGTTATATATGAACTTGTTTTATTTGGACCAATGATGTATGTTTTATGGACATGTTTAATTTGGACTAGTCATTTGGACATGTTATATATGGACTAGAGTGACATGTTATGTGGATTAGCTTTTTTTTGGTTGATCGATATATGTACATGTCATAGATTAAATTAGAATATTTGTTTTAGATCTAAGATTTTTTTAATAAGATGGATTGCATGTAAATACTCTACGTGAATAAATATAATGTGAATCAGATAAATAGAGATAAAATAAGATAACTACATAACTACATAACTACATAACTAGATAACTAGATAATGGATATCATTAATTAATATGTCACATCAAATTATTCAAGTTATATGTCACATCAAATTAATTGTAGAATTTGAATTAAAAAATGAACAAATTAATAAGTATACAGGAATCATAACACATGGTACATCAATAAATGATATTTTTATTTATATATATAACTAGTTCAAGGACTCCATAGGGAAAGAACTAGTAAGAAAACCCCACTTCTTAGCCCAATTACAATATGATTAAAAATAAAATAAACATTCAATGAAATAATTTAATGTATCATCTTCTAGGGCTCCTGAATATGACTATCACACGTGTGTAAAGTTGTACACTTTATACCTATTCAAATAAGAAATTAATTAGAAAAACTGTCTTTAATGCACAACTAACTATAAATTTGACATAATAAGATCTATCACTTGTACATGTCTAATGTCTAATATCTAACTAACTATAAACTTGACATAATTAAAAAAGACTTACACATGTACACATGTGATTTATTAGAGTGTACCATCCACATATGAGTGTCACATATGTGTAAAGTTGTAGTTGATACCTATTCAAACAAGAAATTAATTAGAACTAACTCCAAATTTGACATAATAATATATTGAACTTGTACATGTCTAATGTCTAATAGAACTAACTATATAAACTTTCAACATAATTAAAAAGAACTCACATGTCTCTAAATCTGATTCAACCTAGTGTACCATCTGCATCCTCTCTTTTTTGTAATGCTTCTATGATTGCCTCATGCTCTTCCATCGAAAGGGTCCATAAGACTTTATTGGTGGGCCTCCCTTTTTATCTTTCTAATTTGATATTTGTTGCCACCACTAAATGAGAATACTGCATAATTTTCTTTTCTGATTGGTAGTCCTCAAACGTTGGTAACCCATTTCTTCTAGTCAGGTATTTTCGTAGCCATGTACCAACAACCACAACAGACCCAATTGGATACTGAAAACCATCATCATCTACTTGATGAAATATCAACTTTTTCTTAGGTTCCACACATCTAGCAAGCCAGTACTCAGTCTACTCATCATTATCCTCAGGTGCAACAACAGCATACACATGCCCTATAAAAATAATTAGTTTCATATGCACATATGTAAAAAAACCTACACTTATAAATGTAAATTTGAATAAATAAATACCAGGTTGTATCAGATCTGAAACATGATCATAATCTTCTATTGCAAATGCATGATCTGGGTCTTCACTAGTTGAATCACCTAGAACTTGTGTCTCAGTAGGTGTTAAGGATCTTTGTTTCCATTCTTCAACCCATTCTGTACTCTCACATTGTTCCCATTCACCTACAACACAAAATTGACAAAAACATGCTAGCTCCCTAGTCCATATAGTCCAAGTGTTAGAATCAGAACTTCTAAATGAATGCCATTTTGTTGACCCATTTATCATATCACACTCATATCTTGAAAGGATATAATTCTCTTCTACTAGCCAGAAGAAATGTTTGATTGTAGAATTCTGATTTGATCCTATAGATAAACTTGTACTACACCATTCAACAATTTCACGTGCATTTTTAAATTTGGATTTTTCTTCAAACTTGAGTTGTTCTCTTGAAAGGGCTCTCTTAACACATGCACCAGCACCATCATGTTCTCCTTTCCCATGTCCAGCTTCAAAAAAACTCTAGATATGTTCGACATTGGTTTTCTTATGTGTCCTAATCAACCAATAAAACATTCTAGCATTCTTGAATTGACTTGTGCAATTATCTGACCATATTAGATGTTGTGTCATTTGAATTTGTCTCTCCTTTAAATTGTCGTAAAATGTCTCCATGCAGTATTGCATAAACTCTGATGAGTGTAGTTTATTATCACTCATATAGAAGTGGTACTCCCTCAAAAAAAATTTATCATCTTTTGTACTATCAGGTGCATGCCTATAGACAATATGAACAAAAATGGCTACTTGTACTGAATTATAATATTGAGATTGGATCTCATCTTGTGGTGCAAGAGTATAGTTCTTTGCAAAGTCAACTACTAAAAGTAAACTACCCACTGGGAATGTATTCTTGCACATGCGAAATTGTTCATCAAGCCATCTAGCATTATGAGAGTGTTTCACATATATAGGTATGATCTTACACTTGAATTCATTCATGAATGCGTGAACACTAATGCTTTCATTTATTAGGTCACATCATCTTCCAACCTTTCCATCCTTCAATGGATATTCAACAGTTTTAAATCTTCGTACATCAATCATTTGTTGTCTAAATTCAGTTGTAGGAGTTTCATGAAAACACTCATCTAATAATGCAAGATTGCCACATATATTGCATACACCACAAACACATGCATTGAAAATAAAATATTGGTCATTATGTGGGTTACAAAACAAACTTGAGATGAACTCCTTTATAACTTGAGGTGGAATTTGGATACCACATTCTTGTAACATTTCTTTAGTATGCATGGTACCACGTATAGATCGAAATAAATCATAATGGTAACGAAATTGGACATGAGTTTTACAACAACATGTGACTCTTTCCTTGTTTACCCTTACATACCAAGGTTTACACTTTTCAAATGATCTTTGACTTATGCTGATTGATAACACCTTTTCATCTACAAATTTTTTGTATAATTCAGTTTGAGTCATGTCCAAAAGGTGTTTTGGATGTGGTTCACAAATTTTTGAGCCAACTCTTAATTTTAGAACATCCCTGGCATTTGGTGATACTCTTGTATTATCCTTCCAAAATCTTTCAATCAATGTTTTCACTTCACTAGTAAGTTTCATATCAGATCTCGGGAGTCTACCACTATAGGTCCATAAGTTGTTAGCTGGATCACTTTCAAAGTCAACTCTTCTCTTCATAGCCTTTGCCAAAGTTTTACGATGAATATTAAGATATCCACTTATGTTACTCATCATTCTTTTATCATGGGTTGATTTGTTTACTAAAGCTATTGTTATTACTCGTCGTGCCACATTTCTATCTTTAGAATGACTTTTCTTTCCAATTGTATCAAAGGCACTAGCAATAGTCGAAAAAACTTGTTTCAAAGACTCATCCTTTTTTTTTCTTTCACATTGACTCCTAACCTCTTCATCACTTTCTGCATCTTTGTCATTTTCATTAATTGTAACATCAATTGACATTGAAACCCAAATTTCTTGTTATAAAAAAATTGTTTGAACAATCTGTTAGCATATGTCCTAATCTACCTCCATGAAACCAAGCGACAAAGATTTTCTAACACACCACTATTCAATTGAAAAAGATTACCCATTTCATTATCATTTAAACATGTTTCATTTTCAACTAGTGTTTCCATGTCTACATCCACACTCTCAATTTTAGCTATACTTTTATTTTCACCATCAGTTGGGGTTTGATTTTCAGTCATAGGTGGGGTTTCAATTTCTTTTTCAACTGGTGTTTGACTTTCATTTCTTACTGTACTTCCATGAATAAAATCCAAATCATTTATTTCATAGCCCGCTTGAAAAAAATCATGAATTTCATTTTTCAGAATATATGTAGGGTTGTGAAGACATACCAATACCCAATACTGGGTTAGTAGATGCACCTGGATTTTCTTGATTTGTATTTCCTTCTTCTGGCTCTTCATCCATTACAATGTTCTCAATGCTCTCTTCCTTTAAAGCTACTATTGAACTCGAAGCTCCGGCATTACTACCTTCTCTAATTCTTTCTCTTCTTTCTCTTTGACATTTTGCTTCCTTTTCTTTATTTTCTATCCTTTGTCTCTTTCTACGTTTCTTTGATCCCATATTTGGATGAATTTTTAATCCAACAAGTGTCAAATCTAGAACAAGACAAAACTAGGTCTAAATTAATTAAAACATTCTGTCTTCACATGGGTACAGTCGTACAATGATTGAATAATGATTCAATCATTGGACCTCTGTACTTTTGCACCTGTCATTTTCCAACGGACTCATTAGAAATGGGCACCCATTTTTTAACAAAATGGGTGCCCGTTTTGTTAACGGTTACTTTTGAAATGGGCACCCATTTTAAAAAATTTTAAATCGGGCACCCGTTTCTAAAAGCTTGGGGCAGGAAAAATGAACTTGCCATAGTTTTTGGTATGGGATAGGCATGATTTAGGCTTGGTCCCACCGACCCTATGTCTTCACCTCCACAAATTTGACTAAGTTATTTTAACATTAATTTTCTGTCTTCAACGAATTTTTTGAGCATCTTTCAATTTGAATTTTTTGATGAAAAGAAAACCCATTATAGATTTCATTGTCCTGATTCTATAAATGTAAATTTTTTGGCAATATAATAAATTTTACTATTTTTCCTATATTTATCAATAGAAAAAGGTATGAAAATGTGAAATACAGAGGTTTACTAAACTTTTAATAACTTTTTTGTTTTAAGGTTTCTGCAAAAAAAAATTATATGGCATCAATCTACATTCTATTCTTTTCAAGATAAATTTTTTTGTTTTTGAAAAATATGAACATTTCATCAAATTATGGTGGTCGTACACTAGAGGATTTGAAAATATACTTTATTGTCATCTAAAAATCAATTAAAAAAAATATATACAAAAAAAAAAAAGGGAAAAATATACTCATCAATCTATAGTGTCTTAGGTATCTTTCCTAAAAAATATTAACATATATTGATTTATTTGTGTCAAAAAAGGGTGGTCGTACACGGGTGAGGTATGGTCCTAAAACAGGCATTCTGAAAAAGTGGTTTTTAAATATGCCTACCAAAATTAATTTATGCAATGTGGGTATTGAAATAAATTACATATTTGAAAAGCTAACTCCGAGTACTATAATTTATATTAGTGAAGTTTTTTGAGATTCAATCTCTAAGTGCCTCAATTTTTGACATCAAATGACATGAATTTTGAAAAATAGGAAAAACTCTTCCACCTTTTGCTAAAAATTGGCACCCAACTTCTTGCAGCCACCCAAGGACAAACTGATAGTTGAGGATGGACTGAATTCTATTCAATCAAAGAGAAGGATAGGTAGAGGTGGATTCAAATGTATTTGTTACAAATGTGGAGAAGGACATAGGTCATTTGAATGTCCTCATGCAAATAGGAAGGTCAGAAATAGAAGAAATGTTGTGGTGAATTAAAATGTACTAATGAACCTGAGGATGTGGAAAAATTACTAGTTCAGAGAATATTTCTTTGTAATAAGGTGATGGAACCTTATCATAGAATACATTTATTCATAACCCGATGTAAATCTAGAGGTAATTGTTATAATGTGATTGTGGATAGTAGTAGTACCACTAACCTAGTTTCTTAGAGGATGGTATAGAAACTTGGCTTGAAGAGAGTGAGACATTATTGTCCTTATCAGAATAGTTGGTTATAAGATAAACATACTTTAGAGGTAAGGGATCAATGTATTGTTTATTTTTAGATTGGGAAGTATACGAATCAATTTTTGTATGATATTGTGGACATGAGTACTTGTTACATATTTATTTGTAGACCTTGGTAGTATGATTGTAAGGTTGTACATGATTGTGTCAAGAATGTATTTAATACTGAGAAGTGTGGTCAAAAGTTTTCCCTGATTCCTTTGTAGGATAAAAAACTTGGTAGAAGGAAACTAACCTTCAGTAGAAGAATTGAGTTCAAGGATTCCCAAATGGTTAGATAATGGAAATAAAAATAGACTTGTGGCATACCGGGGAAAGATATGAGAAGGAAAGGAAAATAGTTGTCAATTGCAAGGAAGGATTCACTAAAGTGGAATTGAGGCAAGAGTGTATCAGTTGAGGACTTGAAGGACATGTATATCAAGAACCATTTTTGGATCTATGTGTTGAATTCCAAAAGATGTTCATCCAGCTATTGAGAACATCTTTTTCTCACCTGGGGTGTCTGATGCAGGAGAATCCTTGGTTATTTGGCAATCGTGTATCAACCAAAAATATGTAAGAGTTGTGTTTTGGTTTACAATGTTTGAAGTGGCAACCTTATTTGGAGACCTAAGATTCTTGGTCATTTGGTGGTAGTTCTTGGTTGGAAGATGTATTTCTTCACTAACAGACTCAGTGACTAAGTGTGGATGTTTCTCTATCAAATGAGCTTGGCAGATGATTTTTTGCTCAGTTAATTATTTGGGGTTCTCTATGAAATATTCTTGTTTTGGTTCACCAACGAGCTCAATCACTTTTTTGGTGTCCTATTACCAAGTGGGATAGGTAGATATCCTTTATTTCTTAGTTGATGTTATGAAAAGCTCGGTGGTCTAGTTCACCGATGAGTTTATTTTGATTGTTTTGGATGGCCAACATGTATATTTAATTTGGGTCATATTCCTCATGATATGGATTTCCCTTCTTTCCAATCTAGTACTTCCCATTTATGGGAAAGCACATTTGATAAAAAACATTAACTTTTATTATTTTTAATTATGATTCCCTCCTTTACTTGAATTATGTCCCTTTCGACAAAATCCTCCACTGTGTAGCCATATAATCATTACGTCACTTTTAACAGCCAAGTTGGCAAACCAGTCAGCTACTTGGTTGGCTTCCCTATATATGTGGAATATGTGTACATTTTCAAAGGATTTTAAAAGAGTGCGTGTTTATTCAATCATATTTTTTATAGTCCATGAAGGGGAATGGTGGGAGTTTAAACAATTTATATATTTTTTGAATCTCCTTCAAGCCATATATTTTTCACACCAATTTCATGGGCTAGTTTAGTAACTTGGAGGGTAGTGTTAGCTTTAGCATAGTGGTTAGATTTTGTACTAAGAGGGAGAGTAACAGTTGATATCCCCATTCCAAAGTAGTTTCTTATCACTCCACCACTTCCCACCTTTCCTGGATTACCCTTGGCTACACCATCAAAGTTAGCCTTAGACCAACCTTTCAGGGGATAGCTCCAGGTGAAAATTTGTCTTTTATTATTGTTCTTCTTAGGGTTAGTATTCCGGTCTTTTCCTGAAAAAGGGTTAGTACCACCACAGATAGTAAAGTTTTCTTTTAAAGCATGCTAGATCTATTCAAAAATGATTTTGGGAGGAGCACAAAAATCCTTGAAGATATGATTGTTTCTCTCTTTCCACACTCCCCAATAGAGATGCAGGAGTTCCCAAGAGAATAATTTGTGATAATCAATGTTCTTAAAAGGTAGGGACCATTGAGAAAAAAGGTCTTGAATAGAGGAGGGAAAACACCCAAAAGATCAAAAGTAGAAAGGAGATACTGCCAAATCTTACTAATATAAGGGCAATGGATAAACATGTGGTCCATTGAATCCTCTTGGCATCTACATAGTAAACACCTATTGGGGATCTAGAAACCTCTCTTTAGAAGACTATCTATAGTGAGGATGCGGTTCTAAAGCAAAAGCCATAAGAAGACATTAATTTTGGGAATAAGGCCAGGTAACTAGGCTTTGGCCCATATAGGCATGAAATCATAATACATTTGGAAACAATAGGTAGAAGCAATAGAAAAGGCCCCATCTAGTGATCATTCCCAAATCAAAACATCCTAAGAGGGGGAAAGGGAAACCATATTAAGGACAATCAAAAGAGGAATCAGGTACCAAGAAATAGAGGAAAGGTTCACCTAGGGATTACCCACTCTATAATTATAGACTTGAGAGCCATTTTTTTGGATAGACTCATCCATCCACATATTGAAAGTCTTATAGTCCCGCAAGGGTCCCAACTGGAGCCAATTATCATTACAAAAGTTAATAATTTGACCATTCTCAATTTTCCATTTAGGCTTAGATTTAGGGATATCCTTAGCATTGAGGAAGTTATTCCAGATATAAGAACCTTTCAGAATATCATTAGAACCAAAAAAATGGTTAATGTCCAGTTCTTACAAAGATACTTATCTTCAAAAGTGTCACTCCATTCCCCCTTGTTATTGAAAATATGCCATATCTATTTTTCTTGGAGATCTTTGTTGAAAGGTCTGATCCTCCTAATCCCTAATCCACCAGCTCTTTTAGGAAGACAAAATTTTTCCCAAATCTATAAGAGGTAGTCACTTATGTCCTATGGTCCTTGACCAGAGAAATATTCTCTAAATTCTTTCCATCACCTTTGCAGCTTTAGTGGGTATAGAAAAGAGACTTAAAGCATAGGTGGAAATATTTTTCTAAGTAGATTTAACCAGCTCAATTTTTCCTTCTTAGATGAGAGTGATCCCCTTACAACCAACCAATTTCCTATTGAATCTATCATTGATTTTGTTCCAAAAAGTGTCAGGGGGCTTAAATCCTAAAGAAAGACCCAAATAATTAACAGGAAGGGAATCAATGTAGCGACCCAGGATATTTACAATTCTCCTCTATCTCTCCTTGGGAGTGTTGAGGAAGAAAATATAGCTTTTAGTCCAATTAGTGGATTAACCAATAGCCCTAGTGTAGGAATTAACCAAGTTCTTCACCACTCTAGCTTCACTCACTAAAGCCTCCCCACCTAAAATGGTATCATCCATGAACTGTTGGTGAGGGAAGACTATGTTACGAGAAGATGACTTAATACCTTTCATAACCCACTCCTCCTATAGGCTTAAATAAGTCTCCAAAGGCATTCAGCTAGAATAATGAAAAGAATGGGGGATAGGGGGTCTCCTTGTCTCAAACCCCTAGATGTTTTGAAAAATGTCGATAGGGAGCCATTGACTAGAACCACCATCGAAGGAGTGGAAATGAGTTGATGAATGATCTTATAGGTGTTAAAATTACAATCAAAGGATCTAAGAACCCTAAGTAGGAAAAGCCAATCAACATAATCATAAGCCTTGGACAAGTCAAGATTGAGAAGGAAACCTTCCCTCTTTCTAGCATCTAAGGAGTGGATCACTTCATGTACCACCATTATGTAGTCAAGAATTTGTTTGCCAGGCATGAATCTAAACTACTAGTGAGAAATTATAGAAGGGATCACCTTGAGAATTTTGGGAGTGATGAATTTTGAAATTATCTAGTAGAAGGGGTTGCATAAAATAATGGGTCTAAAAAGATCCATCAAGTCCGCCCTTGACACTTTAGGGATGAGAACCAAGAAAGTAGAATTAAGTTCTTTGAGGAGTTTTTTTAATCCAAATAATTCCTACAGCTCTTTAACCACATCAAATTTAACCAAGTCCTAGAATAGATGGAAGAATAACATCAAGAAACCTTCCAGTCTCGGGGCTTTGTCACTAGGGAGAGAGTCCAAGGAATTTTTAACTTCTTCCATATTCATAGTAACACATAAAACTTTGTTTTTATCTTCTGACATGATTTTGGTAATATCATCCAGGAGGATATCCTACACCTCCTCCGAAAGCTCATGATCTTTGGATAGAAGGGAGGAGAAAAAATAATAGCTTCATGAGAAATATCCTTTTCCTTCTACAAGAGTTGGTCCCCCCTCTTGATACTACTAATTCTATTAGCATCCTTGTGTGTCATAGTAGATAAGTGAAAGAAACTTGGGTTTTGATCCCCTTCCCTTAACCAAATGGATCTAGATCTGTACTTCCAAAAAATTTCCTCCTTCCCTATTATATTGTGGTACTTAGACAACAAATATTTCTCTTTAAGAAGCCTATTCTCATCATACCCCTCACTCTAGATTTCCTCTTGAACAAGGTTAAGATCTGGGATAGCCTTTGTAATACCCCAAAAAATGGGCTATAGGCTCATTAACCTCTATATTGACACATCGAATGAAATTGCCATCAAAGTTCTAACCAAAGGCACATTTGCACATCATCGAATCCTAATTGATTATCTTAAATTCTGCATTTGGGAATATTCTTAGTAATATTCCTAATTATCATAATTATCTTTAATTTAATGATTATTTGGTGATAAATCTTATTTATCCTAAAGTTTGATTAACTGAATACTCTAAATATTTAATTAATTAGATTTAATTCTGTCACTTAATTATTTAATTGAATTTAATTATATTTATTCCTAAGTATTATTATTTAAATTTGAAAATAAATCAAAATTCCTATAATTAATTGATTAAATTATTATTTAATTAATTAAAGAAAGTTGTGATATTTAATAATATTATTTTTGGAATAAAAGTTTGAAAAAATGATTCATTAACCCATAAATCAATTGTTTTATTTTTAAAAATTAGTTAAGTTGGAAATAAATCACTTTATTATTAAATTAATTCATAAATAAAACACGCACAATCATAAAAGTAGACAACTATCAATTATCAATTAAAGCTAAACTCTATTTTGAGTTAAAACTTAGCTTTTGCATATTTTTTTGAGTTAACTCTCTTTTATTTAAAAATAACCCAAAAATCAACCTGAGTTAATCTGAGTGATTTATGGCTTTCTTTCATGCACCTCCAAAGCCCTGGATTTCTATAAATTAAGGCTTCAGCTCATCTCAAATCATCTCATAATTGTGCAAACTTATGGTGGAGAATCGACATCTGGAGAATCAAAGCTTATTACAAATCAAGGCTATTGTGAGATCAATCTTGTTTTTACATTCATTTTAGCTTCATATTGCATATTATTGTTAGATCATTTAGCATATCATAGCATATCAGTTTTTACATATCATAGATTCATATCAAGTTTTTATCATTCTTATTGCATCTAAATATATATATATATATAGATTAATTGCATTCATATTTTATAAATCAAGAGATAGTTGCAACACAAGAACCAGCTAATCTCAAAAACAATCAAGAAGAGGGAAGTGGTATCGATTCTGAGATAAATTCCCATGAGTATGAATTCAAATCAGAATCTGAGGGTAACCCTTCTTGGGGTATTCACCCCGACTTTACTCATGTTCTAAGATTTCCTAGAGATCTTGAATCAAAAGCTGACTCAAATGACTATGAATGGGGAGCCATTCAAGAACTAGATGAAGATGAGCTTATTACAGAGAAACATGTTGATGTTATTCACCAATATGTACCTAATCCCAATGTGAGTCTAGAGTGAAATGATGAACCTATCGAGTCTGATCTACCTATGGCTGAATTGAACTCCCACGATGACATTGAGCCTATTCCCGAATTGAATGTCTTAAGTTGTAATATCACCTTTGAACTCAAGCATCAAGTTTGGAACAATGATGACAGATCCATATCTGTAAACACTATCTCCCAATCTTTCCCTACTTTGACTATCCAATATCCAGAACTTATTTATCAAACCTCCACAAATCCGAGCCATGGTATTTATATCTTCCTGAATGAATATGCCCTTGCTTGCTACCTAAATGCTGTTGAGCCTATGAGTACTTCCATCAGTGAACCGAGCATCAGCATGACTGAGTCAGACATCAAATATCTTAGTCAGAAAAATAAGAATAAAAAGAAAAAGAAAAAAAGTTCTAAGGGTGAAAACCACTTTGTGGCAGTCTCAGAACCTACAAAAGTAAAAATAAAAGATGTATCCAAAGGTGAAAACCTCTCTAAGGTGCCTAAGGATGAGATATTTGATGTCCTTCCAAGTCATTTATAGGACAGACCTCCAGTTCTAATTGAGCCCACTCAATCCATCAATTTGGGTACAACAGAGGAACCACAATTGGTACATGTAGCACAATCATTATCAGAAGAAGAGAAGAAAAAATTTACAACATTCCTAATAGAGAAGAAGATAAAATTTGCATGGAAATATTCAGATATGCCAGGATTGGATCCTAATCTTATAATGCATCATTTATCTATAGCTCCAAATGTCAAACCTGTCAAGCAAAAATTGGGAAAGATGCATCCTCATGTTGCACTCTTGGTAAAAGATAAATTAGAGAAGCTCCTAAATGTTGGATTCATCTGAGTTATTGACTATGCAGAGTGGATCTCTAATATTGTACCTATTTCTAAACCAGATGGGTCAATCAGAGTGTGCACAGAATTTAGAGATGTGAATAGAGCATGCCCTAAGGATGATTTTCCACTACCTAACATTGATATGATAGTGGACATGACTACAAGTTTCAAGATGTATTCCTTAATGGATGGTTTCTCTAGATATAATCAAATAAAAATTGCTCCAGAGGATCAAGAGAAAACTGCTTTCCATGTGCATGGGGGAACTTTTGTTGGAATGTCATGCCATTTGGGCTTAAAAATGCTGGTGCTACATATCAAAGAGCAATGACATCTATTTTCCATGACATGATGCATCAAACCATGGAAGATTATGTTGATGAGACATTAGCAAAATCTATGATCAGAACTGAACATCTAAAAGACTTGAGCATGATCCTAGATAGAATGGAAAAGTTTAGTCTTCGACTAAATCCTAAGAAGTGTGCTTTTGGTGTCACTTCTGGAAAGCTCTTAGGATACATAGTTTCAAAGAAGGGCATTGAAGTTGATCCAACTAAAGTCAAGGCTATAATAGAGATGCAACCTCCCATGAATATTATTCAAATGAGGATGTTGCAAGGAAGAGTTCAATCTATCAGAAGATTCATATCACAACTAGCGAACATATCACAGCCTTTTACAAAAACATTACATAAAGGTGTGACATTTTCATGGAATGAGGAGTGTGAAAAGAATTTTAACCATATCAAGAAGTATATATCCAATCCTCCCATCTTGATGCCTCCTATTCATGGGAAGCCATTGATCTTATATGTCTCCGCAACAGCCACATCACTAGGGGCATTGCTAGCGCAACATGATGAAGACAAAAAGGAAAGAGCCATTTATTATATAAGCAGAACATTGGTGGTGTATGAAAAGAACTATTCTATGATTGATAAATCTTGTCTCACTGTGATCTTTGCATCACAAAAATTGACACACTATAGGTTAGCTCATACCATGCATCTAGTAGCAAAAATTAATCTGCTAAAATACCTACTAAGCAAGGCTGCTCTCACAGGTAGACTGGCTAAATGGGTCATGCTTCTAAGTTAATTTGACATTGAATATGTTGAAAGAAAAGCTATAAAAGGTCAAGTTATTGTTGATCAACTATCAAATGCACCCATGTTTGATGACACACCAATGCAAATGGAATTTCTAGACTCCTCTATTATGCACCTATCTTCTAGAGAATGGCAATTGTTCTTTGATGGCTCCTATACATAGAATGGATCTCGAGTAGGCATATTATTCATAACTCCTCAAGGATACTCCATCCCAAAAGCATTTAGACTAAAGTTCCCATGCACAAACAATATTGCAGAATATGAAGCCCTTTTGAATGGTATGAAAATAGCAATTGAATGGAGAGTAACAAAGCTACACATTCATGGAGACTCTCAACTTGTTATTCATCAAGTCAATGATGTGTACCAAACTAAAGATGAAAAGCTCATTCCTTACAAGAGAATGGTAGATGATCTTAAGAAATATTTCATATCTATCACATTTGAGAAAATTCCTAGAATGGAGAACAAGGCTGCCGATGCAATGGCAACATTATCTACTTTATTACAACAACTTGAACATGAGCTATGCTATGAATTCCTGGTGGAAGCACTATCTTATCCTACATACAATTCCCCTGAAACCCACATGATCTTCACTGTTGTAGGTCATGATTCATCCAAATACAAAAACCTATTTTCCTATCTCAAAGACCAAATCATTCCCGATACCTTCAACCACCATGAAAAGAGATACCTTATTCGTAATGCCTCCTGATATGTCATCATTGGTCACAAGCTATAAAAATGAGGTCTAGATGGTACACTACTTAGATGTTTAGAATAGGAAGAGTCTCAATGTGCATTAGAGGAAGTCCATGATGGTATTTGTGGGTCACACTTGAACGGTTTAACACTAGCTCAAAAAATTATTAGGGCTGGGTACTATTGGCCTGAAATGGAGAAAGAGTCTATCAAATTTTCTAAGAATTGTCAAAAGTGTCAAGTACATGGAAACTTAATTCATGCCCCAGGGAGGGATCTAATCCCCTTTACTACACAATGGCCTTTCCATCAATGGGCATTTGATCTTATCAGGATGATTCATCCTCATTCTTCTAATGGACATACCCATATAATCACAGCTATAGATTATTTTACAAAATGGGTAGAAGCAGTCCCTTTGACACAAGCAACTAGAAAGAAAATATCTATGTTCATATTGAACTATATCATATGCAGATATGGGATACCTCATTCCATAATCATAGATAATGGTGGACAATTCAAGAACAAAGACCTAGATGATCTATGTGCCAAATTCAAGATCACACAACATTGGTCTTCTATCTACTATCCTCAAGGGAATGGCCAAGCTGAGGCCTCTAACAAAAATCTATTGAAAATATTGCACTGAATAGTTAATAAAATAGGAAGAGACTGGCATCTCATGATCAATCCAGCTCTCTGGACCTACAAAACAAGTATCAGAACACCTACTAGAGCTACACCTTTCACTTTAGTTTATGGGTCTAAAGTGGTACTACCTATTGAGGTCAAAATCCCATCACTAAGAATCAGAATGCATGGTCTAGTAACTGATGATGACTACAGAGTGTCTAGGTTGCAAGAACTTGAACTACTAGATGAGCGCAGACAAGTAGCATATGATCATCTTAGAGTATATCAGAAGAGAATGTCTAGAGGCTACAACAAGAAAGTTAGACACAGAGAATTTCAAGTTGGTGATCTAGTCTTGAGAGAAAATCCTAAAAATCAATCCCATCGAGAATGCAAGGGGATGTTTGAACCCAATTGGCTGGGTCCCTTTGTAATCACTTCTACTTTTGGCTCTGGTGCTTATCAACTCTCAACGACTGAAGGAGAACAACTTTGATAACCAATCAACATTCTCCATCCAAAGAAATTCTACACCTAAGGCATTCAGTCTATGGTAAAATGTCCTGAAAAAATCTTTAAAATTGGAAAATGTCCTGAAAAAATGAACATCTTGGTGAAAACCTAGCAATAGGCACCTTGATGATTCACAAAAAAATCAGAAAATATCACAAATTCAAAAAAATTGAAAAATGAAAAATACAAAAAAATGAGAAAAAAAGAAAAAGTGCCTTGGTGAAAACCTGGAAACAGGCACCTTGGTAGCAAAAATAGAATCTCTGCCAAGATGGTGAAAACCTGGAAAATAGACACCACTTGTTTCAAAATGCTCCATCTATCAGCACAATCTTGGTCTTTCCCAGCTTTCAGTTTTGCTTTAGTTTGTACATATCTCTCAGTTTGTTTCTGCATTTCCAATTTTCAAGTAAGTCAGTTTGTACGCCAATCAGCTCAAGCATCTATATCCTATCAATGCTTAACACTTGGGGGCAATCAATGTCATATCCTATGGTCTCCCATGTATCTAAGATGTGTCATATCCAGTTAGAGTCCTTTTGAAGCTTCACATGAGTCAGTCAATTAGTCTTGTCTCCAGAAAGGATTTTGCATCTACAACAATCCAATCAAACATCAAACTGAAAATAATCTATGCTTTTTTACATGCTTTTATCTCCTTGTATGCTTACTGATTCACATTGATATTTTTGCATATTGTGTCCCTTCGAGCTCTTTGATGATGTCCTTTATAAGATTTAGAGAGTGATGACTGGGGGCATAATCTTTTCTTTGTTTTCTTCTTGTATGTGAAAATCTAACAACTTTGGAAATTCTGGATTGAAATGGTGTCTGACTGTAAGAGCCTCTATCTTGAATTGGATGGCCATGCGTACCTCGACCATTGATACTTGGAAAATTCAAGGAAGTTTGATCTAACTATTGTCTTTTTGAGTGAGTTCTTTCTCCTACTCTGAAACGCGATCTTACCTAAGGATGTGAACAATAAAAGGTCACTACGGGTAATTCACATCGGATTTAGAATAATCTCTTGGTTGTTTGATGTGTTTTTCATGCAAGGTGTATTCAGGTCATCACAATGTTTATGTTTTGATGCTTATACAAATTGCTATATCAAAATGGACATGATATTCAGGTCATCTTAGCATTTATGCCTTGGTGGTTATATCTAATCTGACATTCCGAAAATAAAATCAATATTCATATATCCATGGTTGTTGACCAGTGGGTGTTGTATTGATTCTTGCGCATAAAATCAATATTCATATGTCTATGGTTTCATAGCTAGTGGGCATTGTATTGATTTATCTAGTTACCTAAAAGTTCAATGATGATAACAAATCGACACATGATCAGTGACTAGGTCCTAGGTCTTAGGTTGTATTTCATTTTGCATGTCTCTTTGCATTTTGCATGTTGCATGATCTAACAATGGCTAAACAAACTTCAATGCTTAAAAAATTCTCCACTCGCATCTTCAAATCTAACAAGAGCTGAATCTCACATGAAGGTTCCTCCAACGAAACAACAAGTAGAATCCTTTTTTGGGATCAAAATCAAAATCTGAGATCATTCATATTGTCAACTACTTGTATAATCGACCTTCAATCATCACAGAAATCTAGAATTCAACTTAATTGATTATCTTCCATCAAACTATCAAAATTTCAACTTGGTCAACTATGGTCAACTCATGGTCAAACCTAATCAAACTTGATCTTTTCGACCTCCAAATGATGTAGAATGCATTCTCGAACGTGTTTAACCACTTCTCAAATCAATTAGCATGCTTCTGAACTATCAACGCTAACTTTTTCTTGTCAGATTTCAATTTTAATCCCAAAGGGGGCATGGTATTACACATCATTCAAAGTCTATAATCAAATTTGAAATCATATCTTTATGGAAATCATATCTTCCTCAGTAATCAAGACAACAACCACATCTAGTTACCGATTCATAAAAAAAAACATCATCACTCAGGGAAAATCTATCATCAATTGGGGCATATCAGATTCATCAAGATCCATATCAATCTGGTATTCTCCTAATCTTGTAAACTATATCAATTTTTGCAATCATCGGATCATAGTGTTCTTTCCTTTGTTCTTCGGCAACTGAAGGGTTCGGATGTGATACCTGCTAGTTCTGCTAAGACAATCGAGTCTAGAACCAGTCACTCACTTCTTCGCAATCATAAGGTTCGAAATCGGGCATTTTGACACATTTTTTCACAATCCTCAGTTCATCACTGCTACAGTGGACATTATCTTTGGTCATTTAGGACCTATTATCTTCATATCAAATCTTTCAATCAGCTTTTGTCTCATATCAATTATCAATTTCGAATCATTTTCATATCTCTATCAAACACAGACTATCTTTGAACCACTGTGCTTCGCACAACAATTCAAAGAGGGGCAAAATGTAATACCCCAAAAATGGGCTATAGGTTCATTAAACTCTATATCAACACATTGAATGAAATCGCCATCAAAGTCCTAACCAAATGCACATTTGCACATCATCGAATCCTAATTGATTATCTTAAATTCTGCATTAGGGAATATTCCTAGTAATATTCCTAATTATCATAATTATCTTTAATTTAATGATTATTTGGCGATAAATCTTATTTATCCTAAAGTTTGATTAATTGAATATTCTAAATATTTAATTAATTAGATTTAATTCTGTCACTTAATTATTTAATTGAATTTAATTATATTTATTCCTAAGTATTATTATTTAAATTTGACAATAAATCAAAATTCCTATAATTAATTGATTAAATTCTTATTTAATTAATTAAAGCAAGTTGTCATATTTAATAATATTATTTTTGGAATAAAAGTTTGAAAAAATGATTCGTTAACCCATAAATCAATTATTTTATTTTTAAAAATCAGTTAAGTTGGAAATAAATCACTTTATTATTAAATTAATTCATAAATAAAACATGCACAATCATAAAAGAAGACAACTATCAATTATCAATTAAATCTAAACTCTATTTTGAGTTAAAACTTAGCTTTTGCATGTTTTTGTGAGTTAACTATCTTTTATTTAAAAATAACCCAAAAATCAACCTGAGTTAATCTAAGTGATTTATGGCTTTCTTTCATGCACCTCCAAAGCCCTAGATTTCTATAAAATAAGGCCTCATCTCATCTCAAATTATCTCATAATTGTGCAAACTTATGCTGGAGAATTGACATTTGGAGAATCAAAGCTTATTACGAATCAAGGCTATTGTGAGATCAATTTTTTTTTTTTTACATTCATTTAGATTCATTTTCATATCATTGTTAGATCATTTAGCATATCATAGATCAATTTTTATATTAGCACAGATTCAAATCCTTCATTTAGGTGTCGTCTAGGTCATTGATCTCGATAACAATCTGAGAACATCAATCTCACACCTATTAGAAGGCAGTAAATTGCTTGGTTAGATTAGATTTCAATTTTGCATGATTTTGATTATAGCTAACCTCTAATGTTTTACTGAAGTGTTGTGTCTACAGATCAAGTACAATTTTCACACACAACCTTATCTTTAGAGGAAAAGATATTACCAAACTTGTCCTTGTTCCACTATTTGATATTCACCTTGATATTTCTAAGTTTTTTAGCCACTCTGAACATAGCCGAACCCTTAACATCTATATTCCACCATTCCTTCATTTTTTTTATTAGGTTTGTATGGGTGGTCCACATCTTCTCAAATCTAAAGGGTTAATTCCTTCTTCTACCAAGAAAATCTAGAGATAGAGAGAGGGGAGAGTGATCTAGAACACATCCTCACCAAAGTAGATAAATTACAATGGTAAATATTCAACCAATCAACAGTGATCAAAGCATGATCCAGTCAGACTTGGATTCACCACCGCCCAATTCTCCTATTATATGAGGTGAAACTTGCACCTTGAAGGTCCACATCTAAGAAGGCTTGGTTGTTGATGAAGTCCATGAGATCTTGTCTGCTTTCCAAGTCAAGAGACATACCTCCCTATTTTTCCCCTTCTTTAAGGGGAGTGTTAAAGTCCCCCATGATTATGCCCTTGGAGAGATTACATAAGGAAGCTATTCCTTTGAGTTTTTCCTAGTAATATCTTCTACCCTTTTTAGAATTATGAGCATAAATATTCATGATATACCATCTTTCATTATCCTTAATACTAGTAAAATTCATGATGAGAAAATTACCTTCTTCATGGATGACTTCAGCCTTAAGGTGAGAGGAGTTCCACATAGTCATCAGACCTCTTGAAGCTCCTTCAGAGCTAAAATCAATCATATCCATATATTTATAGAATCTAACGCCTTCAATCTTATCCTTCATCTTAGTTTCCTCTATTAATGATAGAAATAATCCACAGTGTGCTAACACAAGTTACCAAGGACTTCTCTAGTCCAATATAATTAGGATCCTAATCTCTCTTCTAGGATCTCAATAGGCTCAAGACTCCAATCCTAGCACTACCCTAACTCCACTCCAAGAGTTAGTCTTCTTTGTGTTTAACCCTGAAGAAAAACTATCATTAGTTTTGTCTCAATGCTTCACTACTCCTTGGAAGACTCCAAGTGCTCCTTTACCATAACTTGTCACAAGTGTTTTAGGGGGTCCATTCTTCATCAAAACATCCTTTTTTATTCCCATTTATCTCATTTTAATATATTTCAAAGATCTTTTTCACCGGGTCCACAATCTAGCGTGCCCTTGGCTTATTAGGCCTAGTGATTTCTAGTAGCCCTAGACATGGTACTTTTATCAATGCTTTTTAAAACCTTCCAAATGACCTCCAAAAATAATTTACATTTGGATACCCTTTTGGGATACCTTATATATTTTTTAGGTTTTAGGGTTCTAGGGGCTCCGTATAGTAGCTTCCTAGATTATAGGGCTAATATGGCTAAATAGGCTATTCTTAAGCTGGTTACTGATTTCTTGCTAGAAATCTAGGTTAGAGGATTGGCCAAT
Organism: Chamaecyparis obtusa; assembly: GCA_027943335.1. NCBI lineage: Eukaryota > Viridiplantae > Streptophyta > Pinopsida > Cupressales > Cupressaceae > Chamaecyparis > Chamaecyparis obtusa. The sequence goes on from BSBK01010680.1 coordinate 700,578, forward strand.
GCATAATCTCACTACCATGATAAAATATATCTATGGTCTATATTAAACCATAATACATTCATGCTTCCATTCTTTCCCATGCAAATGCACACTACTTCTTCTTTGTCATGCACCTAGTTGGGTACACTAGTCTCGCCTAGGGCATGACCTTAAAAATGGCCATCTGGCTCTTCAAGCTTCTTCCCTACATATATAAATTTTATAATGTATCAACTACCATATGTATCCAAACCATTGTGTTTTTGATGGTTGGAATCTATGGGGGAGCCATGAAACCAAAAATCACATAAACTGGACCAGTAAACACTCCAAATCCTAAACAATTTCAAAAACCTAACAAATGAACACTAAAATAATTTCTCACTAAATGAAAAAGTCTTATTTCTCCTTCTACTTCATGAATTCAACACTGTATTGAACCTTTCAATCCATTAACACACTATCACCATTCAAATAAGACAATTTTACTTAGAGAACCAGAATACTTTCCTCTATTCACATTCAAAAACTTCTACCTTAGGAAATGAGCCATACAATATCTGAGGATGCCTCTCCCACAATTTTAGTCCTATATCATTGATTTCCCACTCCTACAATGAAGGGAATCCAAGGTTGTTGAGTTGCATGCAACATTTGAAAAAGTTGCAAATGTTGTTATGACAATTTTTGCGTATCTTTTACATTTATGATGACAACTAACTTTTAGGACCTCTAATCCATCTCACTCAATGATTTAACATCATTAAGGACTTCTTAGGAACCTTTCACACTTTACTTAAGTCTAGGACACCTTTAGACCACATTTCCCAATTTTAGGCCTATCCTAAGGACTAACAACTTGAAATCAAACTAAGCTAAACTAGATTGGATTTAGTGCTAACTACTAATTCATCTAGTCACACACACAAAAAGACCTTCTAAGGTCAAAGAAAAGACATATTGACTTGGCTAGATTCAGTTACAAACCAAAATTGACTAAGGCTTTATGGATAACCTAGGTTCTCCTGCACCAATTAACATAATATCTGGTTTATGATCCCTAATCATATTCCTTATGACATCCTGCTTATGTGAACCATTTAGCCCATGAGTATTCCAAGAGATGATTTTCATTTATTTTTGGAAGTAAAATCTTCTAGGATGGTGTTTTGGGTTCCATTTGCTATGTTCTTGTTGGCTTCTTCTTGCCAGACATGGCTAGCTTTCTTTCTCCCTAGAGTTTTCTATTTAGCCCCTACATCATCTTTATTCCTTCTCTTGGTTGTTGCTAGAGAGACCAGGGAAGGATCCTTACTATTTGACTTATTCTTCTTCTAAACCTTATTCCACTCTACCTCATCCCCTTCTTTTTATTTTGCAAAGAGTTCTTCCATTATTATAAATTGCATTAGGAAAATGTATTTTAGCAATTCTTCCATCTTGAAAACCTATCTGGAAGGCACACCGGTGCATGAGAACCTTAAGGTCTCTTGGAAGATCTTTTCAAATTTTGGATTCTAAGTGGTTCTATCCAACCACCAAGGTAATAAGGACTAAGTATAAAGTACCAAGATTGATTGTATGTGAGTGTGTAAATAGGAGTTGTTAGAGTCATGTATTTAGTCTAAGTTTGTAAGGCCTAGTGCCTAAGTCCTAGAGAAGTGAATGGTGGTCAAATTTTGTTTAAGACCCAAAATGGAGGAAAAAGTGGTTATTTAATGGTTTTTAAGTTCTTTGGAATACAATAGAATGGATTTAAGTCAAGTTGAGTTAGTAGGATTAGTTGGAAGACACTGTTAAAAAGTTGTCAAGTTGCTCATGAAAACTTTGCAACTTTGCAAAATTGTCATGACAACATTCTTAAAAAGTTGCTTTGAGTTTAAAAGGGGTCAAAATCCCAACATAAGGGTCTAAACACTTGGGAATGGACTATTTAAGGTCAACCAAACCCTAATCCCAAGGTTAGGTATCAGAGTGTACGGATTGAGCAAACTAGAGCACTAAAATTCTGAGTTTGAACTACTTTTGAACCATAATCTAGTGCTAATGGATTGATTGGCTTACTGCATTCCATTGAGAAGTTATTATTTTTTATTTTAATGAATTTCATAACATCTTTTGAGTATTTAAAATCTTTTATTTATCATTTTTCAAAATCTTTTCATTTCCCTGGTTCACTATCCTAAACGATGCTAGTCATGTAAAGATGGGCCCCTCTTGAGTTCTCATGGTTGGAATCCTATGGAAACTTGTAATAAAGTAGGGGACTATGTAAGTAGTGTAAATATGTATTATAGTGTTTGTGTGTGCAGGAGAGCTATTTTTCCAAACAAGCCTTGGGTGAGTTCATTGGAATTTTTTCTAGGAGCTTGACCAATGCAGCAGCAAGAAGGCTTGCTAGATGGATTCACTTGAGGCAATACATGGTTGGAGTATGAAGGGGCATGTGTATTTTTTCCATGAGTCCAAGGAGAAAGGTGGAGGAGTTTAATTGAGCATCCTTTGAAAGCTAAGAACCCTAACTTGTTCACATGCCCTAGAAACCCTTAAAAGTAGGGGTTTGATGCAAGTCCTATGTACGGACATTTTGGAGACCTCAAACCTAGAAAATACTTGAGCCTAGGGTGGTCTTATGAAGAATCCACAATTATTTCAATGGGTTAATAATTAAATTTTGATAGGAAAGAAAGAACTGAGTTACTAGGAGGACTAATTGGGGCTAAAAGGCTACAAGGCCTAAAAATATGAAAATATGAACCCGATGGGTAAAATATGCAAGGAACCTATCAAATGGATCAAGAATGGTTGGAAGTGAAAGAAAAATAAAGAGTACACCCTTTCCCATTTCTAGGAGGATTTTGGAGGCAAGGTGACCAGAGTGAACCTAAGGGTACACAGTGAGAGTTGGAAGGTTGGAGAGTGAAAATTGTAATTGTTGGAGAGATTTAAATGAAGTAGAGGAACCCTAGGTGAGGCCTATAGGTAGGGTAGAGTGGATATCCCTAAGGAGACCAAAGAAAAGGTCTTAAGAAGATCAAGAGTGCTCTTGATAGGTAGATCTCCCCATCAAAGTGGTATTAGAGCCATTGAAAGGCTTGGGAAGTGGAAAGTGTATATCTATGTATCATCTTAAAATGGAAGCACTTCCATGTTAAGAGCATTTAGCCCTCTGAGTAAGTGGTTTTGGGTCATGTTGAACACCTTGGATGGATCTTTTCTTTGATCTGGCTTTCTCCCCGCTTTCCACTTCATTTCTGCTTCATTCTACGTGAAATTAGGGTTAGGATCCCAAAGATTCTCCTTAATTTCCCTCTTCCATGGCTCTATTTTCTAGGTAGGAATTAGAAATAGGTTCTCCTAGCCTTCATCACAATAATCATAGGATTTTATGCCTATCCCTGGCATTCTATCCTAGTCTGGTATCATTTTTAGGTCTCTAGGCATCCTCGGGACCTCCTGTCCTAATTTTGACTAGATCTGGGCCCAGGATCAAATTCGAGGTTGATCCTGAGTAGGTTAGGATCGAGGGCATACCTGACTAGGTCAGTCCCAAAAAAATTTTTTTCCCCCTCTTTCAAATTTTAAAATTCCCTGATTTCTGGGTATCGAGTTTCGAGGATATTTATTTTCCCGCCTCCGAGTTGTCTATTTCGGGTTTTAGAATGGTAAATCCTATAATTGCATTTAATCTAGGTATATTTTCTAAAGGTTAGGACCTAATTGGGATTTAATTCTCCAATGTGGCCCTTCTAGAGGATTGTGCCCTAGTTCACTATAAGAGGAGGCCTTCCTCTCTCATTTTCTCCATCAAGTTTTCCAAGAAATCTCATGATCAAGGCATCACATTTGAAATCTCCTCTCTCAAGCTCTCAAGGTGATCAAGAAAGCATCCATTCAAGTATTCAAGTATTCTTCTCCATCCAAGTTCTCCATTTCAGATCAAGGATTCAAGCATTCAAGCCATTGAAGGGATTTGGTTCAAGTATTCTAAATTCATCATTCAAAACCCTAGATCTAGCCATCATGATGGTGTGATCTTCCTTTAAAATCCTTTGTTCATCCTCAAGATCCATTCATCCTTCCCTCAAAGTGGATTCCAAGCATACAAACATGGAGGTTTAGATTTACATTTATGTTCAAGCTTTCATATCAACATACTTGATTACATTTCAAATACAATTGCATATCTATTCAATGTCATAGCTTCATTCTTAGATCTACTTCTACTACTTGCAAGCATTCTCCATTTCAATTTCAATATTAAGGTTAATTCCAAACTGGGGTTTGATTTGTTAGAAAGTAAAGTCCACCAAGATAATTGAGAGGGGGGAGGGGTTGAATCAGTTATCAGATAATTATAACTTTTATCATCTTCAACATCATTAAACCATATAAGAAATATAATTACCAACCATAGAAAGATATTTATACATAATTACACAATAACACAAAATATGTTGACTAGGGAGCCTCTTGATCAAAGAGTAAACCTCGGTGGGAATGATGCCCACAAAAGATGCACTAATATGAATATTCCTTGTGAAAGGATGGACTCTGTTAGGAGTCTTACGAAATACATTCTGTACATATAAATCCCTGCTAGGAGATTTTGAATCCCTATTAAAAGATTCTAACCCTGTTAAGAGTTATGGAAGACAAAAGGACCCACTACCCAAATAGCTTTAGGGTAAGATCACTAAACTCACTATCCAAATAATCTTTGCATTATTCAATAGAATAATATGATACCTTTTCTCTGACTGTCCCAAACCGCACTCATTGCTACATCAGATCTCAATTTTAGATCTTTGTACTTCACATGTCTTCCTTCACAATTCACTTTCACAACTTCATAATCAACCACTCTCACTCTCTATATATATCTCAACAAGGAAAAACATTCCTTCCTTTATACCACACTCAAATAATTACAAATGAGTCGGCACACAATTACAAAATAAAATATTCCACATGCTACACCAAAATTACATACAACTGTCGGCTTCCAAATATAATAAATCTTCACTCATGTGACTTCAAAGTTTTCACTATCATCCACATCACTATCAATGTGTCTCTAACTTCCCTTTAACTACACAAAGCTATATTCCATCCTGATTAGGAGATATTATCCGATTGCCAAAAACCGCTACTCAGGAACACTGCCTGAATACTACTTCCACCAAAATGATCATAACTTTTATGAATAAAAGAATTAATGTCTGTTCTCTTAACCATATACATATAAAATATCAAAGAGTATATCCTTAATGTTGCATAGCTCCAATTGTAATATCCCATGTGCACTAATCAAAACATTGTCTGCTTCTCTGCAAGTCTTCGGTAAAACACTATGTTGACATTAATGACAATCATAGTCATGAATGCAACATCAACTACTACAGAATGGGTGCCAAAAACTTTAGCATTCATTCCTAAAAATCTCCCCCATTTGCATTGATGGAAACATAGATGAAAAACATCCAATGTTCCAAAAATCCAATACTGCAACACTGCTTCTTCAAATCTTCTTCGTCAATCAAATGTTGCTTTGTTATCCTGTTCAGTTCTCTCATATTATTTTTCATGCATACTTCTCCCCCATTGACATCAATGATAGAAATTTCATCACTATGTCAACAACAAATCAATGTCAAAAGACACTATTTAGAAAATACATTTACTAGAGTCCTCATGACTCAGCTCAAATACACATACTCCTCCATAGAGGAAGTACCAACATCCAATCCAGAAGAAAGATAGGGCTCATATATTACTGGACAGATGCAACCAACTGCATCATTACTCAAAAGTAGGTTGGGGCATAACCCCAAGCATACCTCTCAGATACTCAAATGTATCCTTAGGCAAAGGCTTTGTAAATATGTTTAGTATCTATTCCTTTGTGCTTATGTACTCTAGTCTGACTTCTTTCTTAGAAAATTTCTCTCTTACAACATAATACTTGATCTCTATATGTTTTTTCTTAGAATGTAGTACATGATTCTTAGACATATTGACTGTACTAGTGTTGTCACAATGTATAACAACAGGTTCAACAAATTTAATTCCAGTATCCTTCAGCATCTGCTTCATTCAAATTATCTGGTTACAATTTTTTGTTGCTACTACATACTCTACTTTTGCTATGCTCTATGAAATACAATTTTTCTTCTTGCTTAGCCAAGAAAGTAATCTTCCTCCAAGGAAAAATGCTCCTCCACTGGTGCTTTTCTTATCATCAACATTGCCTCCCCCATCAGCATCTCTATATGCACATAGGGTAAAATCATCAGATTTTTCATACCACAATCCATAGTCCATTGTGCCTCTTAAATATCTCAGTATCCTCTGACTGCTGCATAATGTGATTCTCTAGGTTCAAGTTGAAATCTTGCTACAATTTCAACTGAATGTGCTATATCCAGTCTAGTGTGTGTCAAATACTACAATCCTCCAATCATGGATCTGTATTTCTTCTATTCAACTGTCGGTGTTTCATCTGTGCTAGATAACTTATGTCCAGTTACCATAGGTGTTCCAACTAGTTTACAATCGTCCATTCCAAATCTTTTCAGAAAATCATTCAAGTACTTTGTCTAACTTACAAAGATACCATCATTATTTTGTGTTATTTGTAATCCCAAAAAGTATTTCATCTCACCAATCATACTCATTTAAAATTCAGTCTTCATTTCATCAACAAATTTGTCACTAGCCTCATCTTCTCCTCCAAAAATAATATCATAAAAAAAATAACTATAATCAACAAACCATTTTCAATTTTTTTTGTGTATAGATTGCTATCATTTGTTACTTTAGCAAATCCCAACTTTAACAAATACTTATCTAATCTTACATACCAAGTTCTAGGTGCTTGCTTTAGTCCATATAATGCTTTCTTTAGTTTACATACCATGTCTCCTTATTGAGTCAAAGGAAAACCTTCAGGCTACTCAATGTAGACTTCTTCTTCCAATTCTCCATTCAGAAATGTTGACTTCACATCCATCTGATACACTTTGAATTTCTTAAAAGCTGCATAGGCCAAAAACATTCTTACTACTTCAATTCTCGCTACTGGTGCAAAAGTTTCTTCATAGTCAATTCCTTCTTACTATGAGTATCCCTTACATACCAATCTTGCTTTGTTTCTTACAACTTCTCCTTGTTCATTCATCTTGTTTCTGAATACCCATTTAGTTCCAATCACATTCTTGTCTTTAGGTCTAAGGACCAATTCCCATGTCTTGTTCTTTTCTATCTAATCTAGTTCTTCTCTCATAGCATCAATCCAATGTTCATCTTCACAAGCTTCACTAGTAGATTTAGGTTCAATTTGAGAAAGAAAACATAAATGTACCTTATTCTGAGTCAAAACTCCTCCATCCAAACTTCTAATAACTTGTTCAATAGGATGATGTCTTGATAAATACCCATTCGGTGTCATAGCCTTAGATCTTGCTTCAATTATAGATTCTTCTCTAGATTCCTCTCTGGTTTCTTCAACATGACTTTCATTCAACAATTCATTGTCAGTTTCATAGAATAATTTAGTAGTTTCAGTGTTAGGCTTAGGACGAGCTTCTTCATTAGATTCATAATCAAGCATTCTTTCCTAAATTTTGAACTTTTCATCAACTTTAACATTTGCACTCTCAACAATATTTTTAGTTCTCTTATTGTAAAATCTATATGCTTTGCTCTTCAAAGAATATCCAAGAAAAATACCTTCATCACTTCTAGGATCAAACTTTCCAATATCATCATCTCTCTTTATATAACATTTACTTCCAAAAATTCTAAAATACTTAACTGAGGGTGCATGTCCAAACCATAATTCATAAGGTGTCTTGTTTGTGTCTGCTCTAATTTGTACTATGTTCATTGTATATACTACTGTATTCACTGCTTCTCTCCAAAATGTCTTCGCTAAATCATTCTCAAATAACATAGCTCTTGTTGCTTCAGTCACTGATCTATTTCTTCTTTCTACAATTCTATTTTGTTTAGGTGTTCTAGGGGCTGAAAACTGTCTCTCAATACCATTCACTTCACAAAAAGTGTTAAACTCTCTAGAAGTAAATTCACCACCTCTATCAGATCTCAAACATTTAATCTTCATTCCAGATTCATTCTCAACTTTGTTCTTAATGATCTTAAACTTATCAAATGCTTCAGATTTTTCTTTCAGAAATGTGATCCACATCATTCTTGTAAAATCATCAACAAGAATCATAAAATACCTTTTATCCATAGAATCCTCTAGTTCTAGTAGGATCGCTCAAGTCTGTATGAACAATCTCCAACTTCTCTACCGATGTGAACTTCTTACTAGAAAATGAACTTCTCTTCTGCTTAGCCATAACATATTCTTTGCAAATCATGTTAGTAGGCTTCATAGTTTTAGTCAAATCCCTTACTGCAAGTTTAGTACTCACTTTCACAATATTATCAAAGTTTATATGACAAAACCTTCTATGCCATAACAAACTATCATCAATCTTAGTAATCAAACATGTCATCTCAGTAGGATTCAACTAAAATACATTACCTTTGGTTTGTTATCACTATATAAATTTTTCTAGCTTTATGCTAATATTTTTGAAAATGATCCAAGTTATTGACCTAATGGCAGGGTTTTATGGTAAAAACCCTAAGTTTGATCAAAGGCCAAACCGGTCTTGAGTCTTGTTATAATTTCACATTATTTTTTGGCTCACTAATTCTCCAAAATACACATGTGCTAATTTGCAACCCCTTTAACCCATCGGTTTACATGTTATATCATTAGGATTGTTAGGTGGGGTACCTTTTTAATTATTTCTTTCAAAGCCTAAGTTTTCTGTGAATTTATCCTAAGTATCGACCTTTTGAAACTTGTGGTTGTTGTTGGACCGCAATACTTCCTATTGTTAGAATCTCTGACATGTGCTTTAGTGATGAAGCACCACCTGTCTGAGCAGGCCCGTCTAGTAAAGGAGTGTGCTGGAAATTAAATAATGAATTTGATCAATGGCTATCGCCATACCGTTGGGCCAAGATCATAGCCTTTTAAGCATCGTGCTTTAGTGATAGGCATCTGATCAAACTTCTCACTGACAATGGTAGGTTCTAACTTGTCAGTCTCTGTGGCATTTTCTTGGGTTGACATCTATTTTTAGTGATGTAGAATGCTGTGGGGTCAGATTTTTTGAGGGATTAAATGACAGATTGATCTAACGGTTGTCGTTATACCGTTGACAAAAGATGTAAGGATTTTAAGCTTGTGGTATAGTGATGACCTTCTAATCCTCTTTAAGGAATGAAGCATGAAGTGGGCCCTAAAATGCCAGGTCACACCAATAGGTTCACTTTCTATTGGTTGCAATCAATTATGATGTGGTAGTTGTCAAGATTTTGGGTGCTGAGAAAGAAAAGGAGAAGGGGTCCACTTGCTAGTTTTTGCAGTGTGGCACTTTTTGATTTGACAAAGGTTGAGTGAAGTGTCAACTGTGGGGCCTGCCTTCTTAGATGATTAAAGTACAACAAGATCTCATGGTTGTCATTATACCACTGGGATAAGCTGCATGTTTTTTAGGATTAGCGGTATAGAGACGGTCGTTGATCTTGTTTAAAGATGGGAACTGCTAGCTAGATCTTTTGTTGCTGACGCTTGATGATGCAGTTGTTTCTGATTGGCTAAAGGCAATGATGACATGTGAGGTTGTCAGTTTATTTGACACCAAGGATAAAGGTGGGGTCTTTTTCCTGAAGGCCTATCTAACTTGGCATCTTATGATTTGATAGAGGTTTGTAAGGAAAATTATGGGGCCAAGATTTTATTAAAATATGGTGATCATCCAATTAAATGGCATCGACAGTTGTCGTTATATCTTGATTTGGTTTTTCTAGTAGTTCTGGGTTAGCGCTTTAGGAATAGGGTGACACCTGTCCGCTCTATGTAAAGTAGAGATAAGTTGTTTATTTCCCCACATTGCTATATTGAAATTTTCTCATTGGCTGAGAACTCATTTGGGAAAAAGTGGAAAGGGGTTGCGTGGTTTTGTTTGTTGATTGTTCGATGTGCTAAAAGAAAATAAAATCAATGGCTTGAATTAAAATTTGCTACTCTGTGACATTGTTCATGCCCTGTGAATGCTAAGACCACCAACATTTTAGTAATGGTGAAATTAATGTGCTACGTGCGGATGGATTGTAAGTAGTTGGAAATGCTATACATCAAAATTGAATCATTGTTTCTCTTTACCACTCTCATAAGCATTTCTAGCGAGCTGGATTTTCCTTAAGGAGTGATTTCAAGTGAAAAACTTGCACGCGCTTGGTAGGTCTCTTTGTTGAGTTTAAAAATTGCTTGAAGTTTGTGAAGGTGTTGCAAGAAAAATTGTGTTGCCAGCTGAAAGTATTTAAGGCCTTTCTCAAGTTTTGATATATTGTTTTAGAAATGCCCTAGTTAAAATGCCACCAAAGTGGATTTTTTCTGGTAAAATAGAGTATAAGGATAGTGGAATTTTTGAAGATTTAATGCAGTTAATCCTGCATTCTGATAATGGGGTAGCTAGGTTAAAAGAATTGGTCCCAAGAAACCCTAGGGACTCGGTGGCTGAAGCACTCCATGATAGAGGGAATTGGATGAGAGATGCTAGGGTGGGTAAAGATCATAATGGCCTGATTTTATTTAGATCACCATACTCATAGAGAAATTCTTGTGCCCCCCTTAGTAATATTTGGAAATTTGATATAGCGAATTTGGTGGTTCCTGGAGTATTAATGGATGTAGAGTTGCTGATCCAAATTGCCAAGTGCTATGATCCTATGACAAAGTTGGTCAAGGACATAAATGGGAATGACCTAATCAAAATCACAGATGATGAGATTCAGGAGGTATTTTCATTGAATGACCCTTCTATTGGGTTGGAGAAAATAGATTTCACAGAATATAGAGAAATATATGAGGCACAAAGGGATTATTTGAGAGCAGGGCCCCTAAGGGAATTTTTGGAAGAAATTGGATCAATGTGTGTTATCAGTGCAAGAACACCAGAGCCTTTTAGGATGGATTTATGATGGTACATTCACTCCACCCCCAATTGGCATTGATTTTTTATTTTGCATCTCATTTGGCTGATCTTATTCATGAAGGATTGATGGGAATTAAGAACATGAAGGTTAATAGGCCTTTTGGATGGTATTCTATGCTTATGCATATGTTCTTATACAAAGGTGAGAATTTCCTCAGCTCGACAGTCAACATCATGAAGGAGAGATATGGAGAAACCCTTCCAGTCCAGCTATGGACCACAACTCTGTCATGGGATAGAATTGATGCTAGTTACATTGCTTTTGATAGGGATTTTACTTCAAGGCTCAGAACCTTGTTATTTTTTGCCAATCCTAGATTCCCAAGGGAGCTGTTAAGATTAATCAGATGAAAGGAGCATTTCCAAGACATCAGCATAGTACACAATTTTGGGGATATAATTTTGTATCTAGTTTCCACAGTTTTCAGAGTATATGGTTGCAAAGTGGCACCATACATTTTACCTTATCAGGTCCCATTAAAATTGGGATATGCTAAAATTTTGAGGCAAATTGGTGACCTATAGGAAACCACTCTCACTGGCAAGGGAAGGGGACCTTTCTTCCCAGACATAACTATAGCACATCAATATGTCATTACAAAGCAAGGATGGGTGCATCTGAATAAAGTCATGTAGCTCTATAGAATGACTAGAGTAGTGGCAAGGTGTGTAGATATAGAGGGTTTCCTCTCAGGAATGTTTAGAGAAAAGGTAAGGTGTGCTCTTATTTAGCATCAATTTAATTTTCTTTAATATGTGATAAGGAATGAGTTTGACCTTCAATATCAAGAGATTAAGTAAGAGAAATGGATCATCCATAAGAAGTTTGTAGATTTCATTAGAAATTTTGATAAAGAATATGACCCATTAAAAGGCTTTGAGCCATGGGAAGGGAAAGTAAATGCCCTTGTGGAACATTTTGAAGGCATCATGCATGTGGTAAATGAAAAGAGGGCTGCTGTAAGCAAGACAGACCTTGAAAGAGCTAGGCAGATTTTGAGCCAACCAAAATATATGAAATTGACTCCAAAGGGAGTTTATAGAATGCATAAGAAGAGTGGTTACACTGTTCTCCTACCACCACAATAGAGAGGTCAAAATATTCCTTCTACCTCAAAAGGAAAAACACCCATGGATGATCCAGCAATGCAGGGACCCTCTCCTAAGAGGCATAGACAAGAAGAGGTAAGGCTAGGAGAGGAAGCTTATTCTCGTTCTCAATCCCCCATCCAATTAGATGAACATGGGGTAGCAGAGCAATTGGTACAAATGAGGAATGAGGGAAACATTTTTGTTTCCAATGATGAGTTGCAAGAAGGGATGCCTAAGGCACCTAAGGAGGTGGCCATGGATCTTATAGTTGACGAGTTTAAAGGTAAACAAATGGACCCTATCTTGAAGCAAGGCAATGATTCTTTCATAGATGATGAAAAATTTGTGAAAACTAGGGCACTCTCCCAATTTTTATCGAGAATGAAAATAAACCAATATAAAGAGATCTGTGAGAAGAAAAAGGAAGAGTTCCTTGATAGGGACATAATAGAAATAGAAAATGAGACCAAGGTAGAAATGGTCAAGCAATTTGAAAAAATTACTCCTAAGGAGGGAAGGGCCATGGTTCATACTGTAGGAGTGGTAATTTTGCCAGAATGGGATATTGCTGATTCAATTATCTTTGATCGGGTCAGAAAGAGCAAGGTAAAAACTCTTGCTACTGCAGAGCCGACACAACACGCTACTAGAGGAACTGCTTTCTTAGAAGATCATGCAGCCTTGGTCATGTGGTATCTAAAGAGGGAAGAAGATAAAGGTAGAAAAGAATCTCGCTCTAGAGGATATGCAAGTAGTTTATTGGTATAGAAATTAGGAGAGACTTCTGGTGTGGAAGCATCAAACTTAATTTTGGAAACTGCCAAATTGAATGTTAAAGTGGCAAAGAAGGATGCACAAGAAAAGGAAGAGCTTAGGCTCAAATTCAAAATTTTCCTTAAGTCCTATAATGATCTAAAGATGGAGTTGATCCAGAAGGATAAATTGATTGCTCAGTTATCTGGACCCTAGGACCACAGGTCTCACCAATTAGTAATCTTTGATAAGCCTACAGTGGCTTCATCCTCAAGCCCAATTATTGAGTTTCCACCTTCACCACTCCCAGAGACAAGTATGGATGAGAGGGTGATTTGGGAGAAACAAAGATTAACAAAGGAGACTAATAAATTGATGGAAATAAGAGTACAACTGGAGAAGGAAAAAGATGAAAATCTGAAGGCCACAACTTTGGTGAACTAGAAGTATGAAGAAAAAATGATACATGCAATCATCCAGTTTGCATATGATTTGAAGCCCTCCATTTTCTATAGTCATGTCAGCAAGTTACATTCTTTATTTGAAACTTTGAATAAGGAGAAGACTGAAATGTCACCAATTTTGAAGAAATGGATTGAGAGGTCTCCTAGTATAAAGCTATTTTGTATGTTATATAAAGGCCAAGAGGACCCTGATCCACTAATTAAGCTAGTGCATTAGATTGTCAAGAAAATGGTACAATATGGAATCATTTTGGATAACTTTATTAGAAGATCAAGTATGTTGAAAGCTGAATTAATGCTTTCAAACTATGAGCTGGTGCCCACCATTTTCACAGATAAGGGAAAATTTAAAGAATCATATCTATGGAGAGAAGAGATAGATGCACTTTTGTCAAAAAGGGTGACTGGTGTCCAAAGTGACACCTATTCTTTTAGCAGTGTTATCAAGTTGTTAATAAATGCCAAATCAATGTTTGATAATATTCAACAGAAGGTCACTGAAATTGAAGATGAGTGGAAACAATTGTCTGGCAAGAAGGCTGAGTTTGCAAATTTTGAGTTCCCAAGAGAAGAGGTCTACAATAAATGGAGGTATCAATACATACCTCATGTTTAAAAAGTTAATACTCTGCCAACCTCTTAGAGCAAGTAAAGGCAATTACTTTTTGAGTCATAAAGGTTGTTGAGATGTAGGAAGACATTCATTAGAGGATTGACTATGAGATATTGTAATCAAATTTATTGAAAGAAGCCAAGGATAGTATTGAAGACATAAAGTGGGGTGGCTCAGCTACAAATATCTCACCTGCTTGATCGATGTATTTATTGTAAACCTTTTTGAGGTTGTTGTAAAAGTTTTAGGTTAAGAATTTTGCAAACCCTAGAATGATCGCTAGCTTGTTGCATCTCCTTGTATATAAAAGGATTTTCCAAGATCATTCTAGTTATTGAGGTTTAGAAATTGAAAATATAGAATTTCTGAAAACCTAGTGCTCTGTTGAGGATTGTAATATTTTGTATCATTTTATCAGAGCAATAGAGAAGAAGTATAGGTTGCTGCTATTCTGCAAGCTTATTGTTTAGAACATGATGTACACAATGTTCAAATGTTATACTTAATACAAATCTCAAGTCTTTTCCTCTCCATTATGTTTATTCTGTGAACTTTAAGTCTCTTGGAGGTTTATATGTATGTATTTTTCTTTGAGTTCTAATCTAGGGTTGGATTACATATTGCTCAGGGTGAGATACATTTTCATTGAATTCATATAAGGATTATATGAAAGTAGGGATGAGTTGAAATGTTTGTATTTATGTTTTGAAGACCATTTATGTCATCATTGTTTCCATTCTATCTTCTGATATTTTGCCGAATGGATAGGGCACTGGCTTATATTTTCCTATCTGTGCTGTGTGTGGAATGATTGAAATCTTGTAATCCTAAAACATAATCATCACTAGTCATTTTAAATTTATTTACATTTATAGTTCTACCCAGTGATGGAGAGTCAATGAGTAATAGGTTGTGACTTAGTACTTTCTCACTGTCATCTGTTGTAAGATCCAGTATTTAGTAAAGAACATAGCTATATCTATTGGATTAGGTGTACCTACCTTGGTTTTGTAGAGCCAAAAGTGAAGAGGATAGTCTTGTCCCTATAGTTGGTCCAGTTGCTTATAGATTTCCCATATTTGGAATTAACCTCTCCTTAACATCATTTATAAGCATACTGATATCTCATGGAGTGTAAAATCTTTTGAAGAACCAACAAAATGGTGACTCTGGTGTAGAATTTGTTAAGAAAGTTCTAAGTAATGTAGGTACAAGTTGAGCTAGACTCTTGGCCTGCTTACTTTAAAGCCAGTTGTTTACCCTTACACATAGAGTTGATTCCTTTCCAATTTTTGCCTACCCTTTCCTATTTGTTTAAAATCATTGAAAACCCCACATAGCTTGGGTGGTGACTCTAAAACATCTCTATACTAGTGCTAAATAAAACATCACTATATCACTATGAGTTTGAAGAATACAAGGTCTTGGAGGAAGGAACACCCAGAGGAAAGTTTGCAGGGTGAGCTTACTGCCACATCTAGATGAGGCCAGGTTAGGAGTGAAAAAATTATCAGTGACATGTCTCTTACCTAGAAATAAAAGGGGAACTCAAGACAAGAAGGTCTTGCTCCTCTTGGTCAAGAAGGAAATGCCTCAGAATATGAGGAGGCAATTGATCTGGGTTTAAACTAGTATGAGGATTATTATTCCCCCATAGAAAGAGAGGGTGAAAGGTTACTCCAAAAAAGGAGGATAATCCCTGATAGATGGTATGGAGGGGAGAGAAGATCTAGAAGTAAAAGTAGGAGTGGACAAGATTTTATTCCCACTTTCACCCTTGGTTCATCATTGCCCCAAGGCCTCCATGAATCTCAAGATCAACAAGAAGAGCCCCAAGCACAACAGGTTGAATCTGAAACAACTTTGCATGATTCTAAGGAAATATTTGAGGAAGTGTATGAGTTGGAAAGGAGAATTCATGAACAAGCAGCTATTAGGTAGAAGAGAGAAAAGGAAAAAGAAGAAAATGTCAGACAAGCCAGGATAAGGGCTGACCAATTAAGAAGGTAGCTATTAAATTTAGAGGTTATAAATTATGTTCCCATTTCTAAAAAAACAAGTGAATAGCCTATTGTCCACCAGATTTTTGAAACAAAGGATCCAAAGGATAAGGGAAAGTAAAAAGTAGTAGGCATTTCAATCAAAGAACCTATAGGCCCTAAAATCCCTATGGATCAAACTTTAAGATTGGAAGTAGACCTTGAAAATGCTAAAAGGGAACATGAATTGTTAGCTAAAGAACTTGAAAAGGTAGAATTAGAAGCTTCAACACTAGAAATGAGAAAGAAGATTGATTTTCTAAGATGGTCTATAGGACCCACAAACTTTGCTAATTCCACCATGACACAAGGAACTAATGTTGCAAACATAGCTAGTCACACAACTAGTGTTCCCCCAATAGTAGGGCTCAAAAGCTCTACCATAGAAAACACTAATGCATCTACATCTCAGGGTGTTGGTATATCCAATATAGGGCCTATTCATGAAAGATGTAAATAGTTGGTTTTCACTGGCATCCCTGGGTATCCTAACCCTATCCCTAAAGAAATTAGGAAGAAGCTCCCTAAATTTACTAGAAGTAATGTTGTTACTTGTGAAGAGCACCTAAAAAAGTTCATTGATGTAATTGATGATTATAACATTGTGCCTGATGATGTTATAATGAAATTATTTGTACAATCTCTAACAGAAGAATCAAGGGATTGTTTTAGGGCTTTGCCACATGGTAGCATAGGTTCATGGGATCAACTTAAGCATTATTTCAAAGAAGAGTATGGTGACAAAACACTTGAGGGTTTTATGCTAAATGAATTTAGTAACATAAAAAAGAATTTCAATGACGATGTTGTTGAGTTTAATGTTAGATTCCAAAAGGCCATGCATAAGTTATTGTAGGTCATCAGATTGGATGATAGAGTGTGCCTTGTCACATATTTAAATGCTTTTAACTCTAAGATGGGCTACCTTTTGAGAGAGAAAAATCCAAGGAGTCTTGTTGAAGCTTACAAGTTAGCTGTGAACATAGAGAGTAAGCAAAGAATTTCAAGAAAGATGGGAAGAAGGGAAGACAACAAATCACTGTTATTAAATAGAAAGGATCCAGGAAAGCCTGTGGGTGTAAAACCTAAGGATGATGATATCTTGAAGTAGATACTAAAATCAATAAAGGACTTGAAGCCTGGTGAAAATAGAAATAATAAAATTACAGGAGGAGATAAGCCTCCTTTTAATAATTTTAACAAGTTACCAAGAATGCAGAATTATCCATATAATACTCAATGGAAATATGGGAAGCCTATTCTTCCTGAGAGAAGGGATAAACCAAATGATAGGACCCCTGATCCATTATAGAGGAACTCAATGAATATGGTGGAAGAGGTCCCATGGTGTATTGCTTTTCAGTCACCACATCATCCTAATTATTGTGTCATATCCCAGAGTGTCTCTTCACAAGATGAACAAGAGTCTGATGATGAACAATCTTATGATGACCAAGGATGTGGAATGGTTTCCTCCCATGTTTTGGATGAGGTTGACTCTACTGAAGAGGATGAAAATTAGGATGTTTTTAATTCTTAGGCCAAAATTGAATCCTACCATCAACAAGTTTTTTCAGATGAGGATAGTGAATTTGATAATGTCCAATGCAATATTTTGAGGGATAAGGAAGTAGTTGTTTTAAGGAGGCCTTATGATGAGGAAATTTCCTTAATTATAGTAGACATGGTTACTCAAGCTAAAACAAATTACAACCTAAGAAATAGAGTGATTGGTAGTCCAAATCAGAAGCCTACTAGAATTTTCATCAAGAAAATGGACAAAGATGAAAAAACATCACAGGACAAGTCTAAGGATGTCGGTGCTATTGATAAGGTAAAAATAAAGAAAAATGCTAAACCTAACATTGTTTATAAGATAAAATCCAAACCCACAACTAAGGTTGTTCTAGCTTTGTAGAAAGAGAATGAAGTCCATAATAAAAAAGCTACAGACATATCCATCTAGGAGATTGATAAAGAAGTTGCAAATTCAAAGCCAGATATCTCTGATTCAAAATATGTCCCAATTGATATGAGTAAATTGTTGTCTTAGATTATTATTAAAGTTCCATTACTGGAGATGATGAGAATAGAAGAACACAAAGAAAAGGCCTTAAATTGGGTAAATGGTGTAGTATCTATGGATTCTCAAAAAATAGAAGGAACTGAGAAACAAATAGAAACTATGAATGATGAAGATGGAAATTGTAGTGAGGAGATTGTTTCTGAAATTATCCAAATTTATTTGGATACAAATGTTGTTAGTACTACAGTAGGAATAGTTGATCCTTTTTTCTTGACTCTGTAGATAAATGGAAAGTTGCTAAAAAATTGTATGATTGATTTTGGAGCATCAAATACTATTATGCCTACTAAGGTTATGAAGTCATTGGGATTAAAGGTGGACACACCCCATGGTAGGTGTCAAGCAATGGATTCAAGGGAAGTACCAGTCATAGGTACTATCAAGGCTCTACCTTACAAACTAGCTGCATACCCCAATACACAAGTGTCTTGGTAGTGGATATTCCTCCCCAGTATGGGATGCTACTATGAAGAAAGTGGAGTGCTTCTATGGGAGGTAGTATATAGTGTGACTTGTCATTTGCTACTTTTAATTTGGAAGTAGAGAATATCAAGGTCACTAGGGAATCTAGAACTCCACATATGATTGAAGAGGAAGAAGAAGATACCATGAATTGTTTCCTTGATACTGACATTAATGCTTTCAAAGTTCAAGGTAAGGAAGTTGAGGAGGATTTTGAGCTAGTCCACAAGTCAGAAAACTAGGAGGGATGGATTGACCTTGATAGTTTATGGACCATGTACTTTAATGGGGCAAATTCAAAGGAAGGGTCTAGAGCTGGAATATTGCTCATATCTCTGAATGGTAAAACTTTCAAATTCTCCTTTACTTTGTTATTTTCATGTACAAATAATGTTGCAGAATATGAGGCTCTATTAATAGGTCTAAGGTTGGCATCAAGGCATGGTATAAAATGCTTGAAAGTAATTGGTGACTCTGAGTTAGTTGTTTCCCAAGTTAGATCAAAGTATGCTTCAAAAAATTAGAAATTAAAGTAGTATAGGAATGCAGTATGGGATGTGATTGAAAGCTTTATTGCTTTTAATATCCATTGGATAGAAAGAAGTCAAAATAGAATGGTAGATTTGTTGGCTAATGTGGCCCTCAGACCTGAAGATGTTACATTTGTAGATATTTCCAATATAGAGGTGCAAGCTAGGCCTTCTATCCCTGATAATGTAGATAATTGGTAGGTTTTTTCTAATGACCAAGACATATTAAGGTTCCTCCAATGTGAATCCCATTTTGGTGATAAAGAAATGGATTTCAGTACTTATGTTGACACAGTGAATGGTAAGGATGTCATTTTTGGGAAGGAGGTTTTACAGTTAAAATCAAATAGAGTTCCCAAAGGATTATTTTCTCTGGAAAGGACATTTGACAATAAAGACAAGGCTTTCTCTGCTAGTACTGATGAAACCAATGATCTTGAAGAAATAAAGTTGGGAACAAGAATAGTTCCCAAAAAGGTCTATATAGGCAAGTGTCTGTCCCCAAGAATTAGAAAAAATTTGATTGACCTTAGAAAATTTAGACATGTTTTTGGTTAGTCCTCTGAAGATCTTAAAGCTTATAGGGAGGATCTTTTTCAACATGAGATTCCACTCAAAGGAGGCACAAAACCCTTTAGACAAAAGTTGAGACCTATTAACCCTACCCTGGCACCTAAAATGCAGGGTGAACTCAAAAAGATGATGGATGCTGGGATAATCAAGCCTATTAGGCACTCCACTTGGGTTTCAAATTTGGTGCTTATCAGAAAGAAGAATGGTGACATTAGGATTTGTGTTGATCTTAGAAACCTTAACATAAACTCTCTAAAGGATAACTATGGATTGCCAAATATGGAAAACATGTTACAGAAGGTCACTGGGTCAGCATTAATGTCTATGATGGATGGTTTTTCTAGTTATAATCAGATGATGGTCAAAGACACAGAGCAATTTAAAACTACATTTACAACCCCATGGGGGACATATGTTTATATAAGGATGCCTTTTGGGTTGACTAATGCTGGTGCCACTTTTCAAAGGGCTATGGATGTGGCCTTTGTAGATTTTATTGATAGATTTATGGTGGTGTATCAGGATGACTTGACAACTTTCTCAGCTAAAGGAGAACAACATTGTTAACAACTAGAGAAGATTTTCATTAGAGCATAAGAGTATGGGGTTTCTTTGAACCCAAAGAAATGCACTTTTGGTGTGGTAGAAGGAAAACTTCTAGGGCATATTGTTTCAGAGGATGGGGTGAGGATAGACCCTAAAAGGGTGCTAGCTATTGATAAACTATCATTACTAAAGAATATCAAGGGGATTCAGTCTTTTCTAGGATAGGTCAATTTCTTAAGAAGCTTTATCACAAACTTTGCAGAGATTAGCATTCCCATATCAAGAATGTTGAAGAAAGGAGTAAAGGTTGAGTGGAATATGGAAGTAGTACAGGCTTTTAATGACATTAAAAAGGCTATCAAGCATGCCCCAGTCTTGAAAACACTAGATTATAGAAAACCTATGCAGATCTTTTCCTTTGCATCTACCCACACTATTGTAGGAGTACTATTATAGAAAAATGTTGATGGTTTTGAGCAACCTATTTCTTTTTTCTATAAGACTTTGTAGGCAACAGAATTAAATTATGATATTATTGAAAAACAAGCTTATGTCTTGGTAAAGTCTATCAAAACATTTAGATGTTATCTAGTTGGAGCCACAGTAGTTTCCTATGTTCCAAGTGCTGTAGTCAAGGATATCTTGGTCCAACAGGAGGTTTCAAGAAGGAGATGTAGGTGGATCAATAGGATTCAAGATTTTAATATTGACATCCACATTACAAAGTTGGTAAGAGGGTTAGGCTTGGAAAAGTTGATGGCTCAAAGAAACTTAAATGCAAATCAAATAAATATGTTGGAAGAAAATTAGAGACCTTTTTTGTGTAACATGGACTGTTGTGAGTGGTACAAGGATATTGTCAAGTATTTGCAAAAGATGGTTTTACCCCTTGAGTTAGATGATAACAAGAAAAGAACCATTAAACTTCACTCTATAAGATATGCAATCATAAATGGTGAATTGTGGTGGAGAAGTAATGAAGGTGTCTTGCTTAGGTGTGTTGATCAAGATAAGGCCAAACTTTTGATGAATGAAATGCATAATGGGATTTGTGGAGGACATTATATGGCAAGGACTATAGCCCATAAGATCATTAGGTTAGGTTTTTGGTGGCCATCACTTTTTAAAGATACCCATCAGTTTGTAAAAAGGTGTGATCATTGTCAGAGAATTGCAGGGAAATTAAAATTCAATGGAAATCTACCTCTCAAACTTGTTTTTGTTCAGGCTCCTTTCCAAAAGTGGGGTATGGATTTCATTGGTGAAACCCCTAATAGGTCTAGTGGTGGACATGCTTATATCCTAGTGGCAACTAATTATTTCACCAAGTGGGTTGAAGCAATCCCCTCAAGAAGAGCAACTAGCAAAGTGGTAACAGACTTTATGATGCAAAATATCCTGACAAGATTTGGTTGCCCAAAAACTGTGGTGGTTGATAATGAAATGTGTTTTAGATCAGAAGAGTTTGTTCACTTTTGTCAAAAAAATGGTATAAAAATCTCTTATTCATCTCCGTACCATCCACAAGGGAATGGCCAGGCAAAATCTAGCAACAAAAGTTTGATTAAAATTCTAAAAAGAGTCTTGGATAAAAATAAGAAGGCCTAGGATTCCAAGTTGTTACAAGCCTTATGGGCTGACAGGGTTATAGTCAAGAAAGCAATAGCATGTGCCCCTTTTGACTTGGTATATGGGATCAATGCAAGATTACCTCAGAACAAGTTGTTACAGATGTACCAGTTCATTCAAGCATATGATGATGATTTGGAAGAAGATATGGCTGTCAGAATAAATGATTTAATTCAATTGAGCGAGATAAGAAATGATGCACATGATAAAAATGGGAAGATACAGGTCTAGTGTAAAGTCATGTATGACAAAAGGACTACTTAGAGGAATTTTGTAAGTGGTGACATGGTCCTAATGTGGAATACAAGACTCAAAGACAAAGGAAAGCATGGGAAATTTGATCCCATCTGGTTAGGCCCATACATTATTGAGGAAAAATGGGGAGCAACTTCTTATCTATTGAAGGATCTAATAGGAGAGCTTGTGGAATTGCTATTTCATGGTCAATTCTTAAAATTTTATTTTTCTTAAAATCTCCTGAGTCCTTGTGCAGGTTTAGTTTTAAAATTTTGTGTACAGTTCCCTATTTTTGTCAAAGTTTTGTTCTGGTCTACTCTTCCAGGAGTTTTTGGTTTTCTCATTGTATCTGCAGGAGATACACATCCCCAAGCATAAGCCACTATTATCACTATATAAATTTTTCCATCTTTATGCTAATATTTTTGAAAATGATCCAAGTTATTGACCAAATGGCATGGTTTTATGGTAAAAACCCTAAGTTTGATCAAAGCCCTAACTAGTCTCGAGTCTTGTTATAATTTCACATTATTTTTTGGCTCACTAATTCTCCAAAATAGGCATGTGCTAATTTACAACCCCTTTAACCCATCGCTTTACATGTTATATGATTAGGATTGTTGGGTGGGGTACCTTTTTAATTATTTCTTTCAAAGCCTAAGTTTTCGGTGAATTTTTCCTATGCATCAACCTTTTGAAACTTGTGGTTGTCATTGAACCACAAGACTACCCATTGTCAGAATCTCTAACATGTGCTTTAGTGATGAAGCACCACTTGTTTGAGTGGGCCCATCTGGTAAAGGAGTGTGCTGGCAATTAAACAATGAATTTGATAAACAGTTGTCACCATACCATTGGGCCAAGATGATAGCCTTTTAAGAATCATGCTTTAGCGACAGGTGTCCGATCAAACTTCTCACTAACAGTGGTAGGTTTTGACTTGTCAGTCTACATGGCATTTTCTTGGGTTGACATCTATTTTTAGTGACGTAGCATGCTGCAGGGTCATATTTTTTGAGGTATTAAATGATAGATTGATCTTACAGTTGTCATTATACTATTGACAAAAGATGTAAGGATTTTAAGCTTGCGGTATAGCAATGACCATCTGATCCTCTTTAAGGAATGAAGCATGAAGTGGGCCCTAAAACACCAGGTCACACTAACATGTTCACTTTATATTGGTTGCAATCAATTATGATGTGGCAGTTGTTAGGATTTTGGGTGCCGAGAAAGAAAAGGAGAAGAGGTCCACTTGCCAGTTTTTGTAGCGTGGCACTTTTTGATTTAACAAAGGCTGAGTGAAGCATCAACTATGGGGTCTACCTTCTTAGATGATTAAAGTACAACAAGATCTCACGGTTGTCATTATACCACTAGGATAAGCTACATATTTTTTAGGATCAGCAGTATAGTGATGACCATTGATCTTGTTTAAAGATGGGAACTGCCAGGTGGATATTTTGTTGCTGACTCTTGATGATGTGGTCATTTCTGATTGGCTAAAGGTAGTGATGACATGTGAGGTTGTTATTTTATTTGACACCAAGGATAAAGGTGGGGTCTTTCACCTGCAGGTCTATCTGACTTGGCAACTTATGATTCGATAGAGGTTTGTAAGGAAAACTACGGGGGAAATATTTTATTGAAATATGGTAATTGTCTGATTAAATGGCATCGACAGTTGTCATTATATCTTGATTTGGTTTTTCTGATAGTTTTGGGTTAGCACTTTAGCAATAGGGTGACACCTGTCCACTCCGTGCAAAGTAGAGATAAGTTGTTTATTTCCCCACATGGCTATATTGAAATTTTCTCATTGGCTGAGAACTCATTTGGGAAAAAGTGAAAAGGGGTTGTGTGGTTTTGTTTTCTGATCATCTGATGTGCTAAAAGAAAATAAAATCAATGGCTTGAATTCAAATTTGCTACTCTATGACATTGTTCACACCCTATGAATGCTAAGACCACCAACATTTCAGTAATGCCGAAATTAATGTGCTACGTGTAGATGGATTGTAAGCAATTGGCAACGCTATACATCAAAATTGAATCATTGTTTCTCTTTACCACTCTCATAAGCTTTTCTAGCGAACTAGATTTTCCTCAAGGAGCAATTTCAAGCAAAAAATCTGCAGGCACCTGGTAGGTCTCTTTGTTGAGTTTAAAAATTGATTGAAGTCTGTGAAGGTGTTGTAAGGAAAATTGTGTTGCCAATTGAAAGTATTTAGGGCCTTTCTCGGGTTTTGATATATTGTTTTAGAAAATCCCTAGTTAAAATGCCACCAAAGAGGAATTTTTTTGGTAAAATAGAGTACAAGGACAGGGGAATTTTTGAAGATTTAATGTAGTTACTCTTGCATTCTGATAACAAGGCAGCCAGATTAAAAGAATTGGTCCCAAGAAACCCTAGGGACTCAGTGGCTAAAGAAATCCATGATAGAGGGAATTAAATGAGAGATGCTTGGGTGGGTAAAGATCATAATGGCCTAATTTTATTTAGATCAGCATACTCACAAAGAAATTCTTGTGCCCACCTTAGTAATATTTGGCAATTTGATATAGGGAAGTTGGTGGTTCCTAGAGTATTCATGGATGCAGAGTTGCTAATCCAAATTGCCAAGTGTTATGATCTTGTGACAAAGTGTGTCAAGGACATAAATGGGAATGACCTAATCAGCATCATAGATGATGAGTTTTGGGAGGTATTTTCATTGAATGACCCTTTTGATGGGTTGGAGAAAAAAGATTTCATAGAATTTACAGAAATATATGAGGCACTAAGGGATTATTTGAGAGCAGGGCCCCTAAGGGAATTTTTGGAAGAAATTGGATCAATGTGTGTTATCAGTGCAAGCACACAAGAGCATTTTAGGCTAGATTTGTTCAGTAAGAGACCATAGGAGGTCTATAAGTCATTAACTTTGATTCTAGGGCATGATGAAGCAACTCATATTCCAATACCATACATGTTTATGATGGTAAAATCACTCCACCCCCAATTGGCATTGATTTTTTATTTTGCATCTCATTTGGCTGATCTTATTAATGAAGGATTAATAGAAATCAAGAACATGAAGGTTAATAGGCCTTTTGGATGGTATTCTATGCTTATGCATATTTTCTTATACAAAGGTGAGAATTTCTTCTGCTCGACAGTCAACATCATGAAGGAGAGATATGGAGAAACCCTTCTAGTCCAGCTATGGACCACAACTATATCATGGGATAGAATTGATTCCAGTTACATTTCTTTTGATAGGGATTTTGCTTCAAGGCTCAGAACCATGTTATTTTTTGCCAATCCTAGAATCCCAAGGGAGTTGTTAAGATTAATCACACCAAAGGAGCATTTCCAGGACATCACCATAGTCCACAATTTTGGGGATATAATTTTGTATCCAGTTTCCATAGTTTTTAGAGTATATGGTTGTAAAGTGGCACCATACATTTTACCTTATCAGGTCCCATTAAAATTAGGATATGCTGAAATTTTGAGGCAAATTGGTGACCTATAGTAAACCACTCTCACTGGCAAGGGAAGGGGAACTTTCTTCCTGAACATAACTATAGCACATCAATATGTGATTATAAAGGGAGGATGGGTGCATCTAAATAAAGTCCTACAACCCTGTAGAATGACTAGAGCAGTGGAAAGGTGTGTAGATATAGAGGGTTTCCTTTCAGGAATGTTTAGAGAAAAGGTAAGGTGTGCTCTTATTGATTATCAATTTAATTTTCCTGAACATCTAATAAGGAATGTGTTTGACCTTCAAACTCAAGAGATTAAGAAAGAGAAATGTATCATCTACAAGAAGTCTGTAGATTTCTTTAGAAATTTTGACAAAGCATATGACCCATTAAAAGGTTTTGAGCCATGGGCAAGGAAAGTAGATGCCCTTTGGAACATTTTGAAGGCATCATGCATGCGGTAAATGAAAAGAGGGCTATTGTAAGCAAGACAGGCCCTGAAAGAGCTAGGTAGATTTTGAGCCAGACAAAATATATGAAATTGACTCCAAAGGGAGTTTATAAAATGCATAAGAAGAGTGGTTACACTATTCTCTTACCACCACAAAAGAGAGGTCAAAATCTTCCTTCTACGTCAAAAAGAAAAAGACCCATGGATGATCCAACAATGTAGGGACCCTCTCTTAAGAGGTAGAGACAAGAAGAGGTAAGGTCAGGAGAGGAAGCTTATTCTCCTTCTAAATTCCCCATCTAGTTACATGAACATGGGGTAGCGGAGAAATTGGTACATATGAGGAATGAGGGAAACATTTTTGTTTCCAATGATGAGTTGTAAGAAGAGAGCCCTGAGGCACCTAAGGAGGTGGCCATGGATCTTACAGTTGAGGAGTTTGAAGGTAAACAAATGGACCCTATCTTGAAGCAAGCCAATGATTCTTTCATAGTTGATGAAAATTTTTTCAAAACTAGGGCATTCTCCCAATTTTTATGGAGAATGAAAATAAACCAATACAAAGAGATCTGCGAGAAGAAAAAGGAAGAGTTCCCTAATAGGGACATAACAAAGATAGAAAATGAGACCAAGGAAAAAATGGTCAAGCAATTTGAAAAAATTACTCCTAAGGAGGGAAGGGCCATGCTTCATACTGCAGGAGTGCTAATTTTGCTAGAATGGGACATTGTTGATGCAATCTTTGATCAAGTCAGAAAGAGCAAGGTAAAAACTCTTTCTGCTATAGAGAAGGCACAACAAGCTACTAGAGGAACTACTTTCTCAAAAGATCATGCAGCCTTGGTCAAGTGGTCCCTAAAGTGAGAGCAAGATAAAGGAAGAAAAGAAGCTCTCTCTACAGGATATGTAGGTAGTTTATTGGTATAGAGAGTAGGAGAGACTTTAGGTGTGGAAGCATAAAACTTAATTTTGGAAACTACCAAACTCAATGTTAAAGTGCTAGAGAAGGATGCGCAAGAAAAGGAAGAGCTTAGGCTCAAATTTGAAATTGTCCTTAAGTCCTATAATGATCTCAAGATGGAGTTGATCCAGAAGGATAAATTAATTTCTCAGTTATCTGGACCCCAAGACCAGAGGTCTCCCTTATTGGAAATCTCTGATAAACCTATAGTGGCTTCATCCTCAAGCCCAATTGTTGAGTTTCCACCTTCACCACTCCCAGAGACAAGTATGGATGTGAGGGTTATTTGGGAGAAACAAAGATTAACAGAGGAGACTAATAAATTGAGGGAAATAAGAGAACAACTGGAGAAGGAAAAAGATGAAAATGTGAAGGCCACAACTTTGGTGAACCAAAAGTATGAAGAAAAAATGACAGATGCAATCATGCAGTTTGCATATGATTTCAAGCCCTCCATTTTCTATAGTCATGTCAGCAAGTTGCATTCTTTATTTGAAACTTTGAATAAGGAGAAGACTGAAATGTCACCAATTTTGAAGAAATGGATTGAGAGGTCTCCTACTATAAATCTATTTCCTATGTTATCTAAAGGCCAAGAGGACCCTGATCCATTGATTAAGCTAGTGCATCAGATTGTCACAAAAATGGTACAATATGGCATCATTTTGGATAACTTTATTAGAAGATCAAGTATGTTGAAAGATGAATTAATGCTTTCAAACTATGAGCTGGTGCCCACCATTTTCATATATAAGGGAAAATTTAAAGAATCATATCTATGGAGAGAAGAGATAGATGCACTTTTGTCAAAAAGGGTGACTAGTGTCCTAAGTGACACCTGTTCTTTTAGCAGCGTTATCAAGTTGTTAATAAATGCCAAATCAATGTTTGATAATATTCAATAGAAGGTCACTAAAATTGAAGATGAGTGGAAACAATTGTCTGGCAAGAAGGCTGAGTTTGCAAATTTTGAGTTCCCAAGCAAAGAGGTGTACAATAAATGGAGGTATCAGTACATACCTCATGTTGAAAAATTTTATACTCTACTAGCCTCTTAGAGCAAGTAAAGGAAGTTACTTTTTGAGTCATAAAGGTTGTCGAGATGTAGGAAGACATTCATTACAAGATTGACTACGAGATATTGTAATCAGATTTGTTGAAAGAAGCCAAGGATAGTATTGAAGACATAAAGTGGGGTGGCTCAGCTACAAATATCTCACCTGCTTGATCAATGTATTTATTGTAAACCTTTTTGAGGTTGTTGTAAAAGTTTTAGGTTAAGAATTTTGCAAACCTTAGAATGATCGCTAGCTTGTTGCATCTCCTTGTATATAAAAGGATTTTCCATGATCATTCTAGTTATTGAGGTTTAGAAATTGAAAATATAGAATTTCTGAAAACCTAGCACTCTGTTGAGGATTGTAATATTTTGTCTCATTTTATCAGAGCAATAGAGAAGAAGTATAGGTTGCTGCTATTCTGCAAGCTTATTGTTTAGAACATGATGTACACAATGTTCAAATGTTATACTTAATACAAATCTCAAGTCTTATCCTCTCCATTATGTTTATTCTGTGAACTTTAAGTCTCTTGGAGGTTTATATGTATGTATTTTTCTTTGAGTTCTAATCTAGGGTTGGATTACATATTGCTCAGGGTGAGATACATTTTCATTGAATTCATATAAGGATTATATGAAAGTAGGGATGAGTTGAAATGTTTGTATTTATGTTTTGAAGACCATTTTTTCTTAAGTCATCATTGTTTCCATTCTGTCTTCTGATATTTTGCCCAATGGATAGGGCACTGACCTGTATTTTCCTATCTGTTCTTTGTATGGAATGATCAAAATCTTGTAATCGTAAAACATAATCATTACTAGTCATTTTACTTTTATTTACATTTATAGTTGTTCTACCCAGTGATGGAGAGTCAATGAGTAATAGGTTGTTACTTAGTACTTTCTCACTATCATCTATTGTAAGATCCAGTATTAGGTAAAGAACAGAGCTATATCTATTGGATCAGGTGTACCCACCTTGGTTTTGAAGAGCCAAAAGTGAAGAGGGCAGTCTTGTCCCTATAGTTGGTCCAGTTTCTTATAGATTTCCCATATTTGGAATTAACCTCTCCATAACATTAGTCATAAGCATACTAGTATCTCTTGGAGTGTAAAATCTTTTGAAGAACCAACATGGTTCTAGATCCAGTTCCAATTAGATTTCCATATTTATCCTTTATCACACAAGTTTTCTCAGTAAACCAAACTTGATATCCCTTATCAACTAATTGTCCAACACTCAAAAGATTATGTTTCAATCCATCCACAAAGTAAACATCATCAGTATTAGTCTTTCCATCAAGATTAATAAATCATATACCTTTAATCAAAAAAGGTGCATTGTTACCAACTCTAACAACTCTTGCATCATAATTGTTAAACTTTATGAACTTTTTCATATCTTTAGTCATATGATGTGAACAACCACTGTCTATAATCCGGTCAGATTTCTTTTCAACTTGGGAAACTAAGGCTTTTTCTTCCTTAATATTAATTTCAAAATTTTCTTCTTTAATTGCTACAAATCCTATTTCATCATTATTCTCAGTATCACTTTTACTTAGAGTTCTTTCAATACTAGCTTCAATGTCTTCATCATTAGCATAATAACATTCCTTAGATCTTCTAGGCTTGAAGTTATTTTTGTACTTCTTAACTCTCTTAGGACATTTAGATGCAAAATGACCATATTCTTGACACGTCCAACATTTAAAAAATTTCTTACCATCTGGTTCTCTTTTCACAAGCAAGGCAATACCTCCTTCAATCTTCTTGTCTTCTTCATTTCTAGATCTACTACTGCCACCATAATCTCTACTCACACTGATACTTCTTGATAATGTAGGGTGAACACTAAGAGCACTGAATGCTATCTCCATTCTAGGTAAGTCTTCTAATAACCTCAGGTTCATCTCTACTACCCAATCTTCCAAGAAGAGTCTCTCTTGTAAAGTTCATAGTATAAGGTATAACTTTTTCAATCATCTATGTTGTCTGCTTAAATACATGAGTCAATGTCCTCAGAATTTTCCATATCACTTCATTCTCTATCTTTGTTCCTCCATGAGATTTTATCCCTGCAACAATTTTTGACATTCTACCAATGTAGCATCTAACAGATTCATCTTCCAACATTCTTATATCTTCAAATGCACATATCCAATTATGTAATCTAACTCTTTTTGCATGTTCATCACCTTCAAAAGTAGAGTGTAAAGCTTTCCAAATTTCATGAGACTTTTTCAAACATTTTACCTGACTATACTCATTCTCTAGAAGTGCTATCAAAAGTGCTTCTCTTGCAAGTATGTTACACATGAATAGATCTTTCTCATCATTTGAGAATGTCTCAAGATCATCTTCTTCAATGATAGTCTTATCATTCTTTGTAGTCAACCAATAACCTAGTCCTAAACATAGTAGATGTGTCTTCATCTTTTCTTTCCAGCTATCAAAATTTACTCCATCAAACTTAGGGCTTTCTTTCCTGAAATTCACCATGGATCTCCTTAAGCTGTTAAACTTCTCTTTCAAGGACCTATTTCTCTGATACCAATTGTTAGAAAGTAAAGTTGACCAAGATAACTAAGAGTGGAGGGGGGGGTGAATCAGTTATCAAATAATTATAACTTTTATCATCTTCACCAACATTAAACCATATAAAAATATAATTACCAACCATAGAAAGATATTCATACACAATTACACAATAACACAAGATCTGTTGACTAGTGAACCTCTTGATCAAAGAGTAAACCCCAGTGGGAATGATCAGCACAAAAGATGTAGTAATATGAATATTCCTTCTAAAAGGATGGACTTTGTTAGGAGTCTTATGAAATACATTCAGCACATATAAATCCCTATTAGGAGATTTTGAATCCCTGTTAAAAGATTCTAACCCTGTTAAGAGTTATGGAAGATAGAAGGACCCACTGCCCAAAAAACTTCAAGGTAAGATCACTGAACTCACTATCCAAATAATCTTTTCATTATTGAATAGAATAATATGATTCCTTTTCTCTAACTGTGCCAAACCGCACTCACTACTACATCAGATCTCAATTTCTGATCTTTGTACTTCGCATGTCTTCCTTCACAATTCACTTTCACAACTTCATAATCAACCACTCTCACTCTCTATCTATATCTCAACAAGGAAATAGATTTATTCCTTTATACCACACTCAAATAATTACAAATGAGTAGGTACACAATTACAAAATAAAATATTCCACACGCTACACCAAAATTACATAAAATTGTCGGCTTCCAAATACAATAAATCTTCACTCATGTGACTTCAAAGTTTGCACTATCATCCATGTCACTATCAATGTGTCTCTAACTTCCCTTTAACTACACAAATCCATATTCCATCCTGATTAGGAGATATCATCTGATTGCCAAAAATTGCTACTCAAGAACACTACCTAAATACTGCTTCCACCAAAATTATCATAACTTTTATGAATAAAAGAATTACTATCTATGCTCTTAACCATAGAAATATAACATATCAAAGAGTATATCCTCAACATCGCATAGCTCCAACTACAATATCCCATGTGTGCTAATCAAAACACTGTCTGCTTCTCTGCAAGTCTTCGGTAAAACACTGTGTTGACATCGATGACAATCATAGTCATGAATGCAACAACAACTGCTACAAAATGGGTGCCAAACACTTTAGAATTCATTCCTAACATGACCAAGGTAAACCCCTCAAACAAACAACAAAAACCCTCTTTTTCTTCTTGGTACAGGTGTGGAATTTCAGATCTAAGAGCAGATTTAAATACCCTTTTCGATGAACTTTCAGGATCTGCGAACAAAGTTAGAATCGACCTTCAAATAAAAAATGTAGTATTTGACCATTTATGAGGGTCAAACTCAACCTCCCTCAAAATTGGAAAATATTTCTAGGTTTTGTAGATCTCACAGTTTTGATTCAAGGACTCGAAAATCAACAGTTGCTGAGACTTTTTGACAGGGTTTTCAACAGGTTCTTTTTCGGAGGTAAGTACCTTTATCTCTTCATTTCAACATTAGTCATTTATATTTACTTTCCATATCAATACAATTCAAATGTAAGTGTAAAATATTAGTTTTGGGGTCTCTTTTATGTGCAAACAATTGTTCTAGGACCCCATCCATATTTTATCCTCTACATTTTGGTGAACCCGACATACTTACCCCCTATCTTTTGTGGATTTAGATTCCCTATTGTGTTAGATATTCCTTTGTATTATCTTGTGTGTTCACCTTCACTTTACATTTTGGTGAACCTGACATACTTCCTCTCCTTTATTTTGTGGATTTAGATGCCCTATTGTGTTAGATTTGTGGTTAATTTTTTCTTGCATTAAGATTAGGTTTATTTATGCCCTTATATTTCAAAAATCCAAAAAAATTGCAAAATTCCTTTGAAAATACAAAAACATTTACATTTTCATGCTTTTACTATTCAACATGTATGATTCTTGTTCTGAGTACTTTGATGAGGCTTTTGTTGTTCAATATGATAGATACCTTAACGAGGTACATGGAAGTGAAGGTGAAATTTTTTTGAATGAGATCTCCATTGATCCTATTCCTATTTCACTTTCCTCCACAACCTCTTTGATTGACCTTTACAAAGATGATTTAGGGATTGATGTTAATTCTTCTCCTAATATATGTCTTTTCTATAAGCCTATTTTACAATACAATTTACCTTCTTTCCCCTTTCAAGATCAAGCTTTAATGACTTATGACACTCCTACAATGTGCTATATGGATAGGGATTATAGTCCTCCTATTTGGGATGAGCCTTTGGATTTGGATGTTGATTACTCTCTTCCTCATGAAACCATTATGGATAATCCTCCTATTTGGGATGAACCTTTGGATTTTGATATTGATTACTCTCTTCCTCCTATTTGGGATGAACCTTTGGATTTGGATGTTGATTACTCTCTTCCTCATGAAGCCATTGTGGATAATTATACTTTTTGGGATGAACCCTTGGATAAATACATTGATTTATCCCCTCCTTGTGAAGAATTTTTGATACAAAAGGATGACATATTGTCTAGAACACACTCCCCTTATGAAAAAGAAGATGACATTATATATGCTTTGCTTCCATTTTGGATTCCTTCTAGTGATGAGGCATTAGCACAAAAAGATAAGAGTTCCCTTAATACTCTTCCTCTTAGTGGTGATCTTACGGGAAATCAAGATCCTACCTTACAACCTTCTTACCATAGTATTACTTATATCTATTCCAACCCTTTTCCAACTATGGTTCCAAGTGTTCCTCTAGTGGTGTCTTCCATTCATACCACTTCCTACACTTTTACTAGTGTTCCTAATCTTCCTAATCCTAATCCTATCTTTCCTAATCTGATTCCTAATTCTCCATCTGCTATCCCTAGTTCTTCCCACACTTATGTTGAGATTCAAACTATGGTTCATGATGTATATGTGCAAAGATTCTTCAAAGTACCTTCTCCTTATTATCTGATCCATAAAGATAAAAGAAAAGAAATTTCTCCTTTGAGATTTCTTCTTAATTTTACCCCTCATTCTGATGTAACATAGATCTTTTCCCCTCTAGACTGGGGGGCAAGAGGTATATTTCTTCCCATCTTATAGAATCCATTATGTTCCTTCTTTGATCTTAATCAGTATTCTTTCTATCCTATCTCTCTATGGTTTGGTATTATGTTTATAATCATTCATAGATTCTATTTTATATTCAAGATATCTTTTCTAGGACATGCATTTTTCAAAGGTATCCCTTGCCTTTCATCCCTGGGGGGAAAGGTTCTTCCTTTTCTCTCTTTGTCTAGGGAACTGCTTTCCTTAGCTTAGTGGTATTTGTTTATATTGCAATATTATTTCATCATATTGGTAGATGTTTTGACTATGGGTACCCTTCTTACATGAGAAGTTATTGTCCTAGGTCATCACTTCTTCTCTATGTTGCAAATTATGTTTGTTATAAACTTTTACCCTTTCTTTAGTGTTAGAGTTTTTTCCCTCATTCCAAAGATTCCTCTTCCTCTTGTTTTAATGGGGGCTTGATGATTGAATCTTTGTTCCCACTTGATTTATATTTGAAAGTTGATATTTTATCTAAAACACTCTTCTATGATGGGGGTCTTGTTGATAAGATCTCTTTCTTTGAGGATCCTTTTCCATGAGTGACATATCCTTTT
The DNA here is from genome assembly GCA_027943335.1 of Chamaecyparis obtusa. Taxonomy (NCBI): domain Eukaryota; kingdom Viridiplantae; phylum Streptophyta; class Pinopsida; order Cupressales; family Cupressaceae; genus Chamaecyparis; species Chamaecyparis obtusa. The sequence continues at coordinate 734,811 of BSBK01010680.1, forward strand.
CATGATTATTTATATTCTTGGATGTGGGGGTTAATATCCCTCACTAAGGATATGGTGTACATTGTTGCTAAATAGGATATCTCCTTGCATTGTGAAGTAGGTATCCTCTTCCATATTTGTTCCTACACTTGGGGGGGCAAGGATGTCATCTCCTTCTTTTCTATCTTTCTGAGATTCACCTCTTTCCTTGGTTAAGCAATATCTATCTATTATGTGATATCCAATTATACATGAACATTTTGGTTTGCATTGAGGATCTTTTTCCTTGATCACAATTGATTCCATTGTTTGACATTGGGTTTCCATGGTTAATAAATCTCTCACCTTGGAAATTGAATAGTGTGCTATCCCTCATAAGGGTTACTTTCTTTTCACTTCTTTCATGATATCTCTTTACATTCATCCCTTCCATGGCCTCATAGGAGCTATGACCTTCTTGGCTTGGACTGGGTGTTGATTGAGGATATTGTCTTGATGCCAAAGAAGGATTTATCCTTGTTCTTTTCTTTCCTTAACATGTCAAAATAGTATGTTTTTGCCATATTAAGGAGGGGGGCATATATAGGGCCTCCCTTGTACTATAGTTTTAAATTTTTACATGCCAAATTTTGGAAGGTAAGACACATAAGTTGCTAATTCCTAAAAAGACATGCATTTATATGCTAAATCCTTTGAAGGTAATGCACATAAGTTGCTAAATCCTGAGGAGACGTGCATTTTTCAAGTTTTTCAATATGCTAAATCCTTTGAAAGTAACACACATAAGTTGCTAAATCTTGAAAGGACATGCATTTCCAATTTCAAATATGCTAAATCTTGGAAGGTAACGCACATAAGTTACTAAATCTTGAAAAGACATGCACCTATATGCTAAATCTTCTGAAGGTAATGCGCATAAGTTGCTAAATCCTGAGGAGACATGCATTTCATATTCATAGTGATACAAGAAGGTGGATCTATGGGTATTCCAAAAGCTATTAGAAGACACATTAAAATTGCAAGAATAGTTTATGGGTGAACCTATTGGGCTCTCCCTCCAAGGTGATTCATGGTAAGGTGGGCATCTTACTAGGTGAGGTAATCACTCTTTTCCCTCTCTCTCTTTTTCCTTTCATGCTAGTAGGAATGGATCATGAAGCTATGTTATTTATAGTGTTTCTCTTGTCTTTATTATGTAATCATTTATGCTTTTATGATAGTTTTCCAAATATGATATTAGTATAAGAAATATTTCTTAGCAAGGTTTCTTATGCTAGTTGATTTGGGTTTGTTTTAGTACTAACCCCTTTTGTGTCCCTTGTTCTTTCAGCACCCTTGTGCGTGTATGTTGAGTTAGAATCCTTAGTCTGGGGACTTGTGTCCTTAGCTAAGTGTTATTTTATCTTGTTGTGAATCCACTTGGATCTTATTTTTCTTCTCCTTTACCAAGAATTTGCATCGAGTCCATACTCTTGCTAAAGTGGGGGCTTAATGTATCATCTTAAAATGGAAGCACTTCCATGTTAATAGCATTTAGCCCTCCCAGTAAGTGGTTTGGGGTTATCTCAAATGACTTGGATTGATCTTTTCTTTGATCTGGCTTTCTCACTACTTTCCACTTCTTTTCTGCTTCATTCTAGGTGAAATTAGGGTTAGGATCCCAAAGATTCTCTAGAATTTCCCTCTTCCATAGCTCTATTTTCTAGTTAGAACTTATAAATAGGTCCTCCTAGCCTTCATCATAGTAATCATAGGATTTTATGCCTATCCCTAGCATTCTGTCCTAGTCTGGTATCATTTCTAGGTCTTCGAGCATCCCGGGACCTCCTGTCCTGATTTTGACTGGATCTGGGCGTAGGGTCAAATTTGAGGTTGATTCTGACTAGGTCAAGATCAAGGTCATACTTGACTAGGTCAGTCCCAACCTTGATTTTTCACCCCTCTTTCAAATTTCAAAATTCCTAAATTTTTGAGTATCGGGTTTTGGGCATATTTATTTTCCCACCTCAGAGTTGGCTATTTCGGGTTTCAGAATGGTAAATCCTATAATTGCATTTAATCTAGGCATATTTTCTAAAGGTTAGGACCTAATTGGGATTTAATTCCCTAAGGTGGCCCTTCTAGAGGATTGTGCCCTAGTTCACTATAAAAGGAGGCCTTCCTCTCTCATTTTCTCCATCAAGTTTTCCAAGAAATCTCATGATCAAGGCATCAAGTTTGCAATCTCCTCTCTCGAGCTCTCAAGGTGATCAAGCAAGAATCCATTCAAGCATTCAAGTCTTCTTCTCCATCCAATTTCTCCATTGAAGATCAAGGCTTTAAGCTTTCAAGCCATTGAATGGATTTGGTTCAAGTATTCTAAATTCATCATTCAAAACCCTAGATCTATCCATCATGATGGTGTGATCTTCCTTCAAAATCTTTTGTTCATCTTCAAGATCCATTCATCCTTCCCTCAAAGTGGATTCCAAGCATATGAACATGGAGGTTTAGATTTACATTTATGTTCAAGCTTTCATATCAACATACTTGATTACATTTCAAATACAATTGCATATCTATTGAATGTCATAGCTTCATTCTTAGATCTACTTCTACTAATTGCTAGCATTCTCCATTTCAATTTCAATATTAAGGTTAATTCCAAACCGGGGTTTGACCAAGGCAAACCCCTGAAACAAACAACAAAAACCCTCTTTTTCTTGTAGGTACACGTGTGGAATTTTGAATCTGAGGGCAGATTTGGATACCCTTTTTGGTGAACTATCAAGATCTGTGAACAAAGTTAGAATCAACCTTAAAACAAAAAATGTAGTATTTGACCTTTTATGAGGGTCAAACTCTACCTCCCTGAAAATTGGAAAAGATTTCTGGGTTTTTTAGATCTCACAGTTTTGGTTGTAGAACATAAAAATCAATAGTTTTTTAGACTGTTTGACAGGGTTTTCAGTAGGTTCTTTTTTGGAGGTAAGTACCTTTATCTCTTCATTTCAACATTAGTCATTTATATTTACTTTCCATATCAATACAATTCAAATGTAAGTGTAAAATATTAGTTTTGGGGTTTCTTTTATGTGCAAACCATTTTTCTAGGACCCCATCCATATTTTATCCTCTACAATCTGAAAGAAGTGAATCCATTGGAGATAACACCATGGTGACCAATGCATAATTGGCTAGAGAAGTTGTTGAACAAAAAGAAAGAAATAGGATCCTAGAGGAGACTATAGAAGCCCTAAAGGTTAAGCTAAAGGAATTGGCAGAGACAGTTGGTAAGATGAAAGAAAAATTGGAAGTTGAGGATGATAAGGATAAAGTAGTGGATGAGGAGGATTACATCCCTGAACCAGATCCACCAATACAATAATAACCCTTCCTTAAAAAATTTAAGGCAATAGGAGGCAAGTCACTTGAAGGTATACCCATGTTCACTGGTAAGATGGATTCAGAATTAGTTATGGAGTGGATTGAGGGGATGGAGAATCATTTTGAGTGTGAAGGTTTCTCAAAGGCATAAAGAGTGAAGGTTGTCAAGTCAAGACTTAGGGGACAAGCCCTAACATGGTGTAATTTACTTCAAGAAGAGAGGGAAAGAGAGGGGAAAATACCAATAGCCAATTGGAGGGATATGGTAGCTAAGATAAAATACAATTACTTACTAGAAGATCATGAGATTCAGATGCATAAGAAGAGACAAAGTCTCGGACATAAATATATGGATGTGGTCTCTTACACCAAGGAGTTCCAAATTTTTTTCCTAAGATCCAAAATCCAAGAGGAAGAAATCATCTGAGTGGCTAGATGTTTGGGTGGTCTAAGATGTAGCATCCAAGAGGAGATTAGTTTATGGACTCCCACTAGTGTCCATAAGTGTTTTCAATTGACACTTAAAGTAGAAGAAAGAAATAAAAAGAAGCAAGACACTACTTCTAGGAGTAGGGGTAGAGGAAGAGACTCAAGTGGTGGACATATAGGGGGCTATAATGGTAGGAGAAATGAATTCAAAAATCAAGGGGAAACCAAAATTATTGAACAAACTAGTAAATCAAGTAGTAGGGGAAGCTATGGTAGATGTAGAAGTTCCTATAGTGGTGGTAGAGGTAGATCAAGTGGATTTGGGAGAATCTCTCATTTTACTTCCATGAAGTGTTATAATTGTGGGCAATTGGGACACCCTGCATATAGGTGCCCTAACAAACCAACATCTTCACAAGGTGAGAAAAATATTTCATATGCACAAGAGGAGGACTGTACTAAGCACTCAGAGGTGAGTTTAGATTCAGAGAAAGGAGAGAATCTCATATTGAGAAGGATCTTGAAAAAAGCACCTCCAAAGGATGAACACAAATAGAGAAGGGCTATGTTTAGGGTCAAGTGCAAGATACTAGGAAAAGTATGTAGGTTCATAATTGATTTAGGGTCCACTGACATTGTCATCTCTGAGGAGGCAGTACAAAAGTTGAAACTCACCAAGATACCTCATGTGTGTCCCTACAAAGTCACATGGCTGAATAAGGGGCATAATATATTGGTAATGAGCAAGTGTGGGTTGAGTTCACTATAGTAAAGTATCAAGATAGAATACTTTGTGGCATTTTACCAATGGATGCATGCAATTTTTTGCTTGGCAGACCATGGCAATATGACAGGGAGGCAATACACCATGGCAAGGAGAGAAAATACTCATTCAAGAAGAATGGACTAAATTACAAGATGCACTCTATAATTGAAGAAGAGGCAATGGAGAAGGTAGACTCAACTACACTCCTAATGATTGGGAAAGAGTTCATACAAGACATGAAAGGAGGAGAAGAAGTTGGCTATGCTATCATGTTAAAGCCAAAGGAGGAGGAGTCATCTAATCAGTCACCTATGCCAGCATAAGTAAAGAAATTGTTATATCAATTCAAAGACATTATTAGTGAGGGTAGACTAGATAGATTACCTCCAAGGAGGGAATTTAGTCATCAGATTGACTTTGTGCTAGGGGCATCATTGTCTAACAAGGTTGCCTACAAGATGACACTAGAACAAAACAAGGAGATAGCAGGAAAAGTCCAAGAGATTTTGTATCAAGGCTTGATAAGGAATAGCATAAGCCCTTGTGTTGTACCAGTTGTTCTAGCACCAAAGAAGGGGGGCACATGGAGGATGTGTACTGACTCAAGAGAAACCAACTAGATCACTATCAGGTATAGGTTTCCAATCCCCAGGGTGCTAAATTATACTCCAAGATAGATCTTAAGAGTGGGTACTATAAAATTAGGATGAAAGAGGGGGATGAGTGGAAATATTCCTTTAAGACAATAGAGGGTCTCTATGAGTGGCTAGTAATGCCATTTGGCCTTACAAATGCACCAAGTACCTTCAAGAGGGTCATGAATGAGGTCTTAAAAGATTTAATAGGAGTGTTTGTAATGGTGTATCTAGATGAAATATTAGTCTTTAGTAAGACAAAGGAAGACCACATGGCACACCTATAACTTGTATTGAAGAAACTTCAAGAGGAGAAGCTCACCATAAACCTTGAAAATAGTGAGTTTATGAAACAAGAGCTAGTCTACCTAGGATGTGTAGTATCCCAAGGTGACTTGAAGATGGATAATAGTAAGGTTGAAGCCATTCTTAGTTGGCCTACTCCTAAGATAGGGACCAAAGTTATAAACTTCCATGGGCTAGCCTAGTTCTATAGAAATTTTATTAGAAGGTTTAGTGAAATTTGTGCACCAGTCCTTGACATCATCAAAGGAGGGCTCAAGACAAAGTTTGTATGGAACAATCCAATGAGGAGTTTGAGAGGTTGAACAAGAAAGTAGCTACCCAACCAATACTATTTTTACTAGGTTTTTACAAACCATTCATAGTGGAATGGGATGCCAGCAACATAGCGGTGGGGGAAATCCTAAGAAAAAAAAGTAGGCCAGTGGAATTCTTTAGTGAGAGGATAAATGAGGCAAAGTATAGGTATTCATCCTATTACTTAGATCTATATGCTTTAGCAAAATCCCTTAATAGGTGGAGGCACTACCTATTTCCTAAAGAGTTTGTGGTTTTCACTAATAACCAAGCACTAAGTTACATCAATACTCAAGAGAAGCTTAGTTTGAGGCATATCAAATGTATGGAGTTCCTATAGTCATATACCTTTATAATGAAGCACAAAAAGGGGGTTAATAATAAAGTTGTAGATGCCCTTCGTAGGAGGTTTCTCACTATCTAAGAGATATAGTTGCATAGAATTGGAGTTCAAGAGTTCAAAGATCTCTATAAAGGAGATGCAGACTTCTCAGAGATCCACAAGGTATGCACTAAATTTGACAATCATTTTCATAGTGAATATGCTGACTATACTTTGAAAAATGGTCTACTATTTTAGGGAAATCATTTATGTATTCCAAGAGGTTCCATGAGGGATAACCTCATCCAAGAGAAGCACAATGGTAGTTTGAGTGGACACTTTGGGTTAAACAAGACCCTAGACTTAGTGGAAAGATTCTATTGGTGGCTTAAAATGAAGAAGGATATAAGAATGTATGGTGAGAAATGTGGAGTATCACAAGGAAAAGGGGACATCATCAAATGTAGGTATTTACCAACTATTTACCATCCCAAATAGACCTTGGGAGTGCATAAGTATGGATTTCATAGTAGGTTGCCTAGGACACCCACTGGTATAGATAGTGTATTTGTGTTAGTAGACAGGTTCAGTAAGATGAGCCACTTTATTCCTTGTAAAACTACCCATGATGCCATTCATATTTCCCACCTTTTCTTCAAGGAGATGGTGAGGATACATGGGCTACCAATAAGCATAGTTACAGATAGAGATGTAAAGTTCACAGGACACTTCTGGAAGACCCTTTGGAGGAGGTTAGGAACCAGCTTGTCTCATAGCTCTTCCTATCATCCTCAAAAGGATAGAAAACTAGAGGTCATTAATAGGGTACTTGGTAACTTGTTGAGATGTTTGACCAAGGAGTATGGACAAGGATGGGAACAAGTCATTTCCCAAGAAGAATTTTCTTACAATGACATACCAATAGAACTACATGTAGGAGTCCATTTGAAGTGGTGTATGGATTACATCCAAGAGGGGTTCTTGAGTTTAGAGACTTGGAGGGTTATGAAGGAATCAATGGTCATGCTGATGAATTTTCTCAGTCAATGAAAGAGGCACATGAGCAAGTAAAAAGACATTAATGGAGGCCAATCAGAAGTTGAAATACAAGAGAGATGAAGGGAGAAGAGAACTACAATTTTAGGTAGGTGATTTAGTGATGGTATTTTTGAACAAGTCCAGATTACAGAAGGGCATACCAAGTAAGCTACAGATGAAAAGGATTAGGCCAAGAAAAGTGTTGGAGAAATATGGTCCAAATGCCTACAAGGTGAAACTACCCAAGAAAATATCTATTTCTCCCATTTTCAATGTGAAAGATCTGATAAAATACAAAGGGCCAGAGATGAATGATGAAAAATATATTACTAAAGTGATTAAGTATGTGGAAGAACTTAAGGTAACTTATCAGATCAAACCAAAGGTTGACAAGATTTTGGATTCAAGGGTGAAGAAGAAGACTAGGCACAAAACATACATGGAAAATCTAGTGAAGTGGAGAAACCAACTAGACTTAGAGGCTACTTGGATTGCAGAGAGTGACTTCAAGAAACATGGCATCAGTCAAGAGTTCTTAACACCACAAGTTCCTTAACTTCCTTGTTGCAGGGGGCGGATGGTGCAGGAGCACTTTAAGGTCTCTTCGAAGATCTTTTAAAATTTTGTCTTGTAGGTGGTTCTATCCAACCACCAAGGTAATAATGACTAAGTATAAAGTACCAAGGTTGATTTGGTGTGAGTGTGTAAATAGGAGTTGTTAGAGTCATGTTTTTAGTCTGAGTTAGTAAGGCCTAGTGCCTAAGTCTGAGAGAAGTCAATAGTGGTCAACTTTTGGTTAAGACCCCAAATAGAGAAAAAAATGATTATTTAATGGTTTTTAAATGCTTTGGAATCCAATAGAATGGATTTGAGTCAAGTTGAGTTAGTAGGATTAGTTGGAAGATACAATGTTAAAAAGTTGTCAAAGTTGCTCATGACAACTTTGCAACTTTGCAAAGTTATCATGACAACATTCTTAAAAAATTTCTTTTAGTGTAAAAGGGGTCAAAATCCTAACCTAAGAGTTTGAACACTTGGGAATGAACTATTTAAAGTCAACCAAACCCTAATCCCAAGGTTAGCTGTCAGAGTGTATGGATTGAGAAAACTAGGGCACTGAAATTCTAAGTTTTAACTACTTTTGAACCATCATCCAATGCTAATGGATTGATTGTCTTATTGAATTTCATTGAGAAGTTAGTATTTTTTATGTGAAGGAATTTCATAATATTGTTTGAGTGTTTTAAATCTTTTCTTTAGCATTTTGTAAATTATTCTCATTTCCTTGAGTCACCATCCTAAACGGTGTCAGTCATGTAAAAATGGGTCCCTCTTGAGTTCCCATGTTTGGAATCCTATGGCCACTTGGAATAAAGTATGGGACTATGTAAGTACTGTAAATATATATTATAGGGTTTGTGTGTGTAGGAGAGCTATTTTTCCAAACAAGCCTTAGGCAAGTTCAATGGAATTCTTGCTAGGAGCTTGACTAGTGTAGTGAAAAGAATGTTTGCTAGTTGGATTGGCTTGAGAAAATAAAGGATTGGAGTATGTAGGGGCATGTTTCTATGTTACATTAGTGCAAGGAGAAAGGTGGAGGATTTTAATTGAGCATCCTTTGAAAGCTAAGAACCCTGACTGATTCACATGCCCTAGAAACCCTTAAAAGAAGTAGTTTGATGGAAGTCCTATGTACGGATAGTTTGGAGACCTTAAACCTAGAAAATAATTGATCCAAGGGTGTTCTTATGAATAATCCACAATTATTTTAGTGGGTTACTAAGGAAAGTTTGATAGGAAAGAAAGAACTCAGTTACTAGGAGGCCTAATTGGGGCTAAAAGGCTACAAGGCCTAAAACTATGAAAGTATGAAACCAATGGGTAAAATATGCAAGGAACCTATAAAATGAATCAAGAATGGTAGGAAGTGAAAGAAAAATTAAGAGTACACTGTTTCCTATTTCTAGGATGAGTTTGGAGTCAAGGTCAGAGGAGTGAACCTAAGGGTACACAGTGAGAGTTGGAAGGTTTGAGAGTAAAAATTGTAATTATTGGAAAGATCTAAAGGAAATAGAGGAACCCTAGGAGAGGCCTATAGGTATGGTAGAATGTATAGAAATAATAAGAACAAATAAAAGGTCTTAAGAAGAGAAAGAGTGCTCTTAAGATTTATATCTACCCATCATGCACACCCTATTCTATGATTAGGGTTTGATTCTCGTGAGGAAACACCCTTCTGCATATACTACTTAGGACTAGATACCCCATCTTCCAAAGAAGGTTCAAGGGAATCCATAAAAAAGGATAGATGGGCCATACCTAGGAAAGAGTCCCCCCCTTCAGCTAATATCAGCTCTTCTATAGTGTTGTCCTCTCCTGAGACATCTTGAAGGATATTGACTTCAAGAACCTTATTAGTCCCATCTAGGGGAAGAAACTCCTCCCTTTCCAAGAAAATTTCATTCTGAAGCTGGATAAGGTCCCCAAAACCATTTTTGTTTTTCTATTCCAATACCTCTTGGTTCTTGTTCATTTATGGACTCACCTCATTTGAATCCTTTTTCTTCCAAACTTTTGGGTGTTAGCTTTGAATCCCTCTTAGGACTTCAGGTTTTTCTCCATTGTTGACCCTACCAGATCCCGATCCTTGGTGTTTCCTTCTTTCTGTTGGGCCTTCCTATCTTTCTTATCTTTCTCCAATGCCAAGAGAACTGGGTACAATTTGTAATTGTGTTTGACTTTCTTGCAGTGGAAATAGGCAAAGGGAACACTTTCATAATCTAGTTTATATAGCACATATCTATATAGCATATGTAAATGCATTAACTACCCAATAGAAAAGGTAATACAAAGAAAATATAAAGAGAGATAATGAACCTTTATTCTCGATGTAAGGTGAAATCACTCAAGCTATTTTTATAGGATAAGTCGTGTTGTTCATTCCAAGAAATCATGAAAAATTATACTAATTAATTCATATCAAGCTACACAAACTACTAAATTATAAACAATGAGAAAAAATATTGAAAATATAAAGATGACACCTAATAAATTTATTAATGATTTTTTGACAAAGGTAGAAGGTTTAGTGACTCAGATGAAAGTAATAGTGGAAGATGCAGATGAAAGTAATGTCATTGAGAATATTTTGAGAAGTTTGATTCCAAAATTTGAAGGTGTCATCTCTACAATTGAGATTTCAAAGGATCTCTCAAGTAGGAAATTTGATGAAGTAGAATTTTGTTAACTACTGAAGAAACAATGAAAAGTAATGAATAAATCTTAGAGAAAAAAATTTCTTGTAAAGAAATTATAAGTGGAAAAAGAAACACATTATTCAAGAATAATAGTAAAATTAAGGATAACAATAAAAATGAATATAAATGTAAATCTAACAATTATAGAGGAAGAGGAAATTATTCTAGCTCAGAAGAAGTAGAAACTTTAGAGGAGCAGGAAGATTAAGAAGTAGAAGTAATGGGGGAGACAATACTAAATCCAATTATTTCATTACAATAATTTTGGATACTTCAAAATGTTGGAGTAAACAAGGTGAAATAGAAAAGAGAAGTGTTCATAGCACTACTAAAGACAAATAAAATTTGCTCATTTATTTATTCAATAAAAATACTAATGAAAATAATGTTTGGTATATAAACTTTGGATATTATTCACGTATATGACATCTAATGAGAATCTATTTGTTGGAAGTATAAGTGGGAAAGTAATATTGAGAGGGGGGGTGAATCAGATATTACTTTCTTTTATCCTTTTGATCTGATAAAACTTTATGCATGACATAAACAAAACTTGATCATAGTAAGCAACAAAACATATAAAGAAACATACATGAAATCAATCATAACACCAAGATTTTGGTAACCCAGAAACCCTTGAAAGGTAAAACTAGGGTGGGGATGACACCCACAAATCTTCACTGCCGTAGTAATAAGTTTTCCCTGTTAAGGCTTACAAAATGTGATCAAATCATGATCTACCTTGTGAAAGGTCTGCTCTGTCAAAAGCTAAAAGACTTGTATAGTCTACCTTGTTAAAGGATTTATAAACTTACAATAAAGTAAGCACTTGGTAAAGAGATTTACAAAAATTCTACTAAGACTACTTGGTTAAAAGATTTACCATGATACATGTTGGTGTCCAAAATGATGCTTATGCTCTAATAGGTTGCCAGTATACCCTCATATAGATTTTAGGGGTGGTTAGCTCCAAAATGTAATGAGGTCTTAGGATAAATGGACCAACTCTAGGGACAAGACTGCCCTCTTCTGCTTCTGGCTCTGCAAAACCAAGATGGGTGCACCTAACCCAGTATAAACTATACTTCACACACCAAAGACTGGGTTTGAAAAAAAGATAAATGGATAGCAAGAAAGTACTGAATGTTAACTAGACACTCATTGACTCTCCATTACTATGGGGTAGAACCACATACAACCAAATGCTGAAAACTTAAGGAATGGTTATTAATTTATGTTTTTGAATCATAATAACCAATCAAGATATGTCAACAAAGAAATACTTATCTAGGCCAATGCCTCATCCATTGGGCAAGGTTTCTTAGACAGACCACACACACACACCAGAATATATTTGAGATTCAAAGCCATAAACACACCTACAATCTCCTCTACTACTTATAGAATATCCCTACATAGACAAGAGATAAATCTAGGTCCCATCTGAAGCATCATTTAATCTAATCCTAGATTAGAACTCAAGAATGAAGACCTATACATAAATTATAATGTAGTGAACTGGAAAGTTCAAAATTCATCTATGTTGACACAAGGGAGAGATGAGAATCAAGTGTTTTCATTAAGTGTGAGGAATCCTCAAGTGCATACAATCCATCCAAAGGAACTGATGCAAGAGCATCCTGGGTGTAAGAGCAATCTTGCATCACCCAAAAATATTTTTGTTTTTGTATTCAATAAGGGCTATCTTGTGCAAAGTTGCTATTTATGGAAACTTTCTATTTTTAGTAAGTTGGTCTTATGATCTCAGAATGTCTGATTTTACATATGGAGGTCATCTCAGTCATATCAGCTTGCCAAAAAAGTTTCATAGCTAGATCAAGTGTAGTTTTGAAGATATTGAAGATTTTCAGTATTGGCAGCAAGGTACAGAAACTTTGAACTCAATTTTGAAGGCTTTAGAGGCCCCGGATGAGGTTGAAAATTTGGGTAACGAGCACATTGCATAGGTCAAGCCTGTAGAGCGCTTCGTGGTATTTCTAGAATGGGGTTATAATAGCCAATCAGGTCAACGGGCGATGACTTATGGTCTTCAGAAGTTGGGTCACCTGAAATGGTGGAAAATAATTGTTCTTCAAAATATCTGTTTGGGTTTCAAAACTCATTTTGAGCCAACTTTGATGTAATAAATTGTAAAATAAAATAATTCTAAGTTTGGTCAGCTCTAAGGGCTAAATTTCTAGAACCTTCTCGGGCGGTGGAAATTGCCTATATAAAGAAGGCCCGTAGTGTTGTCTAGGGCAATTCTGGGTAGTAGATCTAGGTATTGATTTGAGGCTTTGTCCTACATAATATTGTAAGGGAATGCCCATGTGGCTTTGCATATTGTAATTCTGAAAGTTTGTAATTCCACATTTGTGGAGATAATAAGAAGCCAATTTTCTATTCTTGCATATTATTGTTGTTGTTTCTCTATTTCTATTATGTGTTTGTGGTATTAAGGGGAGAACCCTTCATCAACTGGTATCAGAGCAGGAGTTCTTGAGTGTGTAAATAGATCACCGACTGTGAGGCAGTTTGCACCAGGACTGTGGTTAGGGTTTCAACGTGCATCACGAAAATGCCTCCATGAAGAGAACGTGGTGGAAGAGCTGGTGCTGTGACACCTGAGGTTAGAGAGCTGCATAGACAAGTGTGGGCATTGCAATAAGAGATTTATAGAGGAATGAATCTTAATGTCAGAGATGAAAGTGAGGATGAAGCCGAAGAAGAATATCAAGAAGGAGAAGCTGAAATTGTGAACCAGGAGGAAGAATGACTTTTTCGGGTGATTTCCAAGATTGGGAAAAGACCTAAGATTGAGGTTCCTACATTTTTTGGAAATCTTAACACAGAGGAATTGATTGAATGGATCAATGAATGTGAGGAATATTTTGAGTATGAAGATGTTGAGGATCCTGATAGGGTCAAATTTGTGAAGGCCAGACTGAAAGGTAATGTGAAGATCTGGTGGCAAGAAATTCAATTGGAGTGAAATAGAAGAGGGAAAGATAAAATCACAAGATGGGATCAGATGGTGGATAAATTAAAGTGACAGTTCATTCATGTTGATTATGAGCTTGACCTACTAAAGAAAATGCAAGGTTTGAAGCAAGTAGGAAGATCTGTTCAGGAGTATACAGAAGAGTTCTATTGACTCCTCATTAGAATAGGCCATGCAGAAGCTAATAAGGAGAAATTTTCCTGATACCTTAATGGGTTAAGGCCAAGCATTCAAGAGGAGTTGAATCTGGTTCGAATGAGCAGTATTGAGGAGGCATACCAGTTTTCCCTAAAAGTAGAGGAAAAGATGAACAAGAAGTTTGAGAGCAGACCAAATGTAAGAGGTCATGGTGGAAGATCTGGTGGACGGTCATATGGTGGCTGAAATGAAGATCCAAAAATGAAGGATGAGGCCAGTAGCAGCCAGAATCAGAGAGGAAACAATTCCAATTGTTTCCAAGATCAGAATAATAGAGATCATAGATGAAGAGGAAGAGGACAAGGTTCAGGAAGAGGAGGCTTCCATGGAACATGTTTTCACTGTGGAGAAGAAGGTCATAGGGCATTTGAATTTCCTCAGTGCCAAGGCAGAACAAACAGGAGAAATGAAGGCTAGGCTAGAGTTGCACATGTAGATGAAGATGCCAAATCATCAAATTATGAAGATGCTGAAAGAGGAGAAATGCTAATTAACATAAGAATTTTGTTGAGTGGTGAGAATGAACCTAAACAAAGGAGGAGCTTGTTTCACACTAGATGCAAGTTTGAGGGTAAATGCTATGATCTGATTATCGATAGTGGAAGCACTGACAATTTGGTGTCAGAAGAGATGGTGACAAAGTTGAAGCTCAAGAGATAGAAACACCCACATCCATATCAGATTACTTGGGTGCAGGATGACCACAAGGTCATGGTCAGTGAACACTGCCTAGTAAAGTTCAAGATCAGTAGGTACCAAGATGAGGTACTATGTGATATAATATCTATAGATGCATGTCATATGTTGTTGGGTAGACTGTGGCAGTTTGACAAATGTGTTATACACGATGGTCATGCGAATACCTATTCCTTGACAAAGGATGGAGTGCAACATAAGCTAAAGCCATTGAAGGAGACCGAAGAAAAGGTATGTGGTAATGCAAGAATAAAATTTGTTGATGGAAGAAAATTCCTAGATGGTATGAGGCATGAGCATGTGTGTTTTGCTTTAATTCTAAAAGCTAGTAAAGAAGAAGTAGAGGATGTACCTATAGAGGTTGCAAATTTGTTGAATGAGTTTCAGGATATTGTATCTGATAATGTACCTGATGGATTACCACCCATAAGGAAGATTAGTCATCATATGGATTTGATTCCAGGAGCTAGTTTTCCAAACAAGGTAGCACACATAAAGACACCAGCAAAAAGTGAAGAGTTGAACAGACAAGTACATGAGTTGTTAAAGAAGGGATTGATTTGGGAGAGCCTGAGTCCATGTGCTGTACCAATAGTATTAGCACCAAAGAAGAATGGAGAATGGAGGATGTGTAGAGATTCTAGAGCAATAAACAAGATCACATTCAAGTATAGGTTTCCATTGCCATGAATGGATGATATTATGGACTGTTTGAGTGGAGCTATCTATTTCTCAAAGATAGATCTGAAGAGTGGATATCACCAGATTCAGATCAGAGAAGGAGATGAATGGAAGACTACCTTCAAGACAAAGCAAGGACTGTATGAGTGGTTAGTCATGCCTTTTGGGCTAACCAATGCACCAAGCACTTTCATGCAGCTCATGAACGAGGTTCTGAAAGAATTTCTGAGAAAGTTTGTCATTGTTTACTTACATGATATTTTGATCTTTAGCAAGACATTGGAGGAACATATGATGCATATTCATATGGTGTTTGAGAAGCTAAGAGATGATAAATTGTTGATTAATTTAAAGAAGTGCAGTTTTGTGAAGAAAGAGTTAGTGTATTTGAGATTTGTAGTTTCAGCAGAAGGTCTAAAAATGGACCCAGAGAAGGTACAGACTATCTTTGAATGGCCTACTTCAATGAGTGCTACCGAGGTAAGATCTTTTCATGGTCTACCTAGCTTTTACAGAAAGTTTATTAGAAATTTTAGCAGTATTTGTGGACCCTTGACTGAAACAATAAGAGGGGATGGAAAAGAGTTTAAGTGGACTAATGAGGCAGAAAAGAGTTTTCAATTGTTGAAACAAAAAGTTATAGAACAACCTGTTTTAGCACTTCCAGATTTTAATAAGGTGTTTCAAGTAGATTCTGATGCTAGTGGTACTGCAATAGGAGCTGTTATGAGCCAAGAAGGTAAACTTGTTGCTTATTTCAGTGAGAAGTTAAATGATGCCAAGAGAAAGTATTCTGTTTATGATCAAAAATTTTATGCTATAGTTCAGGCATTAAAGAAGTGGAGACATTATCTACTTCCTAAAGCGTTTGTCTTGTATACTGATCATCAAGCTTTGCAATTTTTGAATAGTCAAGGAAAGTTGAATCAGAGGCATTTGAAATGGGTTGAGTTTTTGTAGAGTTATACATTTTTTTTAAAACACAGAAGTGGAAAGTCTAACAGGGTTGCAGATGCTCTTAGCAGAAGGAAACTATTGCTGACAGAGATGTAGATTAAGGTGGTTGGGTTCAAGGAACTCAAGAATTTGTATCCAGAGGATCCTGATTTTGGTGGAGCTTGGAAAGCTTGTAAAGAACCTATTACTCTAGATAGGATGAAGTGGCTGGATTTTATCATCCAAGATGATATGCTATTCAGAGGGAGTCAGTTGTGCATTCCAAGAAGTTCTATGAGGGAGAATCTCATCAAAGAGAAGCATAGTGGAGGATTGGCTGGACATTTTGGTCATGATAAAACCCTTGGTTTGGTTAGTGAAAATTATTATTGGCCACAGTTACAGCAAGATGTGAAGAAGTTTGTACAGAGTTGCAGAGTATGTCAGATGGCGAAGGGAGTGAAGCAAAATATAGGGTTATATCAGTCATTACCTATACCAGAGAAGCCTTGGGAGGATATCAGTATGGACTTTGTTCTTGGTTTACCAAGGACACAGTGGGGACATGATTCAATTTTTATAGTAGTTGATAGATTTTTGAAGATGACACATTTCATTCCCTACAAAAAGACTAATGATGTTGTTCATGTAGCAAAATTATTTTTCAAAGAAGTAGTGAGACTACATGGTTTGCTAAAGACCATAGTTTCAGATAGAGACACTAAGTTTGTTGGATATTTCTGGCATACATTGTGGAAGAAGTTGAAGATAGATTTGAAGTTCAGTTCATCACATCATCCACAGACTGATGGACAGACAAAGGTGGTGAATAGAAGTTTGGGAAATCTACTGTGATGTTTGGTTGGAGATAAGACAACAGGATGGGATTTGATTTTACCATAGGAAAAGTTTGCATACAATAATTCTGTCAATAGGAGCACTGATAAATCACCATTCCAGATTACATATGGAAGTAGTCCAAGAAATGCATCTGAATTGAGAAAGATGGATAAAGGAGAAATAAGTAGTGCTGAAGCTGAGGATTTTGTAGAGCACTTGAAGAACATCTATGAGGAGGTGAGGAAGCATATTACCAAGATGAATGCATAGTATCAGGCTAAGGCAGATGAGAAAAGGAGGCATAAAGGATTTCAGGTTGTAGATGAAGTCATGGTTCATTTGCGGAAGGAGAGATTTTTGGTTGGTACATATAAAAAGTTGAAAATGAAGAAGTTTGGGCCATGTAAGATACTGAAGAAGCATGATTTAGGAATGCATATGAGGTAGACTTGCCTAGTGAGCTGAATATTTCACTAGTGTTTAACATTTCAGATTTGACAGAGTATCATGAAGGAGGTGTTGAAGATGAGGTTGCAGCAGCACAATGGAGTATTCCAGCAACCAGTTTAGATATCAAGGAGATTGAAGACATACTAGACAATCATGTTGGCAGAAGCACAAGGAACATGACATATGAAGAGTATTTGGTCAAATGGAAAGGATGACCTGTTGAAGATTCATCATGGCTAACAAAGGAGGAGGTTAACCATCTTGGTTTTCCTCTACACACCTGAGTCATGATAGGGTCACTTCTCAAATTACCCCAGGTGTCTGATGCAAGAGCATCCTGGGTGTAAGAGCAATCTTGCATCACCCAAAAATATTTCTCTTTTTGTATTCAATAAGGGCTATCTTGTGCAGAGTTGCTATTTATGGAAACTTGCTATTTTTAGTAAGTTGGTCTTATGATCTTGAAATGTCTGATTTTACATATGGAGGTCATCTCAGTCATATCAGCCTGCCAGCAAAGTTTCATGGCTAGATCAGGTGTAGTTTTGAAGATATTGAAGATTTTCAGTATTGGCAGCAAGGTACAAAAACTTTGAACTCAGTTTTTAAGGCTTTAGAGGCCCCGAATGAGGTTCAAAATTTTGGTGACAGGTGCTTTGCATAGGTTAAGCTTATAGAGCACTTCGTGGCATTTCTAGAATGGGGTTATAATAGCCAATCGGGTCAACGGGCAATGACTTATGGTCTTCAGAAGTTGGGTCACCTGAAATGGCAGAAAATAATTATTCTTCAAAATTTTTGTTTGGGTTTGAAAACTCATTTTGAGCTGACTTTGATGTAATAAATTGTAAAATAAAATAATTCTAAGTTTGGTAGGCCCTAAGGGCTAAATTTCTAGAACCTTCTCGGGCGGTGGAAATTGCCTATATAAAGAAGGCCCATAGTGTTGTCTAGGGAAATTTTGGGTACTGATTCGAGGCTTTATCCTATAGAATATTGTAAGGGAATGCCTATGTGGCTTTTGCATATTGTAATTCTAAAAATTTGTAATTCCACATTTGTGGAGATAATAAGAAGCCAATTTTTTGTTCTTGCATATTATTGTTGTTTTTTCTCTATTTCTGTTATGTGTTTGTGGTATTAAGGGGAGCACCCTTCATCAGGAACCCTACTTGCAAACTATAGCTTAGACCTACAACTTTCTTTCAATTGCCAAAAAAAAATTCAGACAAGTCATTACAATTCAGACTAGCAGAAGACTCACAACCCAAAAGTTTGAAAATCTAATTCCCAATGCCCTTGAAAATGATCATAGAAATCCCTTTATACCAGGGTTACAAAGCAAGCACGATGATCATTTCCAACTCAAAAATTCAAATCTACCTAACCCCACTGAGGAATTAACACAGACATGACAGGGGTCAAGCCGCAGCATTTGACAATCCATTTTGCCCATTCCAGCCGCTCAAAAAATGAATTTTGGTACCTCCTACCACAAAAAACTCTCAGCAAGTTCAAACGGTCACCACACTTTGCGGGCTTCAATTTTTAACCAATTCAAACACCCCGGGCTAACTCCGCAATGGTGATGCCAAATAGTTGTCAAATGATTACATAGCCCAGAAATGGGCCTTGCGACCATGTGACAAGGCCATTAGACCACCACATCTGTCACTCACAGGCCAATAGAACACTACCACCTAGCATCTGGAAGATAACCCATCACCTGCTATCAGGCCCTAGGGACATGTGGTAAGTGGTCGCATGATCGCATAGCCAAAAATTGGGCTATGCGATCATGCAACAACCAACCCCAGGTTGCCACATCATCACCTCAGACCACCAAACAATAACCACCAACTGCTAAGAACTGGGACCCATGTGGACAGATGGCAAGCAGTCGCATGATCACATGTTAGAAAAGTCTGACATGCAGCCATGCGATAGCCAATAAGAACATGCCCCCTACCACCCCTCCAACATCGGGCCCACTTCACCGAAGAGACACTTGGAATAGACAAAATCAACGGCAGGTGCATGATCTCATGGGGAAAGAATATTCAATGCGATCACATGCTGACCGTTGATCTCCTCCCTCTACCACTTTGAAGAAATTGGCCCCACATCGTCGCACTTGTGCACTTAAGACAAAGTAGACCACCAGGCAGCAAAGAAGACATGCAAGGTTGAAAACACATAGGGCTTTCGGTGAAAGATCGAAAACACATAGAATTTTCAACATGACACAAAGGTAAACAAGGAAGCCGAAAACATCACGGGTTTTCAAAAACACTGTGGTAGATTTTAAATTTTGTTTCCTACGGACCTTAGGACTTGAATAACTTTCTGGGTTTTGTGATTCAGGAAAAGGGATTTGGACTGAAGCAAGGTGACAACATTGAAGAGCACGAGGCAGGACACTTAACAAAAACATTGTAGGGAATAGGCCAATTTCACAAGATTTTGCAATGACTAGAAAACAGACTAACAATACACTAGTAAAAATGTCTCAGTACCTGATCTTTCAGTTTGCACTAGTATGTAGATTACAAATCTCCTCTTTACTTTATATTTTGATCTCTTCTATCTGATCTTTCTTGATTCTATCCTTTCACTGCTTAACTCAGTCACTGAAATCTATCTAAATACTTTGATATTCTGAATATACTTCTTTGATCATCTTCTCATACTAATTCAATCTTATCCCTCTAATTCACACACTTTTCTCTGATCTAGATCTTGCCCTTATATAACAACAAAAATGTTTTACCATTTCAAGATCTACAGTTCAGATTTATTTCTATTGCCGCCTAAACTATACAATTTTTTGATTGGCTCTAGGTTTTACATAGGGATCAATGATAATAATATAGATGCGTAATTACCTCCTTAATTACCTCAATAGAAAAAATACAAAATATTATTATCACCAAAAATGGTTTACCTCAATCATTGTGTCATTCCAAACTTGTATGTCAATTCTGGCTAACTCAAAAAAGTTATTCCTGGCACTCCACATTAATTGTACTTGACATCGGTTGAACTTCTTTGTCACTTGGTAATCATTGATATATGTAACTCAACAATAACTATACTCTTGGCATATTACAAACATATAGTGACCATGACTTTACTCAGCAGTACTACTACTCGGTAAGTATACAATACAAAACTCGGCCTTTACAAAATGACTCAGTCACAGTGATGACAAACCATCATTGCTTAGATATATGACTAAGTGTGAAACACTAATGGTCAACAAGACTATAGAGATCTACAATCTCCCCCTTTGACATTAGTGTGACAAAAACACTTTGTCATGACATTGGTATATATAATTACAAAAATATGTTTGTACTAGCCTAATACTCCCCCTAAGATATATATACACATTCAAAATTTTGTTAACCATCCCTATTCTAGCCTTGTCTAGACTCATGTCATGATGATTCCCCCTTGTTTTTGACATGATTAATCTCTTCATCAGTAGGTAGCTCACAAATTTTCTCCAAAAAAGGTTTATGTAGCACCCTGATCATGTAGAGTGCATCCATCCAAGTAGTTGAAGCAAGGTACAAAACTTCTATTTGCAATTCTAAATCAGCAGCTAAATTGATAAGGCTCTCAGCTATAGATAGATGTGGATCACTCTAGATAAATGCTTTAGCCTTTGCTAATTTTCTTTGTATAGCCTCTAGATGCAGTGTCAAAATAGTTTGAATAGAGAGTAGGCGAGAACAAATCTTTCCATCATTAGCCATCAGCTCGGCTAACATACCTTGTGTCTGCATGATTTTTACATAATGTGTAGCACTGGTGTCTACATCCAAGGTCAGGGACTGACTTGTAGCTTTGATCTCTTTCTTGAGAGTCTCAAGCAATTGTTGATTCTCCTCTGTGAACAGTTCAACATTACATATCTTGGACAATAGAGACTATCCATTCACAACTAATCCCTCGGTCTCCTTTACCAATTTGGACATCTCAACCTATTTTACTACTATCTTAGCAAATATCTTCTCTAGCATTTTGGTCTCAAATCTCCTTTCTATCCATTCAAATAACTTATCACTTGCACAGCTAACTTCATTATTGACTTTCTAAACAATGTGTACAAGTTGTTCCAATATGGGAACAGAACTATTTACATCTGATAAGTCATATACTTCATTAAATATATCTTTAATTTCATGAAGAACCTATTTTTGTTGATGCTCTCTTTGAAGTTCTGCTTGCCTGCTCTTTCTTGTCAATAAATCTTTCATTATCTACAATTACTCATAAGAAAGGTTGTCTGTCTCCCATTTAGGAATAACAATTACCTCATCAATTACTACCTCATATTTCTCCTTTTGTCCTCTTAGTGGGGTGCTTCCACTTAGCATCTATACAAGAGCTTTGATTGCCTCTTTTTCCTTTGGCTCTTGTTCTTCAATGAATTTTCCTTTCATGTTTTCTTCTCCTTTCTCCTTCTCCTTGGCATGAGGACTAACAACTTGCTCATCTAATTTGATTCCTTGTTTTTCTATGCTGTGTTCTTCCTTAGGAGGATTTTGAATGGTGTCTTCTACTTTGACTTCTTCCTCAGAAGATTGAGTTAGTGGTATTGACTTGATGGGTTCCTCGTTAAGACTTGTACCAACTAACTGATCAATAGTAACAACTCCAAGTAGAGTAGGATTATCATCGATAGATTGTGTGCTTGTGATGGTGGGATAATCATGACTTGCAAAAATATAGTATTGCTACTTGGGAGGGGTGTGTCAATGGATTTTGTGTTCTTTAAATCATCCTTAGTTAAGAATGAATTCTTAATGGGGCGTTCCTCTGGTATGTCAACAATGTGAACCTCAAAATTATCATGTGATTTCACTTCCTTAGGAGTATCAGTCTCCATTTTATTTTTCTTTTTGTCAGGTTCAATAGTTGTTGAAGTGGTAGCATCTTTTCTTTCATTCTTTTCTTCATCCTTTTCTTCATCCTTTTCTTTATCCTGGGTGGGTATCAATCCAAACACTACCTTCCAAATTTTTAAACTTTCTTGCACAACATCTTCAACCTTGTGTTGAAGAATTAGATAAGCTCTAAGTTTAGGATCAAACTTTCCTTTGTATTGCTCAATTATCTGTTTGATTTTTGTAGGGGTGAGAGTGGATTCAACTTGTGCTAATGTACTCTCCCTTATTTCTTTCTCTATTTACAGAGCATACTCCCATTTCTGTGTGACCCTATTGCATAATTCCTTTGGAATTCTATTTTCAATCTCAATTGGCAACATTTTGAAAATGCATAACATTTCAAGAATAGCATCCTCAATTTTCTCTTTATCTCCAATGCTCATTTTTCCAAACTTTAATCTTTTCACCTCATCTACTACAGTTGTGTTCGTAATATTAAGACATAATTCATCAATAGTGAGTTGATGTGTACCTTGTTGTGTACCCTTCCCCTTTATTGCTTCATCACTTTCTATTTCTTCATCATCATCTTCTATTAGAACAAGTTTCCTTCTTAGCTTCTTCATAGCCTCGGTCGGTACTATCTTGGGTTGAGTAGATTTTCACTTTGTAGATGTAGGAGTCTTCTGAGGAGTCTCAGTAGTAGTTCTTCTAGTCTGAGGCCTTAGTGATGGTGTCACTAACACTTTTCATTTCAACACTCTTCTCTTTGGTAGGGACTCAACAATTATTGGTTTCTTTTCTTCTTCTTCTTCTTTCTCACTACTACTAGTTGCACTTGGTTCATCTTCTCCCAATCCTTGGGTCAACTCTAATGGTGCATCCTTCTCAAATTCTTTAACATGCTCTTCCAGATTTTTCACTATTTTCTTTCTTTTCCTCTCAGTGGTGGCAGCCAATAATCCCAAAGAGATCTTGGTTTTGGCTTCTTCAAAAGTTCCACAGTAAGGTGCCTTAGTATCAATTTTCTCATCTAAGAGGGCTATGATTGCTATAGTAGCTTCATATATGTTGCATTCATAGGTTAATGGCATTAACCATGAAACCCTAGGTAGGACTGCATGTGCATAGGTAAAGTTTGTGTCTACTAGAAAATATATATCTTTACTGTATTTCTCAATCAAAGACACAGGGACTCTAGTCCTATTCCTCATCTTCTTCTTAAACTCAATGAAATAATTATCCATTATCCCTTCAAAATCATCACCAATTTGGTTTATAAAATCATTTATTTGAATAGTGATGGGCTTCTTCTTATCCCATGTTACATCACCATGTGTAGGAAAACACTTCGTGACATAAAAGAATATACATATCAGTAGGGAACTGAACTTACACATAGAGTTCTTTGTCATCTAGATGGAGTTTAAGTTCTCGACAAGTTGAGTCAGTTAGAGCTTGACAAGATCATATGTGTGCCCTTTCTTAATTATCTTCCATGCCTGGTCCACTGCCATACAGGGGACACTGTCCAGCTGACTGGATTGATAAAACTTGTGTGAGATGACTCTAACAATGAAGTCAATTTTTGGATCAGTGATAGTGGAAATTGTCATTCCACATTTGTTCCAAACTTCCTAGGTGTTTTCTTGAATATCCTCTTTTCCTACACATTTCATTGTTCTCTTTCCATCAATTGTACGGTAACCAGTGACTTTATGTATCATTTCCTTTGTGATCTTCACTGGTCTATCTTCCAACCATAACTA
Organism: Chamaecyparis obtusa; assembly: GCA_027943335.1. Classification (NCBI taxonomy): domain Eukaryota; kingdom Viridiplantae; phylum Streptophyta; class Pinopsida; order Cupressales; family Cupressaceae; genus Chamaecyparis; species Chamaecyparis obtusa. Next base: position 758,672 of record BSBK01010680.1, read on the forward strand.
CATGTCATGTACTTGACCCAAAATGATCTTTATCCATTCCACTTTGAAATTTTGTGGGAAATTTAGGGCATGCACTAACCCTTGATCGGCAAAAACCTTATGTTCTAGCTTCAGCACTCTGTTGACACATAATTTGGCATATGCTTCCCTGATCTCATAATCACCTTTCTCCAATTTTGCACATATAGAAGATAGGGCTCCATTCAAATCTCCTTTAATTGCATTTTCCAACATTGTCTTGAATACCCTTGGTTTGCAAAATTCATTCCTTACAAGTTTCACATTAAAAACTTCCATCTCTTGTTTCTTGACTGGTGCAGATGAAGATGATGCCATTTTAAACAGTAATTTTCAAAAAGAAAATATTTGCTTGGTAAAGTACATTTTTTCCAATAAACATGTAGATGAATTTTGTCAATGGCACGCTGAGAGAATTTAGAATCACTTTGCTTAATCTGGTTGCTCAAACTCTAAATCACTCTCTAAAATCTTGAATAGCCTAGTGAAATGAAATTAATGAGAACTTTCCACTTTATAGAGTCCAAAAAAATAGGATTAGGGCCTCATAAATGCTTTGTACTAGTTTAGGTAGATTACAGTTGTCTCAACAAACTCACAAGCTCAGTTGATATAAATGTTGTGATATAGCTCGACGTACATAGCATTTCGGCCATAGTAGGTGCTCGACATACATTGATAGCTCGGTCATTAACACTGATCCTCAGTATCAAAAATGAAATTTTCTATTTTTCTCACATATTTCCTAGTACATCTTTATCTATGCTGGTGTGGACTTTTTCTCACTTCTATTTTAGGAACTGATGAAAGATAAGACTTTGCAAGACTCAGTTCCAAACATACCTTTCAAGCTTAATTAGAAGAAATGTGATCACTTGATCCATTGGATTAGGTGATCGTAGATGTGCTAGCTTTGCTTGAGTTTTCTTCTTCTTTCTTCCTCCATGTCTTTTCCATCTAACTCTTAAGTTTCTCACAGACACCTTCATTCTAATTATTATCATTTCTCAGCATAGGTGATCAACAATTTTTCTTTAAGTGACTGACATTGTTACATTTGTAATAGACCATGCTTCCATTCATCCAACTTTTAGATTTGCCTCTAAAGTGAGTCTTCATGCAATTAGCTCCGATGTGTCCATACTTACCACAATAATGGTAATAATACCAGGTGTTGTAATCCCAATTATAACAGTTGTGCTTTGTGACTGGCTTTGTTTGCTCATTTGATGACTACCTTGGTCTAGATCTGCATTCAAATGCTTTGTGCCCATATTTCTAACAATTGAAACAACTTCCATGAAACTTAGGAGAGGTGGATGAATGGCTAGCCTTAGATCTACATTCATGTGCTTGATGTCCATGTTTCTTGTAGTTAAAACAATGTCCATTAAACTTAGGTTTAGATTCAAACTTACCATGTTTGCTTCTACATATGTTGGTTGTATGTCCTGGCTTTCCACAATGATGACATGTGGGCTTGGTGTTCTTTGGTTTAGCCATCTTCTGTTCTCCATTCATTGATGATTCTCCTTCTTCAGTAGATGAATGTTCATTCAGTCCAAGTCCAAATCTATCACCGGATCTTCTGGGTGATCTTAACAGCTCGTCAAAATATTTTGCAGCTTCATTAGGTTTTTTCATCCTCTCATTGATCTCTTTTTCAGTTCTCAAATCATGTTTTAATTGATCATTTTTAGATCTTAGTTGATTGATTTCCATATCTTTCCTACCCAATTCCTTATTAACCATCAGTAGTTGATTTACCATGTCTAGTTGATTATTAGTCAACCTTTGCATGTCACTATTTCTTTCATCTAGCTTGATTGAAATTTGTCTTTTGTCTTCCTCAGCCATTGTCTTATCATCTTCAACTTTCTTTTTCTATTCCACTAATTCACAAAGTCTGACAGATTGAATTTCTTGTTCTCTCCTTAGAGTTCTGATGTCATCATTTAGTATGGTATTTTTCTCTAGTAGTTCTTTTATAGCTTTATCACTCTCGGTAGAGTTACCATTGTCAAATAGTCCAAAGATGTCTTCCTCTTTGGACTATGGCTCATTTTGTTGAATTGCAATCTCTCTTCTCTTGCTTAAGGATTTCTTCAATTCTCCTTTGGCTGCTTCCAGTTGTTGTAATGCCAGTTGTACTTCAATCTTTTGATTTTCTATGATCTTTCCCAATTAATAAGCTTCCATTTTAAGATCTTTTTCCTCAAGTGGTTAGACTTCCTTAAGAGAAACCTTGCTGCTCTGATACCAATTGTTGGAAGTATAAGTGGTAAAGTAATACTGAGAGGGGTGGTGAATCAGATATTACCTTCTTTTATCCTTTTGATCTGATAAAACTTTATGCATGACATAAACAAAACTTGATCATAGTAAGCAACAAAACATATAAAGCATCATACATGAAATCACTCATAACACCAAGATTTTGGTAACCTAGAAACCCTTGAAAGGTAAAACCGGGGTGGGGATGACACCCACAAATCTTCACTACTGTAGTAATAAGTTTTTCCTATTCAAGCTTACAAAATGGGATCAAATCATGATCTACCCTATGAAAGGTCTTCTTTGTCAAATGCTAAAAGACTTGTATAGTCTACCTTGTTAAAGGATTTATAAACTTACAATAAAGTAAGCACTCAGTAAAGAGATTTACAAAAAGTCTGCTAAGACTACTCGGCTAAGAGATTTACCCTGATACACTGGTCAAAATGTCTCAATACCTAATCTTTTGGTTTACACTAGTATGCAGATTATAGATCTCCTCTTTACTTTATATTTTGATCTCTTCTATCTGATCTTTCTTGATTCTATCCTTTCACTGCTTAACTCGGTCACTAAACTCTATTTGAATACTTCGCTATTCTGAATATACTTCTCTAATCATCTTCTCATACTAATTCAATCTTATCCCTCTGATTCACACACTTTTCTCTGATCTAGATCTTTCCCTTATATAACAACAAAAACATTTTACCGTTTCAAGATCTACAGTTCAGATTTATTTCTATTGCCGCCTAAACTATACAATTTTCTGATTGGCTCTAGGTTTTACATAGGGATTAATGCTAATGATATAGATGCATAATTACCTCCTTAATTACCTCAATAGACAAAATAAAAAATATTATTATCACCAAAAATGGTTTACCTCGATCATTGTGCCATTCCAAAATTATATGTCAATTCGGGCTAACTCGACAAAAGTTATTCCTGGCACTCAGCATTAACTGTACTCAACATCGATTGAACTTCTCTATCACTCGGTAATCATTGATATATGTAACTTGGCAATAACTATACTCTCAGCATATTATAGACATATAGTGACCATGACTTTACTCAGCAATACTACTGCTCAGTAAGTATACAATACAAAACTCGGCCTTTACAAAATGACTTGGTCATAGTGATGACCAACCATCATTGCCTAGATATATGACGAAGTGTGAAACACTAATGGTCAACAAAACTATAGAGATCTACACTATTTGTCAATTTGGATCACAATAATCAAAGTACCATAGTACTAGGAGATGATAATTCTCATGGAAGAAAAGGGAAGGTGACTATTATAGTTACAATAGAATATAGTGAAGTGAAACATATCAATGAAATACTATCAGTTCCAACACTCAAAAATAAATTTTTATTTATTACACAAATGTTGGAGAAAAATTAACAAGTGACCTTTGATAATAATGAGTGCATAGTAAGAGATAAATTAAAAAGAAATGAAACTTTTGCAAGAGCCAAAATGAAAGGTGATAGGATGTATCTGATTTATTTCACTCATGGGAACCAAGCACTAAGGTCTAGTAAAATGAGTGATAGTAAGTTTTGGCAAAAAATATATGGTCACCTTAGTTTTTAATGTTTGATTTTACACAAAAGAATAAAAATGGCTGAAGGAATAAAATCCATTGAAGACAAAAAAGAGGTGTGTGAAAAATGTATTGTTGGAAAATAACATATGATACAATTTCCTATTGGAAAATCCTATAGATCTAAACAACATCTTGAGATAACCCATACAAATTTTTATGGTCCTCTAGAAACATCCTCTTTGAAAAAATCCAATTATATTTTAACCTTCATTGATGATTATGAAAGAAAAACTTGGTTGTACTATTTGGTTACAAAATTAGAAGTATTTGAAAAATTAAAGTAGATTTCAAGAGTTTGGTTGAAAATAAAGTGGCAAGTATATCAAATTGATAAGGTTAGACAATGAAGGTGAGTACAATTCAAATTAGTTTATATATTTTTACAAAACTCATGGAATTAAGAGAGAGTTCACTACTTCCCACACTCCACAGCAAAATGCATTTGTTGAAAGTAAAAATATGACAATTATCAAAATGGAAAGAAGTTTGTTGAAAGAGAAAAAATTGGATAAAATTTATTGGATAGAAGTAATATGCATAATAGTGGATCTTCTAAATAGAAGTCCTACAAAAGAAATTAAAGGAATGACTCCTAAAAAACATAGTTTGCAGTAATGCCAAATGTTGATCACTTTATAGTATTTGGATGTGATGCTTACACACATATACCAAGAGGAAAAATATCTAAATTGGATGATAAAGGCCTAAAATGTATTTTTATTATTTATGTAACTAAAAATAAAGGATACATGTTGTATAATCCAATAGGTAAAATACTTGTAATAAGTAGAGATGTGATATTCAATGAAACATTTGAATATACCAAAGAAAATGAAATAAAAGGAAAAGAGATAGAAATTGATAAGATTCAAGAGGAGGAAGAAGTACCTGAATCATCCAGTGCAGAACTAAAGTAATATCAAAGAAGGATAGAAAATAACCATCCATTAACTCTTATGTTAGATTCAAATTTTGAGAAAATGACAATGAGGTCAAAATTAAAAGTGAAATTTTTATTAATTTTTCAAACCATGGAAAATAATGATCCACAAACATTTGAGAAAGCTCAAGAAAAAGAAGAGTGGATTGAAGCAATGAATAGTCAAACAAACAAAATTGAAATAAATGACACATGAGATTTGGTTGAATCACCTCTTGGTAAGGAAATTATTGGTACAAGATGGGTGTATGAAACTAGGTATAAATCTAATGGGAACATTGATTTAAGTATAACGCTAGATTAGTACCCAAAGAGTACACTCAATAAGAAGGTATTGATTATACTGAGGCATTTTCACCAATAGCATGAATGGATACTATCAAATTGGTTCTGGCATTGGCATCTCAACAAAGTTGGATCGCTTATCAAATGGATGTGAAGAGTACATTTATGGAATGGATATATTGATCACGAAGTGTATGTTTCAAAACCTAAAGGTTTTTAAATACCTTCTAGGAACATTATGTTTTGCAAATTAAAAAATCCTTTTGTGGTCTGAGGAAGGTATTGAGAGTATGGTATTCAATGATAGACTCATACCTATAGAAAAAAAAGTTTTCCAAAATGTTAGCCAGATCTAAATCTTTATAACAAAAGTTCAACTAAAGATATTTTTGTCTTATTTCACTATGATGATGATCTTATCTATGCAAAGAGTAATTTGAATTTATTTGTAGAGTTTATAATAGCCATGATTATTTAATTTGAAATCATAGATTCATGAAAAATACACTATCTTATTAGGATACAAGTATGGTAAAAAAAAGATCAAATATTTATGTCTCTAAGAAAATACTTCAGATATCCTAAAGAAATTCAGATATAGAGTCACAAACCAGTAGCAACACCATTAATTTGGACATAAATTGTCTACTTTAGATGTGTCAAATCTAGTGAAATCCACTTTATATAGATAGTTGATTGGAAGTTTGATCTACTTAACTAGTACTCATCTAGATATAATATATGTAGTCAGTCTAATTTAAGGCTTATTTGGGATCTTAAGTAAACACATTGGAGAACATATCAATATATGGAAAAAATGACTAAGAGAATAATGCATAATTGTAATGATCTGGGTAAGGGCTACATCTTTCTCAAAGAGGTTAAAGACTATGCAACCTTATATATACTTAGTCACTCTAAATCTATGAACAATAAAGAAAAGAATTAAGGGGGAGAATATATTAACATCAAAGATCAAAGCATATTATAGAAGAGTAAAAAATCTTTATCCAAACATAATTAAAATGGTAAGCTTATTATGGGGGAGACTTTGTTTGGAGACTTTGGTTGGGTTCTCGAGATGTCTTACATTGAACGATCGCCAAAAAGTCTCCCAAACCTAAGACAACTTCAGCTCATGGTCAAGATAACTAATGGATTATTTCAAAAAAAAAAAATCCTTTTCTATTGTCTATATCTTGCATTTATATAATTTACCAATATATTTGCAAACATAACATCAAGAAAAATTCTAAATTTTATCAAAATTCAGCCACAATGGGTAGCTTCATATATATCATTTAACAAGAAACCAAGCACCCATGACTAAATGAATGATAGAGCCAACAACCAATGATGAAGAACAAATGAAAATGTAATGTAAAGAAAACATGCTCAAATTTTTTCAAATAATTTCCTTGCAAATCCTCTGATCTGCATTCATATTTGACTATGTGAAGCATCCACAAGGAATAGATGCAAGAGAAAAAAAGGGGATAGATCACAAGCCATAACATATCTACAAAAATATTTTCAAGAAAAATTAGGGCATAGACAATTCTCATTAGAAGCTCACCGAAACACTATTGAATTAAAAATCCAATATTGACCTCAAGCTATTGTTAGAAAAAATCATTTCCTTATCTGAGATCATGATGAACATTGGTGATGTCACAAGCTCTATCCCACCTCATTGCAATGTGCTCAATCATTCAGGTTCATAATATGCATTTTGAATAAAACTTTTCACTTCCAATTTTTTGTGTTTCAGGCCAAAAATATGCTCCAATACCACCCCCCACCCAAAAAAGAAAAGAACAGTGTGGGGCATCCTTCTAAAAATTTTATAAGACTCATATGAAAAATAGGCTTAGCAATAAATGATTGTTACACATTTAACAAAAAAATTAATAGCATATGGCAACCATTCCAATTAAATTCTAATTAATCTTTTGAAATTCCTATAGTGATTCCCTCAAATAAATGGCCTCTCTACAGTCCTATTTTAAAAGATGAACATTTTAATCATTATTTTCTTGATAACATAAGAACAACTGAAAAGGGAGAAGCAGAAAATGATGATTCTTTCAATTACTAATTAAACTCACATACAATCTTTTCATGGTTGGAAAAATTATTTTATAGTGGATCCATTATTAACTTGATATATTTATGGATATTCATTGATAATTTAGGTAGTTATCATTTTTGTGGACTATTACTTAGTTACGCACTATTACTACTCTCTGATATATATATGTATATATATATATATATATATATATATATATATATATATATATATATATATATATATATATATATATATATATATATATATGTATGTACATATACATATATATATGTATGTATACATAGTACATATATATATGTATGTATACATATACATATATATATGTATGTATACATATATATATATATATATATGTATGTATACACATATATATATATAGATATATATATATATATATATATATATATATATATATATATATGTATACACATATATGTAGTATATATATATATACTATATATATATATATATATATACATATATGTATATACATATAGATATATGTATACATATATATATATATATATATATGTATACATATATATAGATCTATATATATATATACATATATATATATACATATATATATATACATATATATATACATATATATATATATATATATATATATATATATATATATATATATATATGTATACATACATATATATATAGATATAGATATAGATATAGATATAGATATAGATATATATAGATATATATATGTATACATATCTATATATTATATATATATATATGTATGTATACATATATATAGATATATATATATGTATACATATCTATATATATATTATATATGTATACATATATATAGATATATATATGTATACATATCTATAGATATATACTATGTATACATATCTATAGATATATATATGTATACATATCTATAGATATATATATGTATGTATACATATATATATATATATATATATATATATATATATATATCTATAGATATGTATACATATATATATCTATAGATATGTTATATATATATATATATATATAATATATATATATATATGTATGTATGTATATATATATATGTATATATATATATATATATCTATATATATATATATATATATATGATGCAGGAGCATCCTGGGTGTAAGAGCAATCTTGCATCACCCAAAAATATTTCTATTTTTGAATTCAATAAGGGCTATCTTGTGCAGAGCTGCTATTTGTGGAAAGTTACTATTTTTGGTAATTTTTGTATGTGCTTAGAATGATCTGATTTCTTTCTTGAAGGTTCATTTTGGTCATATAAGTCTGTCAGTAAAGTTTCATTGCCAGGTCAAGTGTACATTGGAAGATATTGAAGATTTTCAGTATTGGCAGTAGGGTACAGAAACTTTGAACTCAATTTTGAAGGCTTTAGAGGCCCCGGATGAGGTCAAAAATTTGGGTGACAAGCGCTTGCGCTGGTCAAGCCTGTAGAGCGCTTCGTGGCATTTTTGAAATGGGGTTATAATAGCCGATCGGGTCAACTGGTGATGACTTATGGTCTTCGGAAGTTAGGTCACCTGAAATGGCAAAAAATAATTTTCTTCAAAATTTCTGTTCAGGTTTCAAAGGTTATCTTGAGCCGACTATGAACGTAATAAAATGTAAAATAAAATAATTCTAAGTTTGGTCGGCCTTATTTGCTAAAAATTCTGGAACCTTCCCAGGCGGTGGAAAAATTGCCTATAGAAGGAAGGCTGTATTATTGTCTTAGGCAGTTCAGAATAGTTCTGGGTAGTAGATCTGGGCAATAATTCGAGGCTTTGTCCTACAGAATATTGGTAAGGGAATGCCCATGGGGCTTTGCATATTGTAATTCTAAAAGTTTGTAATTCCACATTTGTGGAGATAATAAGAAGCCAATTTTCTTTTCTTGCATATTGTTGTTGTTTCTCTATTTCTGTTATGCATTTGTGGTATTAAGGGGAGCACCCTTCATCAAGTGGTATCAAAGCAGGTTTTCTTGAGTGTGTAAATAGATCGCCGACTATGAGGCAGTTTGCACCAGGACCGTGGTTAGGGTTTCAGCGCGCATCGTGAAAATGCCTCCACGAAGAGAACGTGGCGGAAGAGCTGGTGCTGTGACACCTGAGGTTAGAGAGCTGCAGAGACAAGTGCGAGCATTCCAAGAAGAGATTCGTAGAGGAATGAATCTTAATGTCAGAGATGAAAGCGAGGATGAAGCCGAAGAAGAATATCAAGAAGGGAGAAGTTGAAATTGTGAACCAGGACGAAGAAAGACTTTTTCGGGCAATTTCCAAGATTGGGAAAAGACCTAAGATTGAGGTTCCTACATTTTCTAGAAATCTTAACCCAAAGGAATTGATCGACTCGATCAATGAATGTAAGGAATATTTTGAGTATGAAGATGTTGAGGATCCTGATAGGGTCAAATTTGTGAAGGCCAGACTGAAAGGTCATGCGAAGATATGGTGGCAAGAGATTCAGTTGGAGCGAAATAGAAGGGGAAAGGAGAAAATCACGAGATGGGATCGGATGGTGGATAAATTGAAGCGACAGTTCATTCCTGTTGATTATGAGTTTGACCTACTGAAGAAAATGTAGAGTTTGAAGCAAGCAGGAAGATCTGTTCAGGAGTATACAGAGGAGTCTATTGACTTCTCATCAGAATAGGCCATGCAGAAGCTGATAAGGAGAAAGTTGCCTGATACCTTAATGGGTTAAGGCCGAGCATTCAGGAGGAGCTGAATCTGGTTCGAATGAATAGTATCGAAGAGGCATACTAGTTTTCCCTAAAAGTAGAGGAAAAGTTGAACAAGAAGTTTCAGAGTAGACAAAATGGAAGAGGTCACGGTGGACGATCTGGTGGATGATCATATGGTGGTCGAAATGAAGATCCAAAAAAGAAAGATGAGGCCAGTAGCAGTCAGAATCAGCGAGGAAATAATTCCAATCACTTCCAAGATCAGAATAATAGAGATCAAAGAGGAAGAGGAAGAGGACAAGGATCTGGAAGAGGTGGTTTCTAGTGGAACATGTTTTCACTATGGAGAAGAAGGTCATAGGGCATTTGAATGTCCTCAGCGCCAAGGCAGAACAGACAGGAGGAATGAAGGCCAGGCCAGAGTTGCACATGTAGATGAAGATGTCAGATCATCAAATTCTGAAGATGCTGAAAGAGGAGAAACGTTGATTAACATAAGAGTCCTGTTGAGTGGTGAGAATGAACCTGAGCAAAGGAGGAGCCTGTTTCGCACCAGGTGCAGTGTGAAGGTAAATGTTGTGATGTGATTATTGATAGTGGAAGCACTGACAATTTGGTGTCAGAAGAGATGGTGACAAAGTTGAAGCTCAAGAGACAGAAACACCCACATCCATATCGGATTGCCTGGGTACAGGATGACCAAAAGGTCATGGTCAATGAACAATGCCTGGAGAAGTTCAAGATTTGCGGATACCAAGATGAAGTATTGTGTGATATCATATCTATGGATGCATGTCATATGTTGTTGGGTAGACCATGGCAGTTTGACAGATGTGCTGTACATGATGGTCGTGCGAATACCTATTCCCTGACAAAGGATGGAGTGCGGCATAAGCTAAAACCATTGAAGGAGACTGAAGAAAAAGTATGTGGTAATGCAAGAATAACATTTGTTGATGGAAGAAAAATTCTAGATGGTATGAGGCATGAGCATGTGTGTTTTGCTTTAATTCCAAAAGTTGGTAAAGAAGAAGTAGAGGATGTACCTGTAGAGGTTGCAGATTTTTTGAATGAGTTTCAGGATATTGTATCTGATAATGTACCTGATAGATTACCACCAGTAAGGAAGATCAGTCATCAGATGGATTTGATTCCAGGAGCCAGTTTGCCAAACAAGGCAGCACATAGAATGACACCAGCAGAAAGTGAAGAGTTGAACAGACAAGTACATGAGTTATTGCAGAAGGGGTTGATTCGAGAGAGTCTAAGTCCCTGTGCTGTACCTGCGGTATTAGCACCAAAGAAGAATGGAGAGTGGAGGATGTGTATAGATTCCAAAGCAATAAACAAGATCACAATCAAGTACAGGTTTCCATTGCCACGAATGGATGATATTATGGACTGTTTGAGTGTAGCTGTATATTTTTCAAAGATAGATCTGAAAAGTGGATATCATCAGATTCGGATCAGGGAGGGAGATGAATGGAAGACTACCTTCAAGACAAAGGAAGGACTGTATGAGTGGTTAGTCATGCCTTTTGGGCTAACCAATGCACCGAGCACTTTCATGCGGCTCATGAACGAGGTTCTGAAAGAATTTCTGGGTAAGTTTGTCATTGTTTGCCTAGATGATATTTTGATCTTTAGTAAGACATTAGATAAGTATATGATGCATATTCGTATAGTATTTGAGAAGCTGAGAGAAGAGAAATTGTTGATTAATTTGAAGAAGTGCAATTTTGTGAAGAAAGAGTTAGTGTATTTGGGATTTATAGTTTTAGTAGAAGGTCTAAAAATGGACCCAGAGAAGGTACAGGCTATCCTTGAATGGCCTACTCCAAGGAGTGCTACCGAGGTAAGATCTTTTCATGGTCTAGCTAGCTTTTACAAAAAGTTTATCAAAAATTTTAGCAGTATTTGTGGACCCTTGACTGAAACAATGAGAGGGGGATAGAAAAAAGTTTAAGTGGACTAATGGGGCAAAAAAGAGTTTTCAATTGTTGAAACAAAAAGTTACAGAACAACCAGTTTTAGCACTTCCAGATTTTAATAAGGTGTTTCAAGTAGATTGTGATGCTAGTGGTACTGCAATAGGAGCTGTTATGAGCCAAGAAGGTAAACCTGTTGCTTATTTTAGTGAGAAATTAAATGATGTCAAGAGAAAATATTCTGTTTATGATCAGGAATTTTATGCTATAGTTTAGGCATTGAAAAAGTGGAGGCACTATCTACTTCTTAAGGAGTTTGTTTTGTATACTGATCATCAAGCTTTGCACTATTTGAATAGTCAAGGAAAATTGAATCAAAGGTATTTGAAATGGGTTGAGTTTTTGCAGAGTTATACATTTGTTTTGAAACACAAGAGTGGAAAGTCTAATAGGGTTGCAGATGCTCTTAGCAGAAGGCAACTATTGCTGACAGAAATGCAGTTTGAAGTGATTGGGTTCAAGGAACTCAAGAATTTGTATCCAGAGGATCCTGATTTTGGTGAAGCTTGGAAAGCTTGTACAGAACTTGTTACTCTAGACAGGACAAAATGACTGGATTTTATCATCCAAGATGGAGTCATTTGTGCATTCCACGAAGTTCTATGAGGGAGAATCTCATCAAGGAGAAGCATAGCGGAGGATTGGCTGGACATTTTGGTCGTGACAAAACCCTTGGTTTGGTTAGTGAGAATTATTATTGGCCACAGTTGCAGCAAGATGTGAAGAAGTTTGTACAGAGTTGTAGAGTATGTCAGATGGTGAAAGGAGTGAAGCAGAATACAGGTTGTATCAGCCATTACCTATACTAGAGAAGCCTTGGGAGGATATCAGTATGGACTTTGTTCTTGGTTTACCGAGGACTCAGCGGGGACACGATTCAATTTTTGTGGTAGTTGACAGATTCTCAAAGATGGCACATTTCATTCCCTGCAAGAAGACTAATGATGTTGTTCATATAGCAGAATTGTTTTTCAGAGAAGTAGTGAGACTTCATGGTTTGCCAAAGACCATAGTTTCAGATCGGGACACTAAGTTTGTTGGATATTTCTAGCGTACATTATGGAAGAAGTTAAAGACAGATTTGAAGTTCAGTTCATCACATCATCCACAGACTGATGGACAGACAGAGGTGGTGAATAGGAGTTTGGAAAATTTGCTGAGATGTTTGGTTGGAGATAAGCCAACAGGATGGGATTTGATTTTACCACAAGCAGAATTTGCATACAATAATTTTGTCAATAGGAGCACTGGTAAATCACCATTCCAGATTGTATATGGAAGTAGTCCAAGAAATGCATCTGAATTGAGGAAGATAGATAAAAGAGAAATAAGTAGTGCTGAAGCTGAGGATTTTGCAGAACACTTGAAGAACATCCATGGGGAGGTGAGGAAGCATATTACCAAGATGAACGCACAGTATAAGGCTAAGGCAGATGAGAAAAGGAGGTATAAGAATTTCAGGTTGGTGATGAAGTCATGGTTCATTTGCGGAAGGAGCGATTTCCAGTTGGTACATATAACAAGCTGCAAATGTAAGAAGTTTGGGCCATGTAAGATACTGAAGAAACATGATTCAGGAAATGCATAATGAGGTAGAATTGCCTACTGAGCTGAATATTTCACCAGTGTTTAACATTTTAGATTTGACAAAGTATCATGAAAGAGGTGTTGAAGATGAGGTTGTAGTAGCACAGTGGAGTATTCCAGCAACCAGTTCAGATATCAAGGAGATTGAAGACATACTGGACAGTCGTGTTGGCAAAAGCACAAGGAACAGGACATATGAAGAGTATTTGGTCAAATGGAAAGGATGACCTATTGAAGATTCATCATGGCTAACAAAGGAGGAGGTTAACCATCTTGGTTTTCCTCTGCACACCTGAGTCGTGACAGGGTCACTTCTCAAATT